>CM070830.1:23372050-23574550 GCA_036326025.1 Chrosomus eos
GAATATTAAAGTTTGATGCGTTGTCACGGCAACAGCATCTAAGATATCAACAATCCTTTCACAGGTCTACATCTGGCTTGTGTCTACATTATACACATCAAGTTTGAAGCAAATAGGGTAAAGCGTGTTGGATATATGGACCAAATTGTCGGACCCGTTCAAGGGGCGCTGTCGAGCCCCCCTGCCACGCCCGGGTATCAGCTTCAGCCTGGCCCTGATGGCCGCGGGTTTTGTCCTGTGTGCAAAGTTTCAAGAGTTTTCGAGCACGTTAAGAACCCCAAAAGTGCCCGAAAGCATAAAAAAGCATGAAAAAGCTTAAAAAAAGGAATATTAATGTTTGATGCATTGCCATGGCAACAGTGTCTAAGATATCAATAATCCTTTCACAGGTCTACATCTGGCATGTGTCTACATTATGCACATGAAGTTTGAAGCAAATCGGGTAAAAATTAGAGGGTGATTTAAAAGCATTTTGAAAGTGACACACTTCCTGCTGCCAGTTGGTGGCGCTATAACTTTGACTCACAATAGTCACATCCATGTGATCGGGCTCTTACAACGAACACACTGCTGAAGTTTCATCAAGATTAGTTAATGTATGCAGTAGTTATGACACACTTCCTGTTTCACGTTTTCTCGCCATAATTTCGTTTCCTCGCCACGGCCAAACCGTTCGAGATATCAAAAATCCCCTCGCAAACTTTCATCCTCAATGTCTTGACTTCACGCTGACCGAGTTTCGTGCCGTGTGTTTGAATTCTCTAGGAGGAGTGTTTCACATTCCATTGCATGCGTTTTCCAAACAAGCCTAAATAGCCACTTCCTGTTGGGCTGGGGTAAAAAGTTAGAGTGCGAAGTATATATGAAACGATGAGATCTACATGTGTACCGAGTTTCATATTATTACATGCAAGCGTGTTTGATTTATGGACCATGTTTTCGGACCCCGTTCCAGGGGGCGCTGTCGAGCCCCCCTGCCACGCCCAGGTACCATCTTCAGCCCGGCCCTGATGGCCGCGGGTTCTGACATGTGTGCAAAGTTTCAGGAGTTTTTGAGCATGTTAAGGCCTCCAAAAGTGTCCAAAAGGTAGTAAAAAATAATTAGAAGAATAATAATAATAATAATAATAAATAATCCTTAGGAAAACAATAGGGCCTTCGCCTTAGGGCTTGGGCCCTAATAAATATAGCTGCGAGCAGCGATTACGGGCCCAAGCCGGTGGCACCGCAACCCTGGTGCACCAGGGTGGCGGTACCGCCGGCTTTGGCCCTTCATCGCTGCTCGCAGCTATATTTATATATATATATATATATATATATATATATATATATATATATATATATATATATATATATATAGCCGGTGGCACCGCCACCCTGGTGCCATTAGGGTTATTGTGCACGACGTGACACAAAATATCTGCTCGCTATCTGACGAACGGCTCTGGTAGTTCCGCTTCAGCACTGATGATGTTGTAGAAATAGTGTGCTCCGGTTGGTCTGGATTATTCGGGATTTTTTATTTTATACAGAAATAAGTTATTTATAATTCAGATGAGAATAAAGTTAGTGTTGATTAAAATGAAGGAAAACAAATATATTGATCTGAAATATAGCACATTAATTTTACATTTATTTAGGTTCAATTACCAAACATACAATCTTAATTTAATTTAAAGCAAACAATACATTTGAAATACATGGGTTGTATGCACATTTTTTTTAATAAAAAAAATATATATATATCCAAAACGACAAGGCTTAAAAACTCTTGTCACTGTAACACACACAATCTCTCTCTCTCTCTCTCTCTCTCTCTCTCTCCTCTCTCTCTCCTCTCTCTCTCTCTCTCTCTCTCTCTCTCTCTCTCTCTCCTCTCTCTCTCTCTCTCTCTCTCCTCTCTCTCCTCTCTCTCTCTCTCCTCTCTCTCTCTCTCCTCTCTCTCTCTCTCACACACACACACACACACACACACACACACACACACACACACACACACACACAACACACACACACACACACACACGTCAAGTCACTTACATTTTAGATGCAATATTGAATAAGCAGAAAAATCGGATTTTCTGCTCTGAAAATATAAATAAGCATAAAAATTGAATAAGCACTTTGAATATTCTAAACAGAATAAGCAGTAGTCGCTAATGAATAAGTACTAGTACTTAATGGAATAGATACTAGTATCTAAAAAATAAGTACTAGTAGCATGAAAATAGTGACTAGTAGGTTAAAATGATTAAATGTTAAAACGGCTTGCCATATTGGCTCAGAGAGAGAGAGAAAGAAAATGACATTTTAGATACTAGTAGCTATTAATAGATACTAGTATTTATTCAATAAATACTAGTACTAAGTCATTAGATACTAGTACCTATTAAATAGATACCAGTACTTATTCATTAGCTACTAATACGTATTCAAAAGAATATCCAAAGAATAAGCACTAGTATCTAAAGAATAAGCACTAGTCGATAATGAATAAGTACTAGTACTTAATGGAATAGATAGTAGTATCTAAAAAATAAGAACTAGTAGCATGAAAATAGAGACTAGTAGACTAAAATGATTAAATGTTAGAATGGCTTGCCATATTGGCTCAGAGAGAGAGGGAGAGAAAATGACCATATTCAAACCAAAATATCTAACTTCCTCTTGGTCTGAGCTAATGACAGTTAATTAGAAAGTTGTCCGGTTTGATCTGAACTATATGCATACCTGTGTCTTTCGAGTTTCATGCAATTTCAAGCATGCTAAGAGTCTCAAAAGCATCAAACAAGAATATTAAAGTTTGATGTGTTGCCACGGCAACAGTATCTAAGATATCAATAATTCTTTCACAGGTCTACATCTGCCGTGTGTTTACATTATACACATAAAGTTTGAAGCAAATTGGGTAAAAATAAGAGGGTGATTTCAAAGCATTTAGGAAGTGACACACTTCCTGCTGCCAGTTGGTGGCGCTATAACTTTGACTCACAATAGTCGCATCCATGTGATCGGGCTCTTACAGCGAACATACTGCTGAAGTTTCATCAAGATCAGTTAATGTATGCAGAAGTTATAACACACTTCCTGTTTTCATTATTCGCCATAAATTCGTTTCCTCGCCACGGCCAAACCGTTCGAGATATCAAAAATCCCCTGGCAATTTTTCATCCTCAATGTCTTGACTTCGTGCACACCGAGTTTCGTGGCGATTGGTTGAATTCTCTAGGATTAGTATATCGAATTCCAGGGGCATACGCTTCCAAACAAACGATAATAGCCGACTTCCTGTTGGGCTGGGGTAAAAAGTAAAAGTACAAAGGATATATGAACCGATGAGATCTATATGTGTAGCGAGTTTCATATTATTACATGCAAGCGTGTTTGATTTATGGACCAAGTTTTCGGACCCCGTTCCAGGGGCGCTGTCGAGCCCCCCTGCCACGCCCGGATACCAGCTTCAGCACGGCCCTGATGGCCACGTGTTCTGACCCGTGTGCAAAGTTTCAAGAGTTTTTGAGCACGTTAAGGGCCCCAAAAGTGCGCTGAGAGTCTCAAAAGCATCCAAAAATAATATTAAAGTTTGATGCGTTGTCACAGCAACAGTATCTAAGATATCAATAATCCTTTCACAGGTCTACATCTGGCATGTGTCTACATTATGCACATGAAGTTTGAAGCAAATCGGGTAAAAATAAGAGGTTGATTTAAAAGCATTTTGGAAGTGACACACTTCCTGCTGCCAGTTGGTGGCGCTATAACTTTGACTCACAATAGTCACATCCATGTGATCGGGCTCTTACAGCGAACACACTGCTGAAGTTTCATCAAGATCAGTTAATGTATGCAGTAGTTATAACACACTTCCTGTTTCACGTTTCTCGCCATAATTTCGTTTCCTCGCCACGGCCAAACCGTTCGAGATATCAAAAATCCCCTGGCAATTTTTCATCCTCAGTGTCTTGACTTCACGCTGACCGAGTTTCGTGCCGTGTGTTTGAATTCTCTAGGAGGAGTGTTTCACATTCCTTTGCATGCGTTTTCCAAACAAGCCTAAATAGCCGACTTCCTGTTGGGCTGGGGTAAAAAGTTAGAGTGCGAAGTATATATGAAACGATGAGATCTACATGTGTACCGAGTTTCATATTATTACATGCAAGCGTGTTTGATTTATGGACCATGTTTTCGGACCCCGTTCCAGGGGCGCTGTCGAGCCCCCCTGCCACGCCCGGGTACCATCTTCAGCCCGGCCCTGATGGCCGCGGGTTCTGACATGTGTGCAAAGTTTCAGGAGTTTTTGAGCATGTTAAGGCCTCCAAAAGTGTCCAAAAGGTAGAAGAAAAATAATAATAAATATAGCTGCGAGCAGCGATTACGGGCCCAAGCCGGTGGCACCGCAACCCTGGTGCACCAGGGTGGCGGTACCGCCGGCTTTGGCCCTTCATCGCTGCTCGCAGCTATATTTATTTATATATATATATATATATATATATATATATATATATATATATATATATATATATATATGAAGAGTTCAGATGCAAAAGCCTCTAAAAGCCATTTGAAATTTTCTTCTAAAATGATCATTTTTATCAAGCTCGTATATTTAAATTCAGTAATTTCACTTAAATGACAATTAATGGGTAATTTGTCTTGCAATTTAAGTGAAATTATTCAAATTAAATATACGAGCTTGATAGAAATGATCATTTTAGAAGAAAATTTCAAATGGCTTTTAGAGGCTTTTGCATCTGAACTCTTCATATATATATATATATAAAGCCGGTGGCATCGCCACCCTGGTGCCTTTAGGGTTATTGTGCACGACGTGACACAAAATATATGCTCGCTATCTGCCGAACGGCTCTGGTAGTCCCGCTTCAGCACTGATGATGTTGTAGAAATAGTGTGCTCTGGTTGGTCTGGATTATTCGGGATTTTTTATTTTATACAGAAATAAGTTATTTATAATTCAGATGAGAATAAAGCTAGTGTTGATTAAAATGAAGGAAAATAAATATATTGATCTGAAATATAGCACATTCATTTTACATTTATTTAGGTTCAATTACCAAACATACAATCTTAATTTAACTTAAAGCAAACAATACATTTGAAATACATGGGTTGTATGCACATTTTTTTTTATAAAAAATATATATATATCCAAAAAGACAAGGCCTTAAAGGGTTAAACTCTTGTCACTGTAACAGACACAATCTCTCTCTCTCTCTCTCTTCCTCTCTCTCTCTCTCTCTCTCTCTCTCTCTCTCTCTCTCTCTCTCTCTCTCTCTCTCTCTCACACACACACACACACACACCACACACACACACACACACACACACACACACACACACACACACATGCAAACACACACACACACACACACACACACACACATGCAAACACACACACACATCAAACACACACACACACACACACACACACACACACGTCAAGTCACTTACATTTTAGATGCAATATTGAATAAGCAGAAAAATCTGATTTTCTGCTCTGAAAATATAAATAAGCATAAAAATTGAATAAGCACTTTGAATATTCTAAACAGAATAAGCACTAGTCGCTAATGTATAAGTACTAGTACTTAATGGAATAGATAATAGTATCTAAAAAATAAGTACTAGTAGCATGAAAATAGAGACTAGTAGGTTAAAATGATTAAATGTTAAAACGGCTTGCCATATTGGCTCAGAGAGAGAGAGAGAAAATGACATTTTAGATACTAGTAGCTATTAATAGATACTAGTATTTATTCAATAAATACTAGTACTAAGTCATTAGATACTAGTACCTATTAAAGATACCCGTACTTATTCATTAGCTACTAATACGTATTCAAAAGAATATCTAAAGAATAAGCACTAGTATCTAAAGAATAAGCACTAGTCGCTAATGAATAAGTACTAGTACTTAATGGAATAGATACTAGTATCTAAAAAATAAGAACTAGTAGCATGAAAATAGAGACTAGTAGACTTGATTGATGATTGATGATTAAATGTTAAAACGGCTTGCCATATTGGCTCAGAGAGAGAGGGAGAGAAAATGACCATATTCAAACCAAAATATCTAACTTCCTCTTGGTCTGAGCTAATGACAGTTAATTAGAAAGTTGTCCAGGTTGATCTGAACAATATGCATACCTGTGTCTGTCGAGTTTCATGCAATTTCAAGCATGCTAAGAGTCTCAAAAGCATCAAACAAGAATATTAAAGTTTGATGCGTTGCCACGGCAACAGTATCTAAGATATCAATAATCCTTTCACAGGTCTACATCTGCCGTGTGTTTACATTATACACATAAAGTTTGAAGCAAATTGGTTAAAATTAAGAGGGTGATTTCAAAGCATTTAGGAAGTGACACACTTCCTGCTGCCAGTTGGTGGCGCTATAACTTAGTCTCACAATAGTCACATCCATGTGATCGGACTCTTACAGCGAACACACTGCTGAAGTTTCATCAAGATCAGTTAATGTATGCAGAAGTTATAACACACTTCCTGTTTCCATTATTCGCCATAAATTCGTTTCCTCGCCATGGCCAAACCGTTCGAGATATCAAAAATCCCCTGGCAATTTTTCATCCTCAATGTCTTGGCTTCATGCACACCGAGTTTCGTGTCGATTGGTTGAATTCTCTAGGATTAGTATATCGAATTCCAGGGGCATACGCTTCCAAACAAACAATAATAGCCGACTTCCTGTTGGGCTGGGGTAAAAAGTAAAAGTACAAAGGATATATGAATCGATGAGATCTATGTGTGTACAGAGTTTCATATTATTACATGCAAGCGTGTTTGATTTATGGACCAAGTTTTCGGACCCCGTTCCAGGGGGCGCTGTCGAGCCCCCCTGCCACGCCCGGGTACCAGCTTCAGCCCGGCCCTGATGGCCGCGTTTTCTGACCCGTGTGCAAAGTTTCAAGAGTTTTTGAGCATGTTAAGGGCCCCAAAAGTGCACTAAGAATCTCAAAAGTATCCAAAAAGAATATTAAAGTTTGATGCGTTGTCACGGCAACAGCATCTAAGATATCAACAATCCTTTCACAGGTCTACATCTGGCGTGTGTCTACATTATACACATCAAGTTTGAAGCAAATCGGGTAAAGCCTGTTTGATTTATGGACCAAGTTTTCGGACCCCGTTCCAGGGGGCGCTGTCGAGCCCCCCTGCCACGCCCGGGTACCAGCTTCAGCCCGGCCCTGATGGCCGCGGTTTCTGACCCGTGTGCAAAGTTTCAAGAGTTTTTGAGCATGTTAAGGGCCCCAAAAGTGCGCTAAGAATCTCAAAAGTATCCAAAAAGAATATTAAAGTTTGATGCGTTGTCACGGCAACAGCATCTAAGATATCAACAATCCTTTCACAGGTCTACATCTGGCTTGTGTCTACATTATACACATCAAGTTTGAAGCAAATAGGGTCAAGCGTGTTGGATATATGGACCAAATTGTCGGACCCGTTCAAGGGGGCGCTGTCGAGCCCCCCTGCCACGCCCGGGTACCAGCTTCAGCCTGGCCCTGATGGCCGCGGGTTTTGTCCTGTGTGCAAAGTTTCAAGAGTTTTCGAGCACGTTAAGAACCCCAAAAGTGCCCGAAAGCATAAAAAAGCATGAAAAAGCTTAAAAAAAGGAATATTAATGTTTGATGCATTGCCATGGCAACAGTGTCTAAGATATCAATAATCCTTTCACAGGTCTACATCTGGCATGTGTCTACATTATGCACATGAAGTTTGAAGCAAATCGGGTAAAAATAAGAGGGTGATTTAAAAGCATTTTGGAAGTGACACACTTCCTGCTGCCAGTTGGTGGCGCTATAACTTTGACTCACAATAGTCACATCCATGTGATCGGGCTCTTACAACGAACACACTGCTGAAGTTTCATCAAGATTAGTTAATGTATGCAGTAGTTATAACACACTTCCTGTTTCACGTTTCTCGCCATAATTTCGTTTCCTCGCCACGGCCAAACCGTTCGAGATATCAAAAATCCCCTGGCAATTTTTCATCCTCAGTGTCTTGACTTCACGCTGACCGAGTTTCGTGCCGTGTGTTTGAATTCTCTAGGAGGAGTGTTTCACATTCCTTTGCATGCGTTTTCCAAACAAGCCTAAATAGCCGACTTCCTGTTGGGCTGGGGTAAAAAGTTAGAGTGCGAAGTATATATGAAACGATGAGATCTACATGTGTACCGAGTTTCATATTATTACATGCAAGCGTGTTTGATTTATGGACCATGTTTTCGGACCCCGTTCCAGGGGGCGCTGTCGAGCCCCCCTGCCACGCCCGGGTACCATCTTCAGCCCGGCCCTGATGGCCGCGGGTTCTGACATGTGTGCAAAGTTTCAGGAGTTTTTGAGCATGTTAAGGCCTCCAAAAGTGTCCAAAAGGTAGAAGAAAAATAATAATAAATATATATATAAATATATATATAATATATATATATATATATATATATAAATTATATATATAATAAATATAGCTGCGAGCAGCGATTACGGGCCCAAGCCGGTGGCACCGCAACCCTGGTGCACCAGGGTGGCGGTACCGCCGGCTTTGGCCCTTCATCGCTGCTCGCAGCTATATTTATTTATATATATATATATATATATATATATATATATATATATATATATATATATATATATATATATATATATATATATATATATATATATATATATATAATATAAAGCCGGTGGCATCGCCACCCTGGTGCCTTTAGGGTTATTGTGCACGACGTGACACAAAATAATCTGCTCGCTATCTGCCGAACGGCTCTGGTAGTCCCACTTCAACACTGATAATGTTGTAGAAATAGTGTGCTCTGGTTGGTCTGGATTATTCGGGATTTTTTATTTTATACAGAAATAAGTTATTTATAATTCAGATGAGAATAAAGTTAGTGTTGATTAAAATGAAGGAAAATAAATATATTGATCTGAAATATAGCACATTCATTTTACATTTATTTAGGTTCAATTACCAAACATACAATCTTAATTTAACTTAAAGCAAACAATACATTTGAAATACATGGGTTGTATGCACATTTTTTTTTTTATAAAAAATATATATATATCCAAAAAGACAAGGCCTTAAAGGGTTAAACTCTTGTCACTGTAACAGACACAATCTCTCTCTCTCTCTCTCTCTCTCCTCTCTCTCTCTCTCTCTCTCTCCTCTCTCTCCTCTCTCTCTCTCTCTCTCTCTCTCACCTCTCTCATCCTCTCCTCCTCACACACACACACCACATGCAAACACACACACACACAACACACACACACACACACACACACACACACACACACACACACACACACACACGTCAAGTCACTTACATTTTAGATGCAATATTGAATAAGCAGAAAAATCTGATTTTCTGCTCTGAAAATATAAATAAGCATAAAAATTGAATAAGCACTTTGAATATTCTAAACAGAATAAGCACTAGTCGCTAATGTATAAGTACTAGTACTTAATGGAATAGATAATAGTATCTAAAAAATAAGTACTAGTAGCATGAAAATAGAGACTAGTAGGTTAAAATGATTAAATGTTAAAACGGCTTGCCATATTGGCTCAGAGAGAGAGAGAGAAAATGACATTTTAGATACTAGTAGCTATTAATAGATACTAGTATTTATTCAATAAATACTAGTACTAAGTCATTAGATACTAGTACCTATTAAAGATACCCGTACTTATTCATTAGCTACTAATACGTATTCAAAAGAATATCTAAAGAATAAGCACTAGTATCTAAAGAATAAGCACTAGTCGCTAATGAATAAGTACTAGTACTTAATGGAATAGATACTAGTATCTAAAAAATAAGAACTAGTAGCATGAAAATAGAGACTAGTAGACTTGATTGATGATTGATGATTAAATGTTAAAACGGCTGGCCATATTGGCTCAGAGAGAGAGGGAGAGAAAATGACCATATTCAAACCAAAATATCTAAATTCCTCTTGGTCTGAGCTAATGACAGTTAATTAGAAAGTTGTCCAGTTGATCTGAACAATATGCATACCTGTGTCTGTCGAGTTTCATGCAATTTCAAGCAGCAAGAGTCTCAAAAGCATCAAACAAGAATATTAAAGTTTGATGCGTTGCCACGGCAACAGTATCTAAGATATCAATAATCCTTTCACAGGTCTACATCTGCCGTGTGTTTACATTATACACATCAAGTTTGAAGCAAATTGGTTAAAATTAAGAGGGTGATTTCAAAGCATTTAGGAAGTGACACACTTCCATCTGCCAGTTGGTGGCGCTATAACTTAGTCTCACAATAGTCACATCCATGTGATCGGACTCTTACAGCGAACACACTGCTGAAGTTTCATCAAGATCAGTTAATGTATGCAGAAGTTATAACACACTTCCTGTTTCCATTATTCGCCATAAATTCGTTTCCTCGCCATGGCCAAACCGTTCGAGATATCAAAAATCCCCTGGCAATTTTTCATCCTCAATGTCTTGGCTTCATGCACACCGAGTTTCGTGTCGATTGGTTGAATTCTCTAGGATTAGTATATCGAATTCCAGGGGCATACGCTTCCAAACAAACAATAATAGCCGACTTCCTGTTGGGCTGGGGTAAAAAGTAAAAGTACAAAGGATATATGAATCGATGAGATCTATGTGTGTACAGAGTTTCATATTATTACATGCAAGCGTGTTTGATTTATGGACCAAGTTTTCGGACCCCATTCCAGGGGCGCTGTCGAGCCCCCCTGCCACGCCCGGGTACCAGCTTCAGCCCGGCCCTGATGGCCGCGTTTTCTGACCCGTGTGCAAAGTTTCAAGAGTTTTTGAGCATGTTAAGGGCCCCAAAAGTGCGCTAAGAATCTCAAAAGTATCCAAAAAGAATATTAAAGTTTGATGCGTTGTCACGGCAACAGCATCTAAGATATCAACAATCCTTTCACAGGTCTACATCTGGCGTGTGTCTACATTATACACATCAAGTTTGAAGCAAATCGGGTAAAGCCTGTTTGATTTATGGACCAAGTTTTCGGACCCCGTTCCAGGGGGCGCTGTCGAGCCCCCCTGCCACGCCCGGGTACCAGCTTCAGCCCGGCCCTGATGGCCGCGGTTTCTGACCCGTGTGCAAAGTTTCAAGAGTTTTTGAGCATGTTAAGGGCCCCAAAAGTGCGCTAAGAATCTCAAAAGTATCCAAAAAGAATATTAAAGTTTGATGCGTTGTCACGGCAACAGCATCTAAGATATCAACAATCCTTTCACAGGTCTACATCTGGCTTGTGTCTACATTATACACATCAAGTTTGAAGCAAATAGGGTCAAGCGTGTTGGATATATGGACCAAATTGTCGGACCCGTTCAAGGGGGCGCTGTCGAGCCCCCCTGCCACGCCCGGGTACCAGCTTCAGCCTGGCCCTGATGGCCGCGGGTTTTGTCCTGTGTGCAAAGTTTCAAGAGTTTTCGAGCACGTTAAGAACCCCAAAAGTGCCCGAAAGCATAAAAAAGCATGAAAAAGCTTAAAAAAAGGAATATTAATGTTTGATGCATTGCCATGGCAACAGTGTCTAAGATATCAATAATCCTTTCACAGGTCTACATCTGGCATGTGTCTACATTATGCACATGAAGTTTGAAGCAAATCGGGTAAAAATAAGAGGGTGATTTAAAAGCATTTTGGAAGTGACACACTTCCTGCTGCCAGTTGGTGGCGCTATAACTTTGACTCATAATAGTCACATCCATGTGATCGGGCTCTTACAACGAACACACTGCTGAAGTTTCATCAAGATTAGTTCATGTATGCAGTAGTTATAACACACTTCCTGTTTCACGTTTCTCGCCATAATTTCGTTTCCTCGCCACGGCCAAACCGTTCGAGATATCAAAAATCCCCTGGCAATTTTTCATCCTCAGTGTCTTGACTTCACGCTGACCGAGTTTCGTGCCATGTGTTTGAATTCTCTAGGAGGAGTGTTTCACATTCTTTTGCATGCGTTTTCCAAACAAGCCTAAATAGCCGACTTCCTGTTGGGCTGGGGTAAAAAGTTAGAGTGCGAAGTATATATGAAACGATGAGATCTACATGTGTACCGAGTTTCATATTATTACATGCAAGCGTGTTTGATTTATGGACCATGTTTTCGGACCCCGTTCCAGGGGGCGCTGTCGAGCCCCCCTGCCACGCCCGGGTACCATCTTCAGCCCGGCCCTGATGGCCGCGGGTTCTGACATGTGTGCAAAGTTTCAGGAGTTTTTGAGCATGTTAAGGCCTCCAAAAGTGTCCAAAAGGTAGAAGAAAAATAATAATAAATATAGCTGCGAGCAGCGATTACGGGCCCAAGCCGGTGGCACCGCAACCCTGGTGCACCAGGGTGGCGGTACCGCCGGCTTTGGCCCTTCATCGCTGCTCGCAGCTATATTTATTTATATATATATATATATATATATATATATATATATATATATATATATATATATAAATAAAGCCGGTGGCATCACCACCCTGGTGCCTTTAGGGTTATTGTGCACGACGTGACACAAAATATCTGCTCGCTATCTGCCGAACGGCTCTGGTAGTCCCGCTTCAGCACTGATGATGTTGTACAAATAGTGTGCTCTGGTTGGTCTGGATTATTCGGGATTTTTTATTTTATACAGAAATAAGTTATTTATAATTCAGATGAGAATAAAGTTAGTGTTGATTAAAATGAAGGAAAACAAATATATTGATCTGAAATATAGCACATTCATTTTACATTTATTTAGGTTCAATTACCAAACATACAATCTTAATTTAATTTAAAGCAAACTATACATTAAAAATACATGGGTTGTATGCACATTTTTTTTTTTATAAAAAATATATATATATCCAAAAAGACAAGGCTTAAAAACTCTTGTCACTGTAACAGACACAATCTCTCTCTCAAAACACACACACACACAAACACACACACACACACACACACACACACACAACACACACACACACACACACACACACACACACACCACACACAACACACACACACACACACACACACACGTCAAGTCACTTTTTAGATGCAATATTGAATAAGCAGAAAAATCTGATTTTCTGCTCTGAAAATATAAATAAGCATACAAATTGAATAAGCACTTTGAATATTCTAAACAGAATAAGCATTAGTCGCTAATGAATAAGTACTAGTACTTAATGGAATAGATACTAATATCTAAAAAATAAGTACTAGTAGCATGAAAATAGAGACTAGTATGTTAAAATGATTAAATGTTAAAACGGCTTGCCATATTGGCTCAGAGAGAGAGAGAGAGAAAATGACATTTTAGATAATAGTACCTATTAATAGATACTAGTATTTATTCAATAAATACTAGTTCTAAGTCATTACATACTAGTACCTATAAAATAGATACCAGTACTTATTCATTAGCTACTAATACGTATTCAAAAGAATATCTAAAGAATAAGCACTACTATCTAAGGAATAGGCACTAGTACTAAAGAATAAGCACTAGTCGCTAATGAATAAGTACTATTACTTAATGGAATAGATACTAGTATCTAAAAAATAAGTACTAGTAGCATGAAAAAAGAGACTAGTAGGTTAAAATGATTAAATGTTAAAACGGCTTGCCATATTGACTCAGAGCATCAAAAGCATCAAACAAGAATATTAAAGTTTGATGCGTTGCCACTGCAACAGTTTCAAAGATATCAAGAATCCCTTCACAGGTCTTCATCTGCAGTGTATTTACATTATACAGATGAAGTTTGAAGCAAATCGGGTAAAAATAAGAGGGTGATTTCAAAGCCTTTAGGAAGTGACACACTTCCTGCTGCCAGTTGGTGGCGCTATAACTTTGACTCACAATAGTCACATCCATGTGATCGGACTCTTACAGCGAACACACTGCTGAAGTTTCATCAAGATCAGTTAATGTATGCTGAAGTTATAACACACTTCCTGTTTCCATTATTCGCCATAAATTTGTTTCCTCGCCACGGCCAAACCGTTCGAGATATCAAAAATCCCCTGGCAATTTTTCATCCTCAATGTCTTGACTTCGTGCACACCGAGTTTCGTGGCGATTGGTTGAATTCTCTAGGATTAGTATATCGAATTCCAGGGCACGCTTCCAAACAAACGATAATAGCCGACTTCCTGTGGCTGGGGTAAAAAGTAAAGTACAAGGATATATGAACCATGAATCTAATGTGTAGCGGTTTCATATTATTACATGCAGCGTGTTTGATTTATGACCAAGTTTCGACCCGTTCCGGGCGGTCGAGCCCTGCACGCCGGTAACCAGCTAAACCCGCCCTGAGCGTTTGACCCTGTGCAAAGTTCAAAGTTTTGAGCATGTTAAGGCCCCAAATGCGCTAGAATTCAAAAGTATCCAAAAGAATAAAGTTTGATGCGTTGTACGGAACAGCATCTAGAATCAACAATCCTTTCACAGTCACACTGCGGTGTCTCATTATACACATCAGTTTGAAGCAAACGGGTAAGCTGTTTGATTTATGGACCAAGTTTTCGGACCCCGTTCCAGGGGGCGCTGTCGAGCCCCCCTGCCACGCCCGGGTACCAGCTTCAGCCCGGCCCTGATGGCCGCGTTTCTGACCCGTGTGCAAAGTTTCAAGAGTTTTTGAGCATGTTAAGGGCCCCAAAAGTGCGCTAAGAATCTCAAAAGTATCCAAAAAGAATATTAAAGTTTGATGCGTTGTCACGGCAACAGCATCT
This sequence comes from Chrosomus eos, assembly GCA_036326025.1. Taxonomy (NCBI): domain Eukaryota; kingdom Metazoa; phylum Chordata; class Actinopteri; order Cypriniformes; family Leuciscidae; genus Chrosomus; species Chrosomus eos. The sequence goes on from CM070830.1 coordinate 23,386,807, forward strand.
AAGATATCAACAATCCTTTCACAGGTCTACATCTGGCTTGTGTCTACATTATACACATCAAGTTTGAAGCAAATAGGGTAAAGCTGTTTGATTATGGACCAAATTGTCGGACCCCGTTCCAGGGGGCGCTGTCGAGCCCCCCTGCCACGCCCGGGTACCAGCTTCAGCCCGGCCCTGATGGCCGCGGTTTTGTACCGTGTGCAAAGTTTCAAGAGTTTTTCGAGCACGTTAAGGACCCCAAAAGTGCCGAAAGCATCAAAAAAGTATCAAAAAGAAATAAAGTATATATGTTTGAGTGCACTGGCAACAGGTCTAAGATATCAAAATCCTTTCACAGGTCTACATCTGGGATTGTGTCTACATTACACATGAAGTTTGAAGCAAATAGGGTAAAAGGTGTTAAGCATTATGGAAATGTGACGACCCTGTTCATGGGGGCCTTTGACTCACAATAGTCCTCCATGATGGCCTTACCCCGACACGCAGTTTCACAATTAGTGTTGCAGTTATGGCCGACTTTTTCCGTTTGCCAAATTTCGTTTTCGGCACCTCAAAACCTCCAAAATCCCCGCAAACGCATTCAAATAGCATGAAATCACGCTTAAAAACATTCGTGGAATGTATTAATGTTTGGGTGATTTGCCATGGCAACAGTGTCTAAGATATCAATAATCCTTTCACAGGTCTACATCTGGCATGTGTCTACATTATGCACATGAAGTTTGAAGCAAATCGGGTAAAAATAAGAGGGTGATTTAAAAGCATTTTGAAAGTGACACACTTCCTGCTGCCAGTTGGTGGCGCTATAACTTTGACTCACAATAGTCACATCCATGTGATCGGGCTCTTACAACGAACACACTGCTGAAGTTTCATCAAGATTAGTTAATGTATGCAGTAGTTATGACACACTTCCCGTTTCACGTTTCTCGCCATAATTTCGTTTCCTCGCCACGGCCAAACCGTTCGAGATATCAAAAATCCCCTCGCAAACTTTCATCCTCAATGTCTTGACTTCACGCTGACCGAGTTTCGTGCCGTGTGTTTGAATTCTCTAGGAGGAGTGTTTCACATTCCATTGCATGCGTTTTCCAAACAAGCCTAAATAGCCGACTTCCTGTTGGGCTGGGGTAAAAAGTTAGAGTGCGAAGTATATATGAAACGATGAGATCTACATGTGTACCGAGTTTCATATTATTACATGCAAGCGTGTTTGATTTATGGACCATGTTTTCGGACCCCGTTCCAGGGGGCGCTGTCGAGCCCCCCTGCCACGCCCGGGTACCATCTTCAGCCCGGCCCTGATGGCCGCGGGTTCTGACATGTGTGCAAAGTTTCAGGAGTTTTTGAGCATGTTAAGGCCTCCAAAAGTGTCCAAAAGGTAGTAAAAAAAATAATTAGAAGAAGAATAATAATAATAAAATATAGCTGCGAGCAGCGATTACGGGCCCAAGCCGGTGGCACCGCAACCCTGGTGCACCAGGGTGGCGGTACCGTCGGCTTTGGCCCTTCATCGCTGCTCGCAGCTATATTTATATATATATATATATATATATATATATATATATATATATATATATATATATATATAAAGCCAGTGGCACCGCCAGCCTGGTGCCTTTAGCGTTATTGTGCACGACGTGACACAAAATATCTGCTCGCTATCTGCCGAACCGCTCTGGTAGTTCCGCTTCAGCACTGATGATGTTGTAGAATTAGTGCGCTCTGGTTGGTCTGGATTATTGGGGATTTTTTAATTTATGCAGAAATAAGTTATTTATAATACAGATAGAGAATAAAGTTAGTGTTGATTAAAATGAAAGAAAACAATTATATTGATCTGAAATATAGCACATTAATTGTAAATTTATTTAGGTTCAATTACCAAACATACAATCTTAATTTAATTTAAAGCAAACAATACATTTAAAATATATGGGTTGTATGCACATAAAAAAAAAAGAAGATATATCCAAAAAAGACAAGGCCTTAAAGCAGTGGTTCTCAATCTTGGTCCTATGGGTGCCACTGCTCTGCACATTTTATATGTCTCCTTTATCTGACACACCCACTTCAGTTAATAAAGCTCTTTCCTAACGAGCTGATGATCTGAATCAGGTGTGTTAAATGAGGGAGACATACAAACTATGCAGAGCAGTGGCTCCCTAGGACCAGGATTGAGATCCACTGCCTTAAAGGGTTAAACTCTTTTCACTGTAACAGACACACTCTCTCTCACACACACACACACACACAACACACACACACACACACACACACACACACACACGTCAAGTCACTTACATTTTAGATGCAATATTGACGGTTTTTCTGTTTCAGCAGCGAAAATAGTTAAACAAAGATCACAGCAGAACCATTGCTCATCTCACAGCAACATGTTTTCGCATTACTGAATGATTCAGCATTTTGGACAAATTGGTTTACTCAAAGATTCAATTAGGGTTGTGCCGATAGACGATATCATAGTTAAGCCAGCATCGCGACCCCCCCCCCCCCCCATGTTTCCATGGTGACGCGTCATGCTTGGCACGTGATTCACCACAGCCAAAATAGCGCTGTATGACATGTAACGTTAGCGCTTTTATTTATAAATATTAACAAACCTGGTTACCATGTCATCAACTATCTTCTATTCTGATTCTCAAATGTGTGTAAGTGAGTTTGTTTTGTCGTTTAAAAAACAGTTTCTCCCGAAATACATGGCCGGTGAACTGGGAGAAGAATAGAGTTAACTTTATAGTTCCTTACACTGTGTGTCTGATATGAATAAAATCCGTCGGCAAATATATTTGAATGGGTTGTTATTGCTGCTTCCATAGACAACATTGTGTATTTTACAAACTATAAATGTATTGTTTTGCTATAAATTATATGCATTTAAATGTCTGAAACCTAAAATAAACATTATGTGGTTAAAAACACTGAATAGTTGTGATATAATATGACAAGCACTGAACGCGTCTGTCTCTGGCTCAGCGCCAGCCACAGCGCGAAAGCACAGTCTGGATCTGGCTGCTCTGTCACGTGTACATTGTACATCATGTACATTCGCTCCTAGTGGTCAGCTGCTGCAGACTCAGAGCGTGCCGAAATCAAAATGGCTGATGAGATGTAGAGGAAAATATCTCCGCGTTGTGCCTATGCCCCTTAGCTGTTCTAAATCCACTGTAAAACACAGCTTTGCGGGGCTTATTGCTTAAGTGAAAAATTAAAACGTTAGCCCCGCCCCTCCTCCCGATATCATCGTCCATCGCGATGTTTCACTGTACACATCGTCTGATGCCAAATTGGTAGACATCGCAAACCCTAGATTCAATGACCAATCCATACCTGTCTCATTCATGAATGACTCAGTCGTTCGAACGAATCGTTTGAACGAATGAATCAATGACTCGCTCATTAAGACGGTAGCCTGGCGACACCTAGTGACGGTTCAGTGTTATGTTTAAAAGTATCATTCTTTCCAACGATTTTTAATTGACTCATATTTAAAACAATCTCATAACATCTTTTAATGCATTGTTATTTTTCAATGTAAATGATGTAATTTGATCAGCCCTACCTAGGGTAACAGCCATATAGTATCTTATTATTCTAAATAATTGAATTTATTGATCAAATTTACAAATTAAAATGAAAGATGAAGCATACATTTAATAAGACTGGACTAGGGGTGCCTTGCAGATATTACAATTATGCACTTTTAAATATACCATTGCCACCCACCGTCAATTTGGTGTGTGTGTGTGTGTGTGTGTGTGTGTGTGTGTTGTGTGTGTGTGGTGTGTGTATGTGTGTGGGTTGGTTTGTGTGGGTTGGTTTATGTGATTTATGAGGACACAAATTTGTATAATGACGTGTATTACACTGGTATTACAACTTATGGGTGGTTTATGAGGACATTTCAAAAGTCCTCATAAATCAAATGGCTTGAAAAACATAAAAAACAATGTTTTATTAAAAAAATTTAAATGCAGCATGTCTGTTATATGCCTTTACTTTATTAAAAAAACGTATTTAAAAAATACAAGGCTTAAGACATTTATTTCCTTTTTTAATGAAGGCCAAACCCCACTCCCCCTCCCCTCCCCACACTCACAGACACACACACACAGAGAGCAGGCACATAGCCCCACTCCCCCTCCCCCTCCCCACACTCACAGACACACACACACAGAGAGCAGTCACAGAGACGTAGGCTCAGAGAGAAATGACCATATTCAAACCAAAATATCTGACTTCCTCTTGGTTATTGCTAATGACTGTAAATTAGAAAGTTGTCTGGCTGGAGGTGAACTATATAAATACAGATTTTTGTAACTCTAGATGAAACTAACCCGCCCACTTTTGTCAAAAGGTGGCGCTACTGAGTCCCTGCACCACGCCCATTTCTGAAACTATGCACATGTCACCTGGCTAATAAATATGATCTGTCTGTCGAGTTTCATGCAATTTTAAGCAATTTCAGGCATGCTAAGAGTCTCAAAAGCATCCAAAAAGAATATTAAAGTTTGATGGATTGCCACAGCAACAGTTTCAAAGATATCAAGAATCCATTCACAGGTCTTCATCTGCCGTGTATTTACATTATACAGATGAAGTTTGAAGCAAATCGGGTAAAAATAAGAGGGTGATTTCAAAGCATTTTGAAAGTGACACACTTCCTGCTGCCAGTTGGTGGCGCTATAACTTTGACTCACAATAGTCACATCCATGTGATCGGGCTCTTACAACGAACACACTGCTGAAGTTTCATCAAGATTAGTTAATGTATGCCGTAGTTATGACACACTTCCCGTTTCACGTTTCTCGCCATAATTTCGTTTCCTCGCCACGCCCAAACCGTTCGAGATATCAAAAATCCCCTCGCAAACTTTCATCCTCAATGTCTTGACTTCACGCTGACCGAGTTTCGTGCCGTGTGTTTGAATTCTCTAGGAGGAGTGTTTCACATTCCTTTGCATGCGTTTTCCAAACAAGCCTAAATAGCCGACTTCCTGTTGGGCTGGGGTAAAAAGTTAGAGTGCGAAGTATATATGAAACGATGAGATCTACATGTGTACCGAGTTTCATATTATTACATGCAAGCGTGTTTGATTTATGGACCATGTTTTCCGACCCCGTTCCAGGGGGCGCTGTCGAGCCCCCCTGCCACGCCCGGGTACCATCTTCAGCCCGGCCCTGATGGCCGCAGGTTCTGACATGTGTGCAAAGTTTCAGGAGTTTTTGAGCATGTTAAGGCCTCCAAAAGTGTCCAAAAGGTAGTAAAAAAAGAATTAGAAGAAGAAGAAGAAGAAGAAGAAGAAGAATTATAAATAATCCTTAGGAAAACAATAGGGCCTTCGCCCTTTGGGCTTGGGCCCTAATAATCCTTAGGAAAACAATAGGGCCTTCGCCCTTAGGGCTTGGGCCCTAATAATAAATAATCCTTAGGAAAACAATAGGGCCTTCGCCCTTTGGGCTTGGGCCCTAATAATAAATAATCCTTAGGAAAACAATAGGGCCTTCGCCCTTTGGGCTTGGGCCCTAATAAATAATCCTTAGGAAAACAATAGGGCCTTCGCCCTTTGGGCTTGGGCCCTAATAAACAGAGCAATTCCAAGAGGGTCCTCACACCATCGGTGCTCGGGCCCTAAATATGTTATGTTGTATAAGTATCTGATTAATCTCATAAATAGAATGAGAAGCTGACGTCAAGCCAGATTGAGTTGTGGGTAAGTGTCTTCTTTAGACGACGCCATATTAGTAGGATAACGCTGCATTTCTGCTAGTTAGTTTAAGCCAGTGTTTTGAATTTCTGTCATGATTGTAAAAATGTTTTGCCATTTTAGGTCATTCATGCTGCATCGAGAAGTGCCATAGCAATTAACATCATCATTCAGAGAGAAAACTGAACAATGTAATATGTTTTTTCACCTTTTCTACATATAAAAACATTAAGGGGAGCAGGTTGAGAGGGTGACAAGATGACGGCGGATAGAAAATCTATTTATAATGTAACTGATTAAACCCACTGCCTATCACTTAATAAAATTATCAAAAATATATCTGCAAGCAGCCATTAAAGGGATACTCCACTTTTTTTGGAAATAGGCTAATTTTACAACTCCCCCAGAGTTAAACAGTTGGGTTTTACCATTTTCTAATCCATTCAGCTGATTTTCTGATATTTAGAAGAGAATCAGTAACCAGACAGTTTCTGGTCCCATTGACTTCCATAGTATATATTTTTTCCTACTATGAAAGTCAATGGGACCAGAAACTGTCTGGTTACTGATATTCTTCTAAATATCAGAAAATCAGCTGAATGGATTAGAAAACGGTAAAACCCAACTGATTAACTCTGAGGGAGTTGTAAAATTAGCCTATTTCCAAAAAAAGTGGAGTATCCCTTTAAGGGGCCAAGCACAAAGGCACGAAAAGTCATGCCAACATGGCTGGGAGAATCAGACCAACTGCAACAATGAGCAATTAAAAGACATTAAGATGATTATAGGCAAAATGCAGAGATAAAGCCTAAGAGTTGATTTGGCATCATGCTATCAACTTTGTTGATGTGGTATAAGAAAACATGTTTGTCTATTTAAACACAAAATCCCTAACTAATCCCTCATGACTCCGGCATGGTCTGAAGATGATATGATTCGATTTTGGTGAATATCGGACCAACAATCTAGGAAGAGGTTCAGAAAACAGGAAGTTCGGTTGCCTTTGCCAAAATTTGTCTCTGTGTTCTTGGCATGATCCAAGGAATCTATGCAATAGGCTGATTTAATCAAAAGTTATTAGCATTTTTTGATATTTCCGCCACATGGTGGTGCTGCCCTGAAAAGTTTTGAGTACCTTCAGGACATGGTCCTGAAGACACAAACTGAGTTTTGTAACGGCACGCCAATGCGTTCGTAAAATAATTCGTAACCAAATTTTATAACCAAATTTAAAATGGCCGACGCCCAAAATGGTCATTATGGGAAAATTGGGTATCGTTCAACTCGGCATGCTGCACCAAATCTAAAGAGACCAGTTTTTGGCCAAACGGTAGAGAAGTACGAAGAACAACAATGACGAAACGCGTTTGTCCATTTAGGGCTACTGTAGAAACATGTCGGCAAAAAAATGGCTATTTCAATTTAAGGGGACCCACGGTGTATGTAGATAAATGGCTCATTCTAAGGTAATAAAGTTACATACACAAAACATATACACAAAACTATGTTTTCAGTGGTGTATAAAGACCTTACATAATGAACCGTTATGTATATTATATTGCATTTCTGTCAACAGATCCTCCTAAATATTACACAATGCACCTTTAAATCTCCAATTGCATCAGTAATATTACCTTTTCTCAGCATCGGCTCTTTTTTGTTTCATTTAGTTGTTACAAAAACTGTGCTTCTTTATGGTTCACACATTTAAAAAAAACTCCCAGGGGGCCTTAAGCGGCCAGTCGTTCTGTGTTCAGATATTGAATGAAGCCATCGATCCCTCATAACAAAGAAAACACATAGTTCCGTTCCTTTTGTATCAAAGAACAAGATGTCATGATAAAGCTCTGGCCGAGGCGGTCTGCACTGAGACTCGGGCATGGCGGTGGACAGTTCAGAATACCGCCTCTCTTTAATTTCCCGCACAGGAGGCGGCTACGGAACAGCTGGTGTGAAATAACTACCCCTACAGGGAGGCATGAGCTGTAATTTATTATTCATGAATTATTCACACCCGCCATAGACTTTTCATCAGGCCTCATTTCAACACACTTTGCAGAGGGAGTGTGGGAGGGAGGGGCAGCTGGGCTGGAGGTTTGTCACGGCAGGCCTTGAGAAAACCTCTGTGATGCTTTTATTTAATTGTTATAATCAAGGGATGGGGGTGGAAGAATGTATATACTGTCATAAGAAGAATTGATACTAGTCATATGTTACGTAAAGCTTCAAAAATGATCACATTTGGTTTTAAAATTGGATGAAATATGAAAAAGACTGCATCTCTTTCAGTACTGACTTCATTTATCATGAGGCTTCACCTTGAAGGTGTTTTATGATTGATTTTGTGACATAGCACCTTGAATTTAACATCTTGTTCTGTTGTCCTCAACTTGATGTTTTTCTCACCATCTATAATCGACCTGGCATATGAACATGATTTAGGCAGTTCGAATTTCATTACAGTTCTGTAAATGGTGGCGTATAAAAAAACTATTTTGGTGGGATTATAGTTTAATGAATGGCTCTCATTACCTGGGTCTAAAAATACATTTAATTAAACCATGATATTCCTTAAAATGGAGAGACAGTTTCCCATATGTTTCCAGTTACATAAATGGACTTGAATGAATTTTTCATTTCCATGTAGTATGCAAAAATAACATGAAAAATTACTGAATTCATTTTCTTGGAAACATGAATTACTCATATTTGAGTGCATAAGCCATTCCAATAGTTAAATCAAATATCTTGTTCCATTTTCATATAATTTATTTATAATATGGAAATGTACTATCCTTTGTACATAGTGTTTATATTTCCCATTTGTCAGGGAAATGTGTCTTTTTTTACACTGTACAAATAGTTTTTACAGTTTTAAAAACAATTCAAATATGAATATAAGATGATTTACAGAATACCCGACTAGTAAAGAATACTATTATCACTCACTAAAAATAATGACATATGTAAATGAGTGTGTGAAAATGGCTGAGGGGCTGAGCGGATGCAGAAGCTTCTCATTCTGACAAGGGCTAAAGCAAAAGCATTCTTCAGAATACACACATCAATATTTAATAAACCTGATGATGGACTTATATAACAGATGGATCTTTATTCATCCAGATCTGTGAGCAGGTACATTTCCCAGAGCCCCAAAAAATTAAGAAAACGCACCTTGAATTGTACTTGCTCTTTTTTTACACAGGTAATTTTCTAACAGTATCTGCTTTTGTGAATATAAATCAACGGCAGTCAGATGTTCTTAACCAGCTCTTGCTGACTCAAAATGGTTGAAAAAAGCAGTGATTAAGTCCCATTACACCACTGTCTTTGTGCTGAGCTGATGTCATTTCAGCTCATAACACTGTTCCAAACACTCCCACTGCTGCCTGTGTTCAGAGCACATTACAACGTCACTGAAGCCCTTGTTAATGCAATGATAACAGATTTACTCACAGTTTTTCCTCAATCATTTTGGGTCAGTTCTCAAATGAGAATTTTTTTCAAAACAAGTTCAGATCCCTAAACAATTAGCTTCTTGTTGTTCACACCAGATTTGAATTTCTTAATAAGCGTGTGTTTTGGCATATGTGTGCAAAAGAGTTAGGGATCCACGGATATGAAGATTTTAGCCGATACCGATAATTAGGGATGCACCAATACTGAACTTGTGTACTAGTGCTGGGCGATTCTGGCCTCATTTGAGCCCTGCTCTGCAGCCGCATCTCAAAGCGTGAACAATTCTAGTCTAACTCTGATTGCTGCTGCATTCACTTGTGGAAGTAGTACGATAAATCTAGCTTAAAATGAACACAGTGCACTCGTTGTGACCCATTTTCTGGTGGACAAGGGAGAATTCCGGTCCATGCTGTAAACTTTTGACCGGAAGTATGAAGTACCAATTGGAATTATTTCTCAACCATAGTCACATGTTTGCCGGGAGCCAGAGCGCCTGACATCAAATCAAATTTAAAAGTGCTGGCTAATGCTAATCGTAAATTCTCTAAGATTGTTATTCACGTCGGCACTAATGATGTTCGACTTCGCCAGTCGGAGATCACCAAAATTAATATTAAAGAGGTGTTTGAACTCGCAAGTACGATGTCAGGCACTGTAATCTGCTCTGGCCCCCTTCCTGTTCGAAGGAGTGATGAGATAGTTAGTAGATTGTGTTCACTCAATGGCTGGTTGTCTAATTGGTGTCCGCAACATAATATAGAATTCATAGACAATTGGAAAAGTTTTTGGGGCAAGCCTGACCTGTTGAAAAGAGATGGTATTCATCCCACCTGGGATGGTGCTGCTCTTCTCTCTAGTAATTTGGCTCATAGTCTTAGAGATAAAACATGACAATCTGGGGCTCAGGTCAGGAAGCAGACAAACTGGCTAAACCGACCGTCTGCTAGCGGCCTCACGTCACCAAGGTCAGATAAATCCCATCACATAGAGACTCTTTCACCTAGATATCATCATATAGAGACTGTGTCTGTTCCCCGAATTTGGAAATCCAAAAAACTGCCAAACCTTTCTAAGGTTAAAAATCTAATTGATGTTCAACAAATAAAAAACAGATATAATACAGATGAGCAAACGATAAAGCTTGGGTTGCTGAATATTCGATCCCTTAATTCAAAATCGCTCATAGTTAATGATAAGATTAAAGACTATAACCTAGATGTGCTGTGTTTGACAGAAACCTGGCTAAAACCAAACGATTACATTACTTTAAATGAGTCCACTCCGCAAGATTATTGTTATAAACATGAGCCTCGTCCGAAAGGCAAAGGGGGAGGTGTTGCTGTAATTTATAGTAATATTCTGAAAACCACTAAGAAATCTAGTTTTAAATATACTTCTTTTGAAGTGTTGGTGCTTAATGTAAAAATTTATAGTGTAAACAATAAATCACGTTTGAGAATTCTGCTGGCTACTGTATACAGGCCACCAGGGCACCATAAAGATTTTATCAAAGAATTTGCTGACTTTCTATCAGAATTAGTATTGGCTGCAGATAAAGTCCTAATTGTTGGTGATTTTAATATACATGTAGATAATGAAAAAGATGCATTGGGATTGGCATTTAAAGACATTATAAACTCAATTGGAGTGAGACAGCACGTGTCAGGACCTACTCATTGTCGTAATCATACTCTTGATCTAATATTATCACATGGAATAGATGTTGATGGCGTTGAAATTCTAGCAGAGCGACGACATCTCCGATCACTATCTAGTCTCGTGTAAATTACATTTAGCCAAGGCTGCAAAGCCGACTCCATGTTATAAATATGTTAGACCTATCACTTCTGCCACTAAAGATTGCTTTATCAATAATCTTCCAAATCAGTTTCATAATCTCAGCATCCCAGATAGCTTAGAAGAACTTGATATTGCAACAGAAACTTTTAACTCTCTCTTTTCCAGCACTTTAGACACAGTTGCTCCGCTGCGCTTAAAGAAAATCAAAGAAAATAGTCCAACGCCGTGGTACAATGAGCACACCCGGGCCCTTAAGAGAGCAGCCAGAAAAATGGAGCGAAACTGGAAGAAAACAAAACTAGAGGTATTTCGGATTTCATGGAAGGAGAGCTCGATTGCTTACAGAGAGGCCTTAAAAGATGCTAGAACTAATTATTTTTCAACCCTATTAGAAGAAAATAAACATAATCCTAGGTATTTATTTGAACAAGTGACTAAACTAACGAAAAAGAAAGCTTCAAGCCCAGAAGTTTATAAGAAACACAGCAGTAATGACTTTATGAACTTCTTCACTTATAAGATTGATAATATCAGGGACAAAATTATAACTATGCAACCGTCTACTACAGTATCGCATCAGGGAGTATATTGTAGTCTCCGTGAGGAGCATTTTGATTCATTTGTTGCTATAGGAGAGGAAGAATTTTGCAAAATTGTTAATTCATCTAAATCGACAACTTGTATGCTAGACCCTATACCGACTAAGCTACTGAAAGAGATGCTTCCAGAGGTCATAGATCCTCTTCTAGATATCATTAATTCATCTTTGTCATTAGGATACGTACCAAAAACCTTTAAGTTGGCTATGATTAAACCGCTTGTTAAAAAACCGCAACTTGATCCTACAGAATTAGTCAATTACAGGCCGATCTCGAATCTGCCTTTTCTGTCAAAGATACTAGAAAAAGCAGTATCCTCACAACTGTGTTCCTTTTTAGAAAGAAATAATATCTGCGAGGATTTTCAGTCCGGATTTAGACCGTACCATAGTACTGAGACTGCTCTCATTAAAGTCACAAATGATTTGCTCCTATCATCCGATCGTGGTTGTATCTCTCTATTAGTGTTACTTGATCTTAGTGCGGCATTTGATACTATCGACCACAACATTCTTTTAAATAGACTAGAAAACTATGTTGGCATTAGCGGAATTGCACTAGCATGGTTTAAATCATACTTATCTGACCGATATCAGTTTGTAGCAGTAAATGAAGAGATGTCTTATCGATCACAAGTTCAGTATGGCGTACCACAAGGCTCAGTACTAGGACCGCTGCTCTTCACTCTGTACATGCTACCATTAGGAGATATAATTAGGAAATATGGAATTAGCTTTCACTGTTATGCTGATGATACTCAGCTGTATATTTCTTCAAAACCTAACGAAACTTACCAATTCACAAAATTAACAGAATGCATAGCTGATATAAAAAATTGGATGACCAGTAATTTCCTATTACTAAATTCTGAAAAAACAGAGATTCTAATCATTGGACAAAAAACTTCCTCACCTAATAACCTAGAATACTGTCTAACACTTGATGGCTGCTCTGTTAAGTCTTCGACGTTAGTTAGGAACCTGGGTGTGCTCTTTGATACCAATCTTTCATTTGAAAGTCACGTGTCTAGTATTTGTAAAACCGCATTTTTCCATCTTAAAAATATATCTAAATTACGTCATATGCTCTCACTGACAAATGCGGAACAATTAGTTCATGCGTTCATGACCTCAAGGCTAGATTATTGTAATGCTCTACTGGGTGGTTGCCCTGCACGCTTATTAAACAAACTACAGCTAGTTCAAAACGCAGCCGCTAGAGTTCTTACCAGAACCAGGAAGTATGACCATATTAGCCCGGTTCTGTCAACACTGCATTGGCTGCCTATTAAACATCGTATAAATTTTAAAATATTGCTGATTACTTACAAAGCACTAAATGGTTTAGCTCCCCAGTACTTGAGCGAGCTCTTAACGCATTATAGTCCTTCACGTCTATTGCGATCTCAAAATTCTGGCCAGTTGATAATACCTAAAATATCAAAATCGACTGCTGGCGGTAGATCCTTTTCCTATTTAGCACCAAAACTTTGGAACAATCTTCCTAACACGGTCCGGGAAGCAGATACAGTCTGTCAGTTTAAATCTAGACTAAAAACACATCTCTTTGGCTTAGCATACACATAACACATTATAGATTTCTATAATTCAATGTTAGGCTGCATAGATTAGATCAGCCGGAACCGGGAACACTTCCCATAATTCCTGATGTACTTTGTACATCATAAGAAGGATGGCGTCTACGCTAATATTAGTCTCTCTGTTTATCCCGAGGTTTACCGCAGACCGCCGGATCCAGGGCATATCCAGATCTGATGAAGGACCATCACATGGACACGTCGACACGCATTATCAGGGCTGTGAAGGCCCATGGACAACTCACCACTCATCTCCTCACCGGCCGGATGACCCAACCCAACCAGATGAACTGGATAATATCGTGAAAGTTCTGATCCCATCTGACTCCTGGCATTATGCTGCCTAACTCATAATCATACACTGTTCATTCGTTGGCCAAAGGAGGACTGGCCCCCCGACTGAGCCTGGGTTCTCCCAAGGTTTTTTTCTCCATTCTGTCACCTGATGGAGTTTTGGTTCCTTGCCACTGTTGCCTTCGCCTTTTGGCTTGCTTAGTTGGGGACATTTAATTTTCAATTGAACAATACTATTACAACATTGTTTTCCTGTTATCTCTGTAAAGCTGCTTTGAAACAATTTGTATTGTAAAAAGCGCTATATAAATAAAGGTGACTTGACTTGACTTGACTCAAGAACAGCTATTCCAGAGCTGTATAATAAAGTAAAAACCGAGGTTATGACAAACATCAGTAGCGCGGACTATGTCGCGCTTAAGACAGATATGTGGTTGAGCAGCAATGACACCTTAACATGTCAATTACTGAAAAACAAATCTTAAATGAAACGATTGATATAAAAAAAAGAAATTTTCAATAGCAATGTTACGTGCTGGGACTCGAAGCTGAAGATGACAGAAAGGATTCTGGAGCAGACTCCAGCAATACGACGAGTCTTTGCGGATGACAAAAGCCGACGTCCATTACCAAACTTAACGTGGCAAGATATTTCGGTCATGGAGTGTGTGAACAATGGACTGAAGCCTGTAGCAGACTTGACCGACGTTTTGTCAGGAGAAACTTATGTTACTGTTACCCAGTGCTACAACACACGCTGCGTCTTAACGGAAACTGATAACACACAGCTGGATAAAAACAAAATTAAGACAGGAATTAGACGCCAATTCTGAACAAATTGTAGCAAACTAAGACAGAAGTGCTTGAAGCCATTACAGAGTGTTTTTTGTGTCTTCAGAAAGGGTTTTTAGCATATCTGGTGTAGAGTATGGGGATGAATCATATTCTGGATAACTAAAATCCTAAGAGCCTTCAAAGGCCGGGAAGCTTCCACACACATCTCCCCCCAGGACTCAAAATTAACACACACACACACACACACATTCCAAGCACACATCCCCCCCCAGGAATGTGGAATGTGCCACAGGAAGTTATGTTACAGAGAAGAGAAACTTCTCTTGTTAAAAGACATTTTAAACAGAAATATTCAATGTGTTTTATGTGTTTGTTTGTTCATGTTACATTGAAATAACTGAGTTTACCATTATGTGTTTTTACATGTAACTGCGTATTCCCTAGAATTCTAACGAAGGAGAACTGAATTTTGCATTCATATATATTCTATTATACTTCCCCTTTAGAATTGTAAGAACAATGTATCTAATCTCATGTTATGATTTGTCTTTTATGTGTTTGGTCTGTTTCTCGAAAACTGGGATAATGTTTCAAACCTTGCCAACTAATGTTTAACCAAATCCATTTGTGACAAGTTTGGAGTCTCTGAGTTCCAATCTTCGATCCCTAGTTAGCCATTGATATCACATCTTGCTAAAACTTTGTTACACATATGACTATAATAATTATGAAGATTCAAACTGTTAAACTGTACATCTATCGAACATGCCCCTGTACTACGAGGGGCACGTTCTCCCCAAACAAAGGACCATAAACCGCGAGTTCCCGCGTGCAACAGCCATTCTCCGATTGGCTCAGACAACGGGAAGGGGAAGGACTTCTCAGAGGTGATAAAGAGGGCTTCCCAACTCCTCGCTCTCTTCCTGATCCTAGTCATCATCATGTAACGTCGCGCCTCCGGCGAGCTCATCGCCGTTCTTTTATTTTGTTTCTAGTTTAGTTTGTGTTTTAAGTCTTAAGATAAGTCCCCGGGTTTAATTCCGATCGACGAGTGAAAAGAACCCCGCGTGACATACCTCTTCAGCAAATCCAACTACAAGGGAAACTGCAACAAACGCTCTCTCTCTCTGAAGAAGAAGCACGCGCACGTAACCACGTGACGCGTCGTACTGAGAGATGCCCACGCTCTTGCTTCGCCCGTCGTTACTGCTGCATCATGTAACCCGATCCGTGGTCTCCTTCGGAGACCCGATCCGATCTTTATATCTTTCCTTTGTAAGGCAAAGTTTTGTTTTCCATAGTCGACTCTGTTTACTTCCACGGAGTGAAACAAACGTAGCCGAGCTACTTTCATTGGTAATGCTACTCAAAGACTTTAAAACCGCCGAGCAACCCGAGCGCTCAGAGACAACACGTGACGCTTACACACACAAAGGACTCCGCTCACGCACGCGGCCGGGACAGGCCTTCAGGAATGCGACAACACAGCGAGACCCATAACTTGTGCAAGTATCTCTTTATAATGCTTCTAAGGAGCATTAAGATGATGTTTCGTGTTGTAATCAGAAAGGTGAATGTCTTAGGAGGAAGTATGCCAATGTTCTCTCTCTCTCACTCTCTCTCTCACTCTCTCTCTCTCTCTTACTCGCTAACGCGTGTAAGTCATCCATTGCCCAAACTTTACGCATTTCTCGTTCATCAATGTCTTAATGTGTTTCGTTCGTGTTAATGTTTGTAAATACATGTATTCCTGTAACGTAGTAAATATATATAAGTAGACATGCCTTTATTAAATCATTATATTCACTTGACTGATGGACTTCCTCTTTGCTCAATTTCGAGGCTCTTAAGTGCCAAGAAGATCTTTTATGCTACAAGCTTTACGAATTAATTAATTATTTCAATAATTGATAATTTAAAGAGTACTTATTATGGGGCAGGAAGCCCAATTCTTCTGGCCAGAGAATTGCGTTTCCTGCAATCCTATAAAGTAAGATGATATTGGGGAAAACCCCTCAATATTCGTCTGACAATTGAGCTAAATTAATTTTGCCTGATTTGTAAAACGTGATCTGTGTAATTGACTGCAATCAACTTGTTAAAATGAAAGGATTGCATGTATACATCCAGGTAAAATGACATTCTCCTTTAGAGGGAGATTTATTAACATGTAAGACTGATCTAATCCAAACATGTATGAATAATTATTAATTACCAATTATTAATTATGATATGCAAATTCCCCCTGGATTAGACCCGCCTAAAGTCTTTACACTGGTCAAATTGTCACCCCATTCCATAATGCTTAAACCCCAAAAACCTGCATTAGATTGTTTAGTTAGTTAATGTTTTAGAAATTTTAGGTACAATTAAATAAAACGTTCTTATGGTGTTTGGATTTTATTTTTAAGAACTATTGTCTAAAAACCGAAATCATATTTGTTTTATTTTTTAATCCTGACTTTGATTTGTTTTTCCAGATTTCCACGTTTGATTAATATTTGTATTATTTATATTCTATTAACTATATTTTAATAGCCTATAATATGTTTAAAAATTTGTAGCCGAGCTATACATGTCACATTCGTTATTTTTAAAGTGCTTCTCTCTGCGTATGTGTAATGAATATCACAATTTTTTGTGCAATCTAAGTAAAAGAAAAATATTAAAGTGCTTGGAGGATTCTTTAGGTATATACGTGTGTGTGTGTGTGTGTGTGTGTGTGTGTGTGTGTGTGTGTGTGTGTGTGTGTGTGTGTGTGTGTGTGTGTGTGTGTGTGTGTGTGTGTGTGTGTGTGTTGGTTTATGTGATTTATGAGGACACAAATTTGTATAATGACATGTGTATTACACTGGTATTACAACTTATGGGTGGTTTATGAGGACATTTCAAAAGTCCTCATAAATCAAATGACTTAAAAACATAAAAAACAACGTTTTATTAAAAAATTTAAAATGCAGCATGTCTCCTGTGATGGGTAGGTTTAGGGATAGGGGCAGTGTAAGGGGATAGAATATACAGTTTGTCCAGTATAAAAACCATTACGCCTATGGAGAGTCCTCATAATGCTGTTGCACCAACGTGTGTGTGTGTGTGTGTGTGTGTGTGTGTGTGTGTGTGTGTGTGTGTGTGTGTGTTGTGTGTGTGTGTGTGTGTGTGTGTGTGTGTGTGTGTGTGTGTGTGTGTGTGTGTGTGTGTGTGTGTGTGTGTGTGTGTGTGTGTATGTGTGCATGTATGTATATATATATGGAGTTTGTCCAGTGTATTCAGTCACTTTTGAACATGGAGGAACGTCATAACCCTGAACAGCAGCTACATGCTCATTGAAGAGAAATAGGAAGATACAAGAATGTGTGGTGCTTGTGTTAGGGGAGGAAATAACAAAATGCCTAACAAGCAACTTAATTTTTTAGTTTATATGTTATTCTGCCTTCACTAGTGTGCATGAACTAGCTTTACAGATAGCTAACAGTTTCCAATAAAGAACCAGAAGCTTCTTGCTGTTTTTTGGTGTTTTACTGAAAGGACTGTAAAACTGTAACATACAGAAACAAAGAAAAGCATATTACAATCTCAATATGGTGAATATACAATACAAAACTAAATAAGTAGTCTAAAAATAACTAAAACCATCAAATCACGATCGCATAGCAAGCAAATAGCACAATGCTAATTTACATAGAAAATGCCATAGAGAAACTAAAGCTACTAGCGTCACATATTTTCTTACAAATTACGAGTAGAAAACATGCTAAAATGACTAAATAGGATATCAAAAGGAAGCTAAGATCTCTATGAAACAAATACTTACAGACAGATCTTCATCAGAGACCAAAATGATAGTTTACAGATCTTAACACTCTGGAGTATGACTCGCTGAGGGACTGTTAGGAGAATCACTGAAATATGCACTGAACTACGGCAGCTCTGAGTGGACAAAACACAAGAAACTCAAAACACAAATAACTCTTCCCACAAGGGGGCAGCACACTCCCTGCCTGGTATACTGCTGTACCACTATTCACCTTTAACTAATAACACAATTTCTGAAATAGGTCTTGTGTACACCTTAGCAGTACCTTCTTTAACTATGCGAACATCTACTTTACGTACTCTTTTATCTCGACCAGGATAAATGTCCACAATAAGCCCAGTAGGCCATTCATTTCTTTTGACCTGAGAGTCCTTTAGGAGGACAACGTCACCAATGGCTAAGTTTGGTTGATCTGCTTGCCATTTTCTTCTTGGTTCAAGGGTTGCAAGATACTCTTCTCGCCATCGTTTCCAGAATGAGTTGGCAAGACTTTGCACCTGTTTCCACTGCTTCCGGTACAAGTCCTTTGGATCAAAGTCTCCAGGTGGAATAGAAAGGGGACATATTTTCTGAGTGAGAAGAGCCCTTGGAGTCAGCAAATCAGGTTGTTGAGGATCAGATGACACAGGTACTAATGGACGACCATTCATTATGGCTGTTACTTCTGCCATGAGCGTCACAAGTACTTCATGAGTCAGATTTGGAGAGTGAACTTTCAGCATCATAGCGTCCAAAATACGTCGGGCCACTCCGATCATTCTCTCCCACACCCCTCCCATGTGTGAGGAGTGAGGTGGGTTGAACTTCCAAGTGCATGCCTCATTTTTGAGATAGGATTGAAGCTCTGGATCTTCTGAACTTATCTGAAGCTCTTTGCACGCTCCAACGAAGTTCGTTCCACAATCTGATCGAAAGAGCTTGGCGGGGCCTCTTATGGCCAGGAACCTTCTGAGAGCATTTATGAAACTTGAAGTAGAGAGAGACTCAACTACCTCGATGTGAACTCCTCGTGTGACTAAACTGGTGAACATTACTGCCCAGTGTTTATTCTCTACCACTCCACCTCTTGTACGACGGATGCAGATGTTCCACGGTCCAAACACGTCTACTCCGACATGTGTGAAAGGAGGAGATTGGAAGAAACGATCAGCTGGAATGTCTGCCATTTTTTGTTGTTGTACATTTCCTCTTAACCTGCGGCAGGTTGTGCATTTGTTAAGAAGATTTGTAACCAACCTTTTTCCTCCAAGGATCCACAGTCCAGCAGACCTGATGGCTCCTTCAGTGATGTGTCTGCCTTGGTGCACAACCTGTTCGTGGTAGAACTGAACCAGCAAAGCAGCAATGTGATGCTTTTTTGGAATGACGATAGGCTGGCTTTGTTCTTGAGTTATTTCCGCAGAAGTCACACGTCCCTACTCGCACCAGTCCTTCTTCATCCAAAAACACATTGAGATTCTTCAGTGGACTGTGTTTTAGTATGTCCTCACCTTTGTTCAGAGTTCTCAATTCTTTTTCAAAGGTCTCACCTTGAACAGTTCGTACAATGACTAACTTTGCTTGAGTTAGAGCGTCCATCTTTGCTTCATTTGAATCAGTAGCTTTTGAGATAGATCTGACCTTTTCAATGAGCTTGGCGATAGCTTGAGTGAGGCGTTTCCAACTGGAGAATCGCTCAAACCTGTGTGACCCGAGCGAATTTGCCACGGTTGTAGTTGCAAATGTAGAGACTTGTGGGCGGACTTCAATGTCTGAAGCAGGTTCAACAAGTTGAAAGTCGTTCGATTGCACAGGACACTCTCCATCACTTTCCTTCAAGAAGTCGGGACCAGTGAACCAATTGGTAGAAGCTGGCACATGCCGTGTTCCATGATCGGCAGGATTGATTTCCGTGCTCACAAAGTGCCACTGACTGGGTTCGGATGACTTTCTGATGCGAGCAACACGATTAGCTACGTAGACATAGAACCTTCGGCTGCTGTTATTGATATAGCCTAAGACTACTCGGCTGTCAGTGTAGTATTTCACTTTGTGAATTTCGATGTCAAGTTCATTTAGCAACATGTCTGCCAGCTCCACCGCCAGAACTGAAGCACATAACTCCAAGCGAGGGTACTGTGTGGATTAGTCTAGGAGCTAATTTGGACTTGCCCATGCAGAAGCCTACGTGGACGTGACCTTTGGTGTCTGTGACTCGAAGGTACGCAACTGCTGAAATAGCTGATGTAGAAGCATCTGCAAAGACACACAACTCTCTTTGACAGGTAGATTGCAGTGACGTGTTCACATACTGTCTAGGAATTTGAAGTTTCTCAAGGTCTACAAGCGAATCTTTCCAACATTTCCATTGTGCCTCTTTTTCTGCTGGCAATTGAGTGTCCCATTCACAGTTCTCTGAGCACAATTCTCTGATGAGAGCTTTGCCTTGCATGATGATGGGGGCAGCAAAACCAAGAGGATCGTACAAGCTGGTTAACAGCAGAAAGGATGCCTCTTCTTGTGAATGGCTTGTCCTCTCTTGATACGAGGAAGGTGAAACAGTCATTTTGCAAGTCCCAGTTAAGCCCTAAACTTCTCTGTAAGGGCAGGGGCTCTGCACCAAGGTCAAGATTTTTCAATTCTTTTGCACGTTCCTCAGATGGAAATGCTTTCATTACGTCTGGGTTATTGGAGGCTATTTTGTGCAAACGAATGTTAGAGTCCGCCAGCATTTCTTTGGCGCTTTTTAGAGTTTGAATGGCGCTAACGACTGAAGGAAAGGAAGCCAGTCCGTCATCGACGTAAAAGTTTTTAAGAACAAACTGTTTGGCCTCGTCACTGTACTCATCTTGTGTGGACAGCGCCGCCCTCCGGAGACCATATATAGCTATGGCAGGGACGGGCTATTTCCAAACACGTGTACAGTCATCCTGTACTCTCTGATTGCCTTTGTAGGATCGTTACCTTCGTACCACAGGAAACACACAAAGTCGCGGTGGTCCTCGCGCATGACAAAACAGTAGAACATTTGCTGTATGTCCGCAGTGATTGCCACAGGTTCTTTTCGGAAGCGCAAGAGGACCCAATAAGTGTGTTATTCATGTCTGGACCACTCAACAAAACATTGTTCAAAGACGTGTCTTTGTAAGTTGCACTAGAATCAAACACTACCCGTATCTGATCAGGTTTGCGTGGATGGTATACACCAAAAAACGGTAGGTACCAACACTCTTGGTCTTTGGTGGATGGCAGGACGGGTTCTGCATGTCCTGACTCAAACATTTTCTCCATAAAGTTCAAGAAATGCTCTTTCATTTGGGGCTTTTTGTCAAGCACTCGGCGCAGTGAGTTGAGACGTTTGACTGCTTGGTCTCGATTGTTGGGTAGTCTGTGCCTGTTCGTTTTGAAGGGTAGTGGCGCCACCCAGCTGTTGGACTCGTCCATGAACATTTGTTCATCCATGATCTCCAAGAAGAGTTCATCCTCCACTGACATGGCAGGTTTGTCATCATGTGGGGTTCTCATGAACAATTTGTTGGTGAGACAGTCGTTTTCATCTATGTCCATCAAGCTGGACATGTTCCAAGCGTTAAATGGGCCGTCAGAGCTCAGAACCTTTTCTTTAACGTGGAATGAATTGGTACAAGAGTCCAACAGAGATGTGCGTCCGTTGTTCAACACTGAAGTGCGGTAAACACTAATTTTGCTAGGCACATGAGCACCCCCAAGGCAGACATCACCTATTATGACCCAGCCCAGGTCGAGGCGCTGGGCGTACGGAGCATCGTGGGGGCCGTTGTAATGTTCTCTGACCTTGTGCACTCTTGGTATGTCCCGACCGAGGAGGATCAGTATTGAAGCATTGGGTTCCAAATCAGGAATCTTGGCTGCTAGATGTTTGAGGTGAGTGTGGTGTATTGCGGCTTCCGGTGTCGGGATCTCAGATCGATCATCTGGGAGCATGTTGCACTCGATTAATGTGGGCAGCCGGACGCTAGTGTTTCCGTCAAGAGACTCCAGTATGAACTAAAGATCTCAAAGAATTCTGTCTTTGCCAAAGACCTATTGTTTTGCTCGTCTAACACAACATAGGCTTTCACTGCCTTTTCCTTATGCCCAGCAGGATAAATGTTTACTAGACAGATTTTGGAACATGAGCGTGAGCTGATACCTTTTCCACATACCTCTGTACATTTGGACACAATGGCGCGCGTAGGACTTTCTGCTTGCTCCCCGCCATGCACGTTAGAAGCTTCAGAGCCTGGAGTTTCCGTTTTCCAGGGTGCTGGTCCAGGGTGCAGCGCAGTGGTGTGGTGTTCGCTTTTACACTCATTGCAATGTACACTTGAGTCGCAGTCTTTTGCCATGTGGTCGACGGAGGAACAGCATTTGTAACAAATGTTCTTTTCCTTAAGAATGGCTTTTCTCTCATCCAAGGTCTTTGCTCTGAAACCACGACACTAGCGGAGGGAGTGTGGTTTGTTGTGGAGCGGGCATAGTTTATCTGGTTCAACCATCTTTTGCTCAGAGAAGACACGATAGCCTGTTGGAGCAGTTACTTCAGTTTTTCGAACAGATACTGCAGTTTAGAAGTTGGGCTTGCTCAGTCTTTCAGGCCTATAAACACTTGGGCAACCAGTAGAGAGCAAGGGGGCAAAGCTTGGGTCATTGAGAGTTTTAGCTTTGTCGCACACAAACTTCACGAAAACAGAGAATGGCGGGTAAGAAGCATGGTATTGCTCTTTGTAATAGGATGTTGAAGTAATCCATTTCTCTTGGAGGTGGAATGGGAGTTTTTGAACAATAGGAGTAATCCCCCGGGACGTATCTAGGTAACTCAGGCCAGGTAGGAGACCATCTACACGAGCAGCATCAAGCTCTGAGATGAGATCACCTAGCTCCCTCAACTTATGGTTTTCTCTGTTTGCGATTTTGGGAAAATCTTCCAACTTTTTCAGGAGCGCATTCTCTATCGCTTCAGGGGACCCATAGCTGTCCTCCAGTCTTTGCCACACCATTTTGACACCAACTGTGGCATCATAGGTGTGTACAGCCCTTAATCGTTTTGCTTGCTCTGATGATTTGGGGCCTAACCACTTGCAGAGGAGATCCAACTCCTCTCTTGGGGATAAATAGAGTCCTACTATAGCGTTCAAAAAAGATGCCTTCCAAGCCCAGTAATTTTCAGGCTTGTCATCAAACGTCAGGAGCCCTGAACTTACCAACTCTCTGCGAACCAAATATTTGGCCAAGTCTGATGTGACTGGGGAATTGGACTCGTTTGCACTGATAGCTGGGCGTGGAGACGATAGCCTGGGCTGAAAAGGGGGAGACTGGTGGCTAGAACGTGGCTGAAATCTGTGGTCAGTAGTAACTGGGGTTGGATACTGCGAGTGAGATGTGAAAAAGGCATTTTTGAACGCGCTTTGGGCAATAGAACGATCTGGTCCACTGGTGATGCCATACTGTGAGGATTGCTCCACTGGTAGCTCTTGAAACCCATATTCACTAATCTCACTGTTTTGTATGCTGTGCTCTTTGACATGATTTGGCACAAAATCACCCCCGTACTTTACTCGCTGAGTTGCTGGAAGCATTAGTGTGGTAGCTTGTGCGGAGTCACAGCGGGTAATAGCTGGCGCAGGTGGAACTGGTATGGGCTGGGCGACATTGTCGCTGTTTTTTGGAAACCAGGCATCTTCACCTTCATCCTTGGCTGCTGCCTCCAGGACCTCTGCTTCGGCGTTGGCGGCTGCAGCTGCACTATGTAGACGCAGTTTGAGGAGATCAGCGCTGAGCTCTGCTTTCTTTTTTGTAGCTTCAGCTTCGATGTGTGCTTGTTCTTTTATCACCTCTGCTTCTCTTTCAGCGTATGATGCGTGTGCTTGAGCGACAGCTGCTTTAGCACGTGCTCTTGCTGCCAAAACACTTGCATTGGACCTTTGACTGGCCCGTGACCGCTGCGCTGACTGGCACGTGAGATGTTAGAACAGTTCGATCTCGTTTCCCACAGGTCACCAACGTTGCTGACTGTACTTTGGTGGTCCGGAACAGCAGTGTTGTCTTCTGTATCGACTTTTGGCTGACTTTCCATCTTGTCTTTTTACTATTCTGCCTTCACTAGTGTGCATGAACTAGCTTTACAGATAGCTAACAGTTTCCAATAAAGAACCAGAAGCTTCTTGCTGTTTTTTGGTGTTTTACTGAAAGGACTGTAAAACTGTAACATACAGAAACAAAGAAAAGCATATTACAATCTCAATATGGTGAATATACAATACAAAACTAAATAAGTAGTCTAAAAATAACTAAAACCTTCAAATCACGATCGCATAGCAAGCAAATAGCACAATGCTAATTTACATAGAAAATGCCATAGAGAAACTAAAGCTACTAGCGTCACATATTTCCTTACAAATTACGAGTAGAAAACATGCTAAAATGACTAAATAGGATATCAAAAGGAAGCTAAGATCTCTATGAAACAAATACTTACAGACAGATCTTCGTCAGAGACCAAAATGATAGTTTACAGATCTTAACACTCCGGAGTATGACTCGCTGAAGGACTGTTAGGAGAATCACTGAAATACGCACTGAACTACGGCAGCTCTGAGTGGACAAAACACAAGAAACTCAAAACACAAATAACTCTTCCCACAAGGGGGCAGCACATATGTAACATTTCTACGAAAATAAATGTACTGTATAAACACAAATGTTAATTTTGTGTACTACAGTATTGATGTTTCCAGTAATTATCAAGCGTAGTGTCAGTTCTGGCAGGTCACGTTAGTCAAGCTCGCATCCACGTCCTATAGGAATACGACGCCCATCACTGTACAGTCATATGTATACATATACAGAGATGGATTCATTGATTCTAATGACATGGATAATGTCTAATGACATTGTGTCTTACATGGATTGAAGGCTTTCTAAAGAAAACTTATCATCAAAATATGGAGCAATTCTGACCTTTCGCGAGTTGGGGAGCGCAATGTTCCATAACACATAATAACATTCTATTCATACAAGAGATGCGCGGATGGGCTATTATTTCATCCGCCACCGCATCACAAAACTCATCATCCGCCCGCCATCCATCCGCACCAACGTTTTTTGACCAATTTTCAAAACCGCCATCCGCTGAATGTTTTAAGGTCTATGGGCGATGCAAGTTGCTGCTGGCGTGGGGCTAGAAAGCTCTTGGCTGTTCTAGAAAGGAGACTGATCCAATGCTGCAAATATATTTAAAGGCTAAAGTCCCTAGTATAGCCTATTGGCTATGCTGTATCCCCAGAATATCAGCAGTGAACTCCGTCGTGAACTTAACGCGGGAATTTCTTGCTTTTCGACCGACCGCGGTTAGAAAAAATCCATACCGTCCCAGCCCTATAACAGTCCTACAATAACTAGGTTTTGAAATGTGAATTAAATGTTGTGGGTGAGTTGCTACATTTTGCAGACATGCAATTAAGTTGTGATGTTCAAGCAAACAGTTATGACACGCGCTTACAGTTTAGAGACTGTTTAAAAAAATGTGCAAAAGCTATTGAGAAAAACTGTTTCATATATTTTATAAAGCAATGCACTGCAAAATTATCCTCATCTTTTTTTAATACATAACTATTAATCTTAGCCCTTGACCTCGCTTTAATCTGAGTCCAAACCAAATATTGCTGTTGAACTCATCCTTCTGTATAGGGTGTGTTTGGGGGAAATTTTGTCAAAACTAAGGCAGACGGGACAGGGCAGAAGGGGCATGAAAAATCCATATTGAAAAAAATTATTAATTTAGCATTTCCATTTGGAGCCACTGGTGAGTCAGCGTTTCATCGTGCTCTCAGAACAACAGCCAACTCTAACATGGGAATTCAGCAGGACACGCAGTTGATCATAGTCTCATTTAACATGCTTTTTGCTAATTTGGTACAATGCCAGGGGCAGGGTTTGACCTGTGGGACTGCTGTAGTCATAGTGAAGTGTTATGGGTCCATGGGAATCTACTTTTATAGGTCATTTTTTACACTTACTAGCAAACATGGATGGACCTAGCCTGCCTCAGAATTTGTATGTCCAAACATTTTTTACATTTTTTTTTTTTATAGCCGACTTATTTTTGAAACAGACTTAAAGGTATAGCGGAGGATCTTCTTTTTCCGGGTGAGTAGTCTATACTATTGGTCCACCTAAGTGTCAATCATTCTGGTGATATGTTTACGTAAGGCCTTTGTACGTGCTCGTCCCTAGTTTTCGCTTTCTGTGCATTTGCACTTTCAGGTGTATTATGTGTGATGAGTTACGGTTTCAGCAATTCCTTTGAAAATGGCTGAGGGTCGAAAGAGAAAAAATGTATACGAAGTGTATGATAAGAAGAGAAAGGCCGCAGAGTATAGAAACAAGACCAGAGTGATGTTGGGTGAATATTTCACACGCTGGCGTGCACTAAAAGCACAGGTTGGGCTTCCCACTGATGCCGCAGTCGCGAAGATTCTACTAGACAGGTAAAGTTTGTCATGCTATTTGGAGAAATCCATTTAAAATCACTGCTAGTAAAAGTTAATGTAAGCTATGATTAGCGATGCTAGCTCTGGAGAGGGCGGGTCTTCTCTAAAATTCGGAAAGATCCTCCGCTATACCTTTAACAATCTCTAAAATATGAGTGCAATTTTTAATGTTTTATCACAATTCTATTGCATGTCTGCAAAATGTAACACAGTAGTGTCAATAAATTGGCCAATTCCACCAATATAGTAGTCAACCCTGGAAATGTTTAAACTCCAAAGGCTGATTGTCAGTGTGAATGATATAAACCAACTGCCATGCCTCTGTGACATGTAGAATGGAAGATATCCCTCTTTGGATTTTGGTTGCTAAGGTGCTCAACAATGGTTGCTAGGGAGGGGCTAGGAAGTGTTCAGGTAATTCATGATTGAATGTTTGCTGCCCCAGGTAAATGTTTCTATGACACTTCTATCCAGAGATATTTCTTTTATCTCTTTCAATGGAAGTCAATGGAACTTGTTGCTAAGGTGCTGTAAATGGTTGCTAGGGTGTGGCTTAATAGCTTCACTATGATCCTGAGAGACTGATTGGTCATCAGAGAAAAATGAGACGGCCTATTTCACCATAGTAAATCAATGGGGCAACTTTGGGCAGCTCCTGCCCCCAGGGGGGTGCCACTTTTACCCCATTGTGAGGTATGTTCTTACAGAGCCTGCCAGCCTCTTCAAATGTGGTAAACCGCACGTTTCTGTGAAATCCTCGCTCGGAGCTATGAATCGTCAAAGTTTGTCGCAATGTTAAGTCTATGGGATTTTTTGGCCGCTTTTTCGCCTCTAGAGCAAACAATATCCCGATCGCTTATAAAAGTCATAACACACCATTACCGAATAATCCGCACGCATTCGTGGGTCTGTGACAAAAGCTGCGAGAGGAGTTGCGCGGAGTTTTTTTCTCAACCGTGGCGGAAACGGGCTTCCATACTTATTGTTTATTTTAATCTGGGACTAACTTAAACCTTGTCTGTGAAACCGGGGGATTGGGTTTTTCAGAGGTCACCCCAAAATTCTAATTCAAAATGACTAAAAGTATAGGCGATTATTGACAAATGTTAGACCTATGTAAAAACAGAAAATAACAGCACCATTCAGCCTGTCACCATCATGCAAACATGAAATATCAAACATACAGTGGTTCATGACAGGTTTTTGCCTTGCACTGAGCTGTTTTTTCCATTGTTTTCATGCTCTTGACAGGCGCTCGTGTCTCGCTGGCATGAAACGGCATTCTAAAAACACAGCGGTGAAGTTAAAAAAAAAAGTTAAACTCACGTCTTATCCGTGCCTTGTCCACTTTCCACTGCACGTGTCTCGTTATTTTAACAATACATTCTGTGTGAACAGCCGCCATGTGTTCAGTGTGTAGTGCAGCACGTCACATGAGAGCGTTTAATCAAGTGCGCCATCATGTGGTCAGAAAATTTTCATCTTTTAAGTGTTATTATATATATTATATATCAAAAGCACACAGTTTTAAAATGTTTTCATGTCTTATGTTTGCTAACATTTTTATTCAAACCCGCGATTTATCGATTTAAAGACGCAGTTCAAGTTAACTCACTTGACTTGAGAATAATAATCTTCATTTATGAATTATACATTACGTTAGCTCGATCTGGTCTCATACAATGGTAATGTTAACTAACAAGAATTCAGAAAGGCGATTTGCAAACATTTACAAAATAGTAGTGCGATATTCTTACGTGTTCTGGATATGAAGTTGAATCACATACATTGGCTATAGACCCTTTAAGAAGCAACTTTTGTGCAAATTCAGAGTTGAACTGACCCTCGTTTGTAAAGCAGTCCGGTGTAAAATGATTCATGCAAACATACAAATGTAGCTAATTGGGCACTCTCTTTATAATGAAATTGATCCACTGTCCTCAATGGCTCTGACTCAGATGCATTACTTCATCCAAAACCAGAACCGCTATAATGATTACGCTCGGATATTTACTAGCTGCTCTAGTGAGGATATGGCGGTCATTTCACTCGGCGGCCATCTTTGAAACGCCTCTCGGGCAGCTAGTTCAGTCATGTTTGTGCAGCTCGCTCTATGAATGGAGGAATATCAAATTCTCCAAGCTTACGATTAAATTTTATATTTGAAATCACCAATGAAATCTGACCGCATGTACCATAAATGTGGTTTCTTATACTTATAGTGTTTAAAAAAAAGCTATATGTTGTTTTGTTTTCAGACTAGAGCAGGCAATGCGCTAAGCACGCATCTCAGAACACTGAGGTTGCATCCGGAATCGCATACTCTCTTATTTGAAAGAGTAATTAGCCTACATGACCACAAAAAAGTATGATATACTATGAATGTGTAGTATGAATGTAAATCAGACGTTCTACACCTGCCATGCTGTCATGTCATGTGACCAACAGCTCATTTAAGTCGCTTCACTACCATTCACAATTCATCTCCCCTAAAAAAAAAAAATCCTCTCCCTTGGCCTCATGGGATAGTAAAGTGTCCATCGTATACACACTTCAGAACCTCGCTGGAAGTCATCCGTATACTTTTTGCCTGCTCTTTTATGAGTACTGTTAATTTGAACATTCAGCTTTTGTCACATACTGTTTTTCGTCTACTAGGGTAGAGTGGGGGAAAACGCCCGCCACCTATTTTTCCCAAAGTAACCACTAGAGGGAGTCAAGATACATTTTTACTGTTGCCATGCACTACGTTGACAACGGGAATATAGAAATCTCCATGGAGAACCTGACACCAGCTACGTATTTGAAAAGAAGAGGATTAGCCTTTTTCACACTTCCAAGGTTCTTGTGTTTCCGCCGCTCGTCAACAGTAAACTTACTTCCGGTGACAACAACAATGGATGGCCGAGTCCAAGAATAAGTGTTGCTGTAGTGTACCTCAGTGCAGCAATTCTAAGCAAAAACAACATTATTTAAGTTTTCACAGGTTTCCTTTGAACGAAGACCAAAAAAAAGAAATGGGTCAACGCTATTAGACTGGACGAAGTGTCTACGTTCGTCATTCAGAGAGGTAGCACGTATGTCTGCAGTCAGCATTTTTACCGCTGTCGACTACATTCCAGGAAGTTCACGGCTGAAGGTTGGTGCCATTCCCAGCCGTTTCCAAAGGAACAATTTCCATGTACTCCCTCAAACTCTGTCAGCTTTTGAAAGATCTGCCATTTGACTTCGACTTTCCTGTTGAGTAGCTGCTGGACTGAGGGAACAAGTAATCGCTGATATTTTCGGGGTAAGCATGGTCACGGTGAGTAGGGCCATTATCACCTAGGCTAACTACCTGTTATTTTTGTTGGGTTCAATGCCCATTTGGATGTCCAGGCAACAAAAATGCTCCTCCATGCCAAAGAATTGCAGTTTGTTCAGTCCAACCCTGCGAGTCATCCTGGATTGCACTGATATCCGCTGTGAGAGCCCCACATCTCTGACACTCCACTCAGAGATCTTCTCCAGCTACAAGAGCACTACAATATTTAAAGGTCTGGTTGGAGTAGTTCCATGTGGTGCAATGACTTTCATCTCCCAGCTTTACACAGGTTCAATCTCCGACAAATAGATGAGATGAGATCATGGCAGACAAGGGGTTGACCATCGAGGATATACTCTCCAGTGTTGGTGCTAGACTGATCATTCCACCTTTCAAACGTGCTAAGCAGTTCAGCAAACAGGACTGTGAAAAAGCACAGGCCATTTGCACGCCTCAGAATTCTGGTGGAAAGGGTAACTCGAAGGGTCAAGGAAAACAACATTTGGGATTCTGTTGTGCCATCCCAAGAAGCGGGAATTCATTCGGCGCGACCATCACAGTGCATTATGGGTATTCTCTAGCCATTGAGCATACATCGGTTGTACCCTCGTTATTGCGGTGCATTGTGGGATTGAATGAGTGCACTCGATAACGTCAACTTTCGGACACCACTACAAATGGCTGTCCCTTCAAATAGTATAGGGGCGATTTCAGACACAGCCACTGTTTTTGATTTATGGGGATTATTAAAATCCCCATAAATGGAGTGGGTGTATTTTTACCATTATAGGGTTTTTGTTTACACACACGGCGGGCAACATTTATGTTCAAACACCATGTAAGTCCTCTTTAAGTTAATTGTTGTCACTTTCATTCTGTTTCTGCATGTTGATATCATATAGGGATGACAAATATTAGCAATATCCGTCTTTAAAAAGTTTCCTACATTAAAGTGTTGCAGCAAAAGCACAGAATACAGACATTGCCACATTGGTGCATAAACATGTCTGTAGCCTATAAAAACCCCATGATTTAGCTTAAAGGGTGAAATTGGCTTATCTGTTGTTCACAATAGAAGTTTTTAAGAATCACTATGTGAGATGCTGATAATAGGTTGGACAGTATTGTTATATTAACTAAAGAAGTGCTAGTGCATTATATCATTAACCAGATGAACAAACTATCAATATCAAATTTAAACTCACTCAAACTGCCAGTGTGTCTTTAGTGTGTGGTGTGTGTGTGTGTGTGTGTGTGTGTGTGTGTGTGTGTGTGTGTGTGTGTGTGTGTGTGCGTGCGTGCGTGCGTGCGTGCGTGCGTGCATGCGTGTGTGTGCGTGCGTGCGTGTGTGCGTGTGTGTTTTACTAGCTTTTTGGAATCAGAACTAGCCTTGGCAGATTTACGAATTAATCACTCTTTTGATATAATTGGTCAAACAGGTTTGTCATAAGACCTACATTCAGTTCACAATTGAGTTTGATTTATCTGGACAGTAGAAATGTTTTCAGTGATTCTCATACCAAAACAGCATAATTAATAAGACTGCTGTCGATATTTGCCTATCTAGGAAACAAAACTTGTGAATATATTCTAGCATTTGTGTGAAACGCTGAACATAATTTCATCAAGTACTACATGTTCCTGGATCAAGATCTTTGTTGATCCTGGAACAACATTCCAATCAGATTTGAGGGACAAGTTTACAGTTTATGTAAAGTTTAGACTTACAACCAGGGTTAAGTGCTTCTACACCATTCTTATTCACCTATAATTTCCCTCTGATTTTAGGGATAAGTTATGGGTATAGGTTTTATGGGTAGGGATATGGTTAGGACTAAATATTAAGACAGGAATGCTGTTCCAGGATCAACAAAATATGTTGACGCAGGAATGCCGTCTAACTTGGCAAATTCAGGACATGCATCAGAAACCCCCTGATGTTTACAGTCATAAAACAGCTCTCTGTTGAAAATGAATGGGATCATGTCACTGGAGATGTGAGCTGGGCTTGAGGCAGCAGCATCGATCTGTAACACGGCATTAAAGGGCTTCAAAAAGACATCTAATGTATGAATTTCGTAATAACTTTGTTTTATAAAAAACTATAGAAAACAAAACTAAAAAAAAAAATGTTTTGCTAAAAAAGGGAACATATATACAGATCTCATCTCGCTTGTCCAATCAAATTAAAGAACAGTAACTGTTGTATTAAACCTGGTTCAAATAATGGATATACGCACAGGGAATAAATAGTGTTAGCTCTTTTTAAAATTCTTTGCTTAGCTCCGTTTAGTGACCTTATGTGAGATTTAATCTATTTACTCAGAAGCTGAGGCAATGATTTCTCGAGTTCGATAAACGTGGATAGTCTCAGCAGCGAGCATGATTTATCAAAGGCTGCATCTGCTATCTGACAGCAATGACAGATAACCCTACGGACAACTGTTTACATCTGTAGCGAGAAAGGGATCATTGGAGATTTTGTTGCTTGCACAGAATCAGTAGAGCAAAGATTGTTATCACTTTGAGTGATATCAACAGAGTAATTACAAAAAAAAGAAAGAAAGAAAATGACAGTGTCACTTGAACGGCTATAGCAAGCACTGGTAAGATTCATTTGAACACTGGGAAGGACACAATTACATCTGTCACTCAAACCCCATTAATAAAAAAAAATTCTGCACCTTTATTCTGCACTTAGTCTATATGTTTCCATGATAATATCTGAACCGAGTTTCACCTTTTCTTAGCTGCACCCAGCCAGATTCATCTGTCAAATTCTCTGCAAGTTTTATTTCCATATTTTCATTAGCTTGCTCCAATTGTCCCAGCCACTGAATGATTGGGGAGGATGGAGTCCTTGGGCACAGAGTCCCGAAACACTTACATTTTGGGTTAATTCCTTTAGGTCCAACACATCACATCTGTCAAAGGCTTCCGAATCTGAGTACGAAAGTAGCAAAAAATATTACCATCTTCCCAAATTTTAGATATGAGAGCTGTGTAATTAACTGTGAAAGTTAAGCCCATCTCTGTATAATTATGTTCTTTGACTCATCATATGCTCAGGGCCACAAAGACAAGCTTGTCTTATCTTTCTTCTACAGTTCTAAATACAAAAAAAAAAAAAATCCTTCTGAATTCCAATGAATACAAATAACAGGTCACAATGTGATGTGGTTCACCATTTTGCTGAAGTTTTCAAGAGTCTGTCAGATTATAAAAGGGGGAGAGAAAAAAAAAAACAATTGACTTTGCTTTGCCTTACCTGTCAAAACAAGAGAAAGAATGAGAGGTTTTCTTCCTTCCTCTATCTCCTTCCTAGCTTGCTGACAGCTCTATAAATCATTATGAAATAATTGTGTGTTTTTAATTAAATGTGAGGTGGTTGCTATCAGTATGCTGGGCTTTGGCGCAGACGTTTTGTCTGCTTTTAAGGATGTGAGTGTAAGACTCATCTGTGCTCCAGTGCACAGGGTGGGGGCAATAACTCAGGCCTGGGGGGACAGCTAGGCAGACTGGTGTAAATACTGGCCCCTGGCTCGAGGAGAAGGACCTTGGTGATGGCAGTGCCGTAATTGAATGCTCTGTGTATTGTGTTATTACAGTCTGCAGTGTCATATTTCATGCATGGCTGTGGCAGAGTGCACTGGAGTGGGGTTGACGTCCTTATCGGGGGAGAGCCGTCTCGATGGAAGTGGGGAAGCACGAGTGTGAACGGCATCACCGGAGGTGGTCAGACCGATCCGTGCTTCTTTCTCCATCTTTTAGTCAAATCAGCTCATATATTTCAGCTAATGTTCAGGAACATGGTCATCTATCAGGGAATTCTTTCCATGCATTGTATTGATGATGGACCTGGGTGTACTTTTTTTGAAAGTGAGTAGATGAATTGCGAGACACACATCATACATGATAAGTGTACTTTAGGATGACTAACATACATGTACTAGAATATAGCACTGTGGGTTTTCCATTACTGACAGATTTCAGTGGTTCAGTTGCAAGCAGAAAAGACAGGTCAAGGACTGTTTTCGCTCTTTTTTGTCTATTCTTACAGGCAGGTTATTCCATCAAGTGTTACCTTGAATGTGCTGGGTCCCTTTTGTCACTATTGTGTATGCATGTGATAAAATACAAAGGTGAGAGTCCAGGATTTTTTTTTCTCCTTTTAGTGGGTCTGGGACTAATTAGGAAGCGTTAGTGTTCAGGAAGCTGTCAATGACTACATTTTAAATAATCCAGCCATGTTAAATCTTGTCATATTCTAATATTCATATTATATAGAGAGAGAGAGAGAGAGAGAGAGAGAGAGAGAGAGAGAGAGAGAGAGGAGAGAGAGAGAGAGGAGAGAGAGAGAGAGAGAGAGAGAGAGAGAGAGAGGAGAGAGAGAGAGAGAGAGAGAGAGAGAGAGAGAGAGGAGAGAGAGAGAGAGATCCTGCACTGTATTTTAAATAAGTAGTTTGCTCAAGATGACAGTGGCTCAGTGGCTTATGTAGGTTGTCTACAAACCGAAAGGTTCGATCCCCGGTACCACCTGACCAAGTGTCGAGGTGTCCATGAGCAAGACACCTAGCCCTAGCTGAGTGAGTGAATGGGTGAATGTGAGGCAAATATGTAAAGCGCTTTGGTGGCCATTGGGTCTGTGAAAGCGCTATATAAATGCAGTCAATTTACCATTTACCATTTGTGGTTTCCCCCATGATAATTAGCCTAATTTCTTAAAATTAAAAAGCATGGAGGTTTCTGAAAAATATTTAAGTGACCACTTACTACAAAAAATGTTATTCCAAAATGTGAAAAAATATTTGTTTGATCTTATTGGTGATTTGACACGATAAAACAAGCTTTGCCAACAGGAGATTTAAGGAGTCAATAAAAGCTATAATGCATGCCTGTTGCCTAGATAGAAAATAGCTGCCTGGGGGCATTGCCAAGATGGCTGCCAATTTAAGAAACTTAAAGGACTGCATTGTGAGTGGACTGAAAATAATGATTTTGTGTGATTTAAAGTGATAGAATTCTGTCATTTACTCAACCTCAAATGTTCCAAGTTGTGCTGTTATTTATTCATTATTCAGTGGAGGAACACAAAGGTAATTTTTTGGAATCTTGACACACTTTTTTAGTTCATAGTCATCATCACATGTGTCATTTTGAGCAAACTACTTATTTAAAATACAGTGCAGGATGGAATATATATATATATATATATATATATATATATATATATATATATATATATATATATATATATATATATATATATATATATATATATATATATATATATATATATATATATATATGATTATTAGAATATGCCATTCAAAAGTTTGGGATTGGTAAGATTTAAGTCTCTTATGCTTACCCAAGCTGCATTTATTTAATACAAAATAAACAAACAGAAAAAAAGTTATATTGTGAAATACTATTACAATTTAAAATAATTGTTTTCTGTTTGAAAATAGATTAAAATGTAATTTATTTATTTGTCTGCAAAGCTGAATTCTCAGTATCATTTTATCAAGTTTAATAAGGATAATCTATGTTTCATGGCTGGAAAAAAATATATTTTTAAGTCACCGGACATTGGCAGGTGTGGCAAAAAGTTAGTTTTATGCCCTGGATATATCCCATGCGTTAGCCATCAGAAATGTTTTTCTCTCAGGAGCGTAATATTTAGCCAGTTATATTCCGCTAAATGTGTTGCTGTTGAAGATAACCCTTATGATAGGATGGCTTTACCTTGGATAGTAAAAAGCAAAATGTAATTTAAAACTTCAAGCTAAACATGTAAGCTTGAAGGAGCCACATCCTATATGACCTTGAGTATTGTGAATACTTAAACAGTGAGATTTTTCACCCGGAACCACAGTTACCAATCTCATTCCAAGATGGGCTGTACCATGCCAATGGCCTTGCAATCATAAACACGGCTGGATGTCGATGACATTGCCTGTCTTCCATATGATGTCCCATCTCCAAAAGCTGCTTAAGATAGACCTATTACACCACCAAAGAAAATAAAAGAATACAGTTCATGTTCACAAGATGGCCTACCGGCAGGGGCTCTGTACAGTTCCGCTGTTGTCCTTTGATGAGATGGCCCTATCACTGCAGTTGGACGATTTCCAACCAGAGGACGGAATGGCAAGCTTTCCCATCAAATCACACGCTTCCAGCATTGAGGAGTTGTGATGATACACTAGCTGGGAAGCAACAAGAGAGTGTTTACATTGCGATTGGTTCCTCATCCCAGATGGTTTCATAATGATCAAGAACAAACATGTTTAAAGCCTTATGGAATGTAATCATCTTACACAATGCAATTAGTCTAGCGGGTCTTGTTTGTATTTTCAGTAGGTTTTTTAATGCTATGTTACTGGTGCCACTGCTGCATAGAACACTAATCATAAACGCATATCTCGTGATCTCTGCAGCGTGG
The DNA here is from genome assembly GCA_036326025.1 of Chrosomus eos. Classification (NCBI taxonomy): domain Eukaryota; kingdom Metazoa; phylum Chordata; class Actinopteri; order Cypriniformes; family Leuciscidae; genus Chrosomus; species Chrosomus eos. The sequence goes on from CM070830.1 coordinate 23,423,135, forward strand.
AAATAGACACAAAGAGCTGGTTTCTTTTCTCTGCGGGGCAAAGAAAAAGCTTATCACTCAGACGGAAGCATGAAAGGGATGGCTATAAACCAGGACACCAAGTACAACACATCATCTTCTTCTTATTGCTTGTCATTTCTTCCATCCTTCTCTTTTTATCTTTATTATTAGCACTCCTTCCAATTTGAAGTAGTCCTCTTTTTATCCTCTCATCCCTCCTGCTGTACCTGACAGGTAAATTGGGGAAGTTTGCCTGAGGCTCGACCAAAGCTTATAGAAGACTTGTGTAGGTGTTGGTGAAGATAGCATGCTTTATTTAAGTCATAGCAGTGATGCCATGATCAGCATATAAATGATTCCGCACACTGATTAAAAGAGATACAGCGTAAGGATATTTTCATATTAATAGTTGTAAAACTAATCTGTACGAAATTTTACAAGAACCTGCTTCCTCAGTGCCCAATGAGTACAATTCATATTGAATGCATTATGAATGAACATGAATAAACAATGGACAATGGTGTATTAAATTGCCATTATGGAATACATGTTATGCTGTCATATAACCGGTGCATTACCAAAATATGTCCAAAGTGTTACCAAAAATTACTCCTCACAGCTAAATGTTTGTGCTATTTTTATGTTATATCTCAGGTCACCGTAATTTACCCTTAGCCACCAAGGAGAAAACTTTATTACATTTTTTGGTCTCTGTGAGTGGATTGTATTTTCAAACAGACCTAATAAAAATGGCAAAACATTGAGGGAGAGAGTTCCATTGATTTCTAAATCTTCATTCAGGTGTTTCACAGGTCAGAAAGTGACCTCTTCTATTTCCGCTGGCGATGGCACAGCTGAGCCTCTGGGCTGTCTGTCTACCCGAGCACTGACCCTAGAGAAGACTGCAGAGCCCTGACATTTCTCTGGATGGAATATGAATGGCAGGGTGCCAGGAAACTGTTCTAGATTATAATACCTGCACATGTGTGGATTGACAATGAAGCCTTTTGACTGAGACTTGCACTCAAAGTCCAAATCAATATATCCATGGATGTACCTCAATATGTTAAAGGAATACTCGCAAAAATGAAAGTTCTGTTATCATCATACACCTAAAGAAGAAACTAAGTTGTAGGCTAGGTTTGGAGCAACATGAGGGTGAGTTATTGATGATGTAATTTCTGTGTGTGAACTGTTCCTTTCAGAGAAAATTCAACATTTGAAATCTAAGAGTTGCTCCAGTGAGATATTCTGTTTGAATTTTCTCTGCACTCGGCTGGTACTTATAATAGTTGGGAGTTTGCCAGTTCTGTCAAATAACTGCTTCCCCACTCATGTTATCTGTTGAGTCCACACAATGATATGCATGACTGTGTGCTACATTTGAATAAATGCTCTCACATTCTGTAGCGCAGGGGCCAGCCAGTCAAACAGATGAGAGAGGCTGTTCTCATGCACTGAGTGTACCTGGCAGACTGGCATGTGGGACACCTCTACCGTCGCGGGTGATTGACTGAGGAACTACATTGACATTTTGAAAGGAGCTTGACGGATGAGAGGCCCAGACGGTCTTCACCTACCATCACAAAATAAATTGGGCTTCCTATCAGCTGTAACCTTTAAAGTGTGTATTTACCTGTGTTTGTGTGTGTTTCCTTGAAAACATCCAATAAAAACCATTCAAGGCGCACCGGGGTGTTAAACGACAGAATCACAAGAAATGTGTGCAGGTCTCATATGCAAAACACAAACATAGTGTATAAGGCAGAATTTTGAGGCATAATAGGCGCATTCATTGTTCCAAATAGTATGCAACTTAATTATGCTGTCTCCTAAGATAGTAACTGCTTTTGGCCAAATTCCAGGGAAACATCACATTTATCCTTAAAAGAGAAGCCAATGACAGAATGCATTGCGACAAGACAATAAATCAAATATGGTCACATAGAGAAATGTTGATTATAAATACGTGAGATTTTATGCACTGAATAGAGTCTCTGAATTCCAATGATACTATGTTTCTAATCCAAACCATTGTCTATGTATTATTTTAATTGTGGCTATTAAAAAGAAAATGGACTTTAATGATTCCAAACCATTTTAGGCAGTTTTCAATAACTAAACTTTTTTTTTTTTTTTAATTGAGATAGGACAACACAGAGAAATGTGGCAAAAGTGATAATGTGTTCTCAAACTAACAGTACATTTTGACAGAAGTTCTCGAGTCATGTAACAGTTCTTGAGTTACCAGTACAGTAAACTGAGAACATGAGACAGAGATATCCAAATGACATTCAGTCAAGACATGCAGCCTAAAACATTTCAAAATAGGTTGTATCAGATCAACCTGTTTCTGTCTCACCTTTGCAGGCCAGAGACCCAGGATGGTGTATCTGTTATATCTCACCCGATGGGAGACTTTGTTGATTTGTTCCTGTCTATCCCCTTGCAGAACAGACTCAGAACGGTATATCTGTTATTTCTCACCCGATGGGAGACTCAGAACTTTGTTGATCTATTTCTGTGTAGGAAAATAAGAGGGAATCAGACAGAAAAATCTCCTTCAAAACTGAAAAAAAAAGCCAAATTCCGAGTCAATATAAATGGGTGCCATCCAGTCTGAGCTAACTAATGAACTCCTCAGCTTTAAAACAACGGACGCTTGTAAGTTATGGTCCTACATAGAGAATGAACACTTAAGAAGTCAAGTTTAACAAAACATATTTAGAGATGGCACAGAGTCCCACAAGGAAACCGCCAATGATTGTTTGACCCCCAAGACAGAGACCTATAACAGAACTTCTTCCTTTTCAAATACTTTTGAGTGACATATTAAACACATGATTGGAAAAAAAAAGTTAAGAGCCCATGTGACTAGTCAGATAACATGTAATTTATGTGATAGGAGGGGAAATTGTCACACGCCGAGCTAAGACAAGATCTAATTGGTCAGAACCCATCCAAAGGACTCCAACGTTTTGATTTAAAAAGTTTAGAAGACGAAAATGGAGCAGCTTCATTCAAGCCATCTAACTACTCTCGTCTCCTTTACTTTTCTTTCTTCTACTCAAGTTTCTTTTCTTTTCCGTTGAGAGTCTCGTTTTGCTGCAAAGCCAGCCTCAAACTTCAACTTCAAACAGAGAGTGACTCTGCTTATTTATTCATTTGCAACACACAAGAACGTGATTTCTGCAACTCGTGTGGATGTGTGTGTGTTAGAATAATCAATAAAGTCTAATTTGTATTTAAAAAGAAATATCTTGTGTTATGTGCTTACGAATATAATGTCTGATCTAACTGCTGATCTTGTTACTGTGCTAAAAAAATAACGTTTTCATTATAGTTTGGATATTGATGTCCGCTACAGAGTTTATAGTTACGGCCAGTTCAAATGAACGCTGGACGATTCATTTGTTCAGTCGTAAAATAAGTGATTCTTTCAAAATTCCCTATAAATGAATTAATAATTCATTTTGAGCTAAATTGACCCTGTCCTATATAAATTGTCTCTGCCCTGCCTCACCTTCACAGGCTCAGAACTTGTATCTGTTTCTGCCTTCCCAGTAATGGACTGCAGACTCAGAACAAAGACTGTCTGTTGAAACCTTGAGGAAGAGATTGCAATTTGGTGTTTCTCATTCCAGTGCTGTGATTGGCTGCTGGCAATAGAGGGGACACACACAGTGTGGTGCACCCTTCTTTCCCCTGTGGAACTCATTTGCATAATGCACACAGTTAGACGTATTTAAAGTGTCTTTAAAGTTTTACCAATGCATTGCTCACTTTCCAAACCACCACCAGAATACCTTTGGCAATCTTCTAAACAAACAAGATGGAAAAAGATTGAACTGTCATGGATTTATTCATTTGTACATTAACAGCGGAATTTGTGCAAGATGTTGCACTACAAATAGCTTTCACTGAGAATACTTATTTCTCTGAATAAGTTGATGTGTGTAGTTTACATCAGTTTTAAGGTTTCCAAACATGGTTGAATGGATTTGAATGGATCATTGTGGTCTCTCTTTTTCACCCACTGCTACTGTATTTTTATGGCGGTTGGTTCAAACCTTAGAGATAAGTCTTGGAAACTGCCTGTGAACCAATGAAAAGTCCTGTCCTTCCCATGCTAAGGTGTCTGCCAATTGTCCTTGCATCCTTGGTGGTGTTGGACATTTGTTTATGCTAGTCCACCAAGATCCAATCAAAATATTGCAAACCTTTCTCCACTGTTGCTAAAGAGGGGCCCGGCCATAAACTGGGGCCCTGGAATGTGCTGTTCATCACAAACGTATGCTTTTTAGAAAATAAAATAAAATGGTTACTAAGCAGATCGTACAAATTCATATTATGAAGTAGCCAACAATTTGCCAAAACATTATTTAATTTTTTTACACATGTTCATGACATTGGTTCAAACAAGTGATGGGTATTAAGCTTTGTTCAAAATTCTAAAAGCTAATTTAGTAATATTACTTCTCTTCCAAGAAAATTGTCACAACTGATCACTTGCCTCAAAATGTTTTGTTCACACGTGATCTCTGAACTGTAATTTACCAGTCATTTTCCAGAGAGGACAGTATGTGTGAAAGCCCCATTTGATTTCTTGTGTTGAATCATCCAACAAGTGTGGATACTCTCAGGCTCAGCACTAGATCTGTCACAGCGCATCCAACTGACATTTATTGTTTGTGTTTCGTAATAAAATTGACATAATTTGAAATCCGAGATTTCCCCCCTAAAAAATGTCATAAAACACAAAACAATAAAAACGTGCTCTTTGGCATTTTAAAGGACTCCTCACACCCAGGGTTTAAATAGTTTGACCTGCATTACATTACAGGTCCATGAAAACGAGAACAAAAAGATTCAAGGGCAGTTTCTTCCCCAGAGCCATAACTATCATGAACTCTAATATGCACTGATCCCTCTCTGCTACATAAATATATACAGTCTCAGGGTGCTATTTTTCATTCTTCACTTTGCAACTAAAAGGTTTAGTGCAACATACAGTATTTCTTATTAGTGCAATATTTAAATTTGACTACAAAATTGGTTATTTTTGTACTATATGTTTAATATTTGTGTTATATATAAAATTGTTTGTGTTTGTTGTATAGTTTTTCCGGCACCAAGGGAAGCACTCCCTAATTTTGTTAGACATGTGTATAATGACAATAAAGGCCATCTAATCTAATCTAATCTAATCTAATCTAATAATCGCATCTCCACAAACGGCTCATTGAGACATCTAAATCAAAAGTATAAAGCGTGCCACATACAGTCAGTGTTAGGGGTAACATGAGTAGCATGAGTTATAGTAATCAGATTACTTTTATCAAGTATATCTGAGTTACCTTTTCAAACAAGTACCCCATGTTACTTCATTGGTCATGTCAATCACCAAACACTAATCCCTAACCTTACCCTTCACCTTAACCTTAAATAATAACACTAGCTGCAGGGAGAGCTACTGGCTACTGTAGTTCTAGATGAAATGTGAGCATGCATTTAATTCAATTCAATTCAATTCAAGTTTATTTGTATAGCGCTTTTCACAATACACATTGTCTCAAAGCAGCTTTACAGAAAGTGCATTTCAGAAATGTACAAAGAAAAAATACAGTTAGTTAATCATGTATAAATTTAGGCATAACATATCGCCGGTGTTTAGTCGTCTCTTCACAGGCGTCGAGTCGTCTCTCCACAGGCGTTTAGTCGTCTCTCCACCGGCGTTTAGTCGTCTCTCCACAGGTGTTGGGGCATCTGAAGTCTTCGTGAGAGGCTGGATACAAACTGGAGCTGACGAACGCTATTTACCTCGGGACTAGCGTCCCGAGATAACAGCAGAAAGACAGATGGGAAATAATTAGCATAGCTGATGTTCATAATATTAATGCATTCGAACTGATTCAGAAGTAGTATAAAAGGTAAGCATTAAGTGAATGCTTGGTTAAAGAGATGCGTCTTTAATCTAGTTTTAAACTGGGACAGCGAGTCTGAGTCTCGAACAATATCAGGAAGGCTATTCCAGAGTTTAGGAGATAAATGTGAGAACGCCCTCCCTCCTTTAGTAGACTTAGATATCCTAGGAACGACCAGAAGCCTCAAATTTTGTGATCTTAAAGAGCGCGATGGATTGTAGGGCGATAGAAGGTCTGTTAAATACACAGGAGCTAAACCATTTAGAGCTTTATAAGTCAATAGTAATACTTTGTAATTGATACGGAACTTAATAGGTAACCAGTGTAGAGATGATAAAATTGGTGTTATATGATCATATTTTCTTGATCTAGTAAGAACTCTAGCGGCTGCATTTTGCACTAACTGTAGTTTGTTTATTGAGGATGCAGGACAACCAGCTAATAAAGCATTACAGTAATCTAGTCTCGAGGTCATGAATGCATGAACTAACTTTTCTGCATCTGAAACAGATAGCATGTTACGTAGCTTAGCAATGTTTCTAAGGTGGAAAAAGGCTGTTCTTGTAACATATGAGATATGATTTTCGAAAGTCAAGTTGCGGTCTAGTATAACACCCAGGTCTTTTACTGTAGTGGATAAAGTAACAGGACATCCTTCTAAATTAAAGTTGTATTGTAAGGGATTTTGTGGGTAGTTTTTTGGACCAATAAGTAATACCTCCGTTTTATCTGAATTTAATAGCAGGAAATTACACGTCATCCAGCATTTTATATCTTTTAGACACTCTGTCAAGTTAGATAAGTTAGTGTTTTCATCTGGTCGTGATGAGATATATAATTGAGTGTCATCAGCATAACAGTGAAAACTAATTCCATGTTTTCTTATAATATTACCAAGTGGCATCATATATATTGAGAATAGCAGAGGGCCTAGGACAGATCCTTGCGGCACTCCATAGTCTACTGATGTTATCTTTGATTTTTCCCCATTTAAACAGACGAAATGGTAACGGTCTGATAAGTACGATCTAAACCAGCTTAATGCCTGTCCCTGAACACCAGTGTAGTTTTGTAGTCGATCTAAGAGTATTTTATGATCTATAGTGTCGAACGCAGCACTAAGATCAAGTAGAACTAGTATTGAGATACAGCCTTGGTCAGAGGCTAAGAGTAAATCATTTGTAATTTTAACTAGCGCAGTTTCTGTGCTATGATGCGGTCTGAATCCCGACTGAAATTTTTCGTAGATATCATTTTCTTGCAAGAAAGAGTACAATTGAGCGGACACAATTTTTTCTAGTATTTTAGACATAAATGGAAGATTTGAGATGGGTCTGTAATTTGCTAGGTTATTTGGATCTAATTGCGGTTTCTTAATGAGAGGTTTTATTACTGCCAGCTTGAATATTTTTGGAACGTGACCTAAAAATAAAGACGAGTTAATAATATTGAGAAGAGACTCTTCCACTACAGGTAACACTTCTTTAAGTAGTTTAGTGGGTATTGGATCTAATAAACATGTTGTTGGTTTAGATGCAATGATTAGTTTATTTAGTTCTTCCTGTCCTATAGTTGTAAAGCGGTGTAGTTGTTCTAGGGGGGCCATAATTGAGGCCGAGTCATAAGACACCATAGAGGATTGTACATTTACAATTGTGTTTCGGATGCTTTCTATTTTCTCATTGAAGTAATTCATAAAATCATTACTACTATATTGTAACGGAATATTTTGCTCTGGAGATGTCTGATTATTTGTTAGTCTAGCCACGGTGTTAAATAAAAACCTTAGATTATTTTGGTTATTTTCAATTAATTTGCGGATATGCTCAGCCCTGGCTGATTTTAGAGCCCTTTTATAACGTGACATACTGTCTTTCCACCCGATTCTGAAGACCTCTAAATTAGTTCGTTTCCATTTACGCTCTAAGTTACGAGTTTCTCTCTTGATAGCATGCGTAGCACTGTTGTACCATGGTGTTTTAGTTTTCTCTCTAACCTTTTTTAATCTAATTGGTGCAACAATATCTAGTGTACTAGAGAAAATGTTGCTCATACTGCTAGTCATTTCCTCTAGTTCATCTGTTTGTTTGGGTACACTGAGCAGCTGAGATAGATCAGGTAAGCTATTTGAGAATCTATCTATAGTAGTTGGAAGGATTGTTCTGCCTGGTCTATAACGTGGTGCAACATGACAAATTTCAGCAGTGCGTATTATGCAAGTTACCATGTAATGATCAGTGAGATCGTCACTTTGCGGTATAATATCTATATCGGTTGGATCGGTTCCATATGAAATAATTAAATCTAGTGTATGATTTAGCCGATGAGTGGGACCACTGACGTTTTGCTTCACCCCAAAAGAGTTTAATAGATCTCTAAACGCAGCCCCTAACGCATCATTTGTATTATCTACGTGTATGTTAAAGTCGCCAATAATTATTGCTTTATCGACATTGACCAATAGGTCTGAGAGAAAGTCTGCAAAATCTTTTAGGAAATCAGTATATGGCCCTGGAGGTCTATATACGGTAGCCAATGCTAGAGATAATACTCATCGCACTTGCAAAAAAAAACGATTCAGTATTCCTCATAAATAATAAATACAGCGAAATGCAAACTCAGAATATTACGTAAACCGACAATAATTAAAATGTTAAATAATACAAATATACTTTATGTAATTAATCTCACTTTATTAAGCAATATCTTCGCTGCTGACTTTTAAAGATCCAAGTAAACCATAAACGAATAAGCAAAATTACTTTAGTTAACAATCACATTTGTGTTTCTTTTCTTTTTTTTTAATTATATTGCTGAAGTAAGAGTGTTAAACTTTCCTCTCCTTCGACCTATTCTTCTGCAATCCAGAATGGCAGCACAGCTGGAAGGTTTGTTTGAGCTGTGCCCTCTACTGTACAGATGTGTACAGATTTGCATTAAAAACAATCAAGCAAGTCCAGCCCAGGTGAGAAAAAGTAGCAAAAGTAACATAACACATTACTCCCATAAAAAGTAACCAACATTATTAGTTACTTTTGGGGTGGAGTAATACAATATTGTAATGCATTACTTTTAAAAGTGTACTTTCTCCAACACTGGTCACATATACTTTAATTTACCAAAAAGTATTGATAACACCTACTTTATTAAAACACTGCAAAATGTACAATTTAATCAAAAAAGCATGCATGCTAGATGTGTTGCATGCTACTGTATACACACAGAGAGTTTTGGAGCAAAGATAATGACACCATCATAACCCCAGAGCATCATTTCAGGTAAACAGATTTTTCCATATTGACATAGCCGACTTGTGTGCACTTGTATTCAGTGTGAAGTGAAGCTATGAAGCCAGGGTAAATGGCGCATTGTGCATCACAGTAGAGAAGGCAGGCAACAGCTCAATCTCTCTGACTGCCCTCATCGCTCGTTGCGTGTCATCGGGCAGTGGCTGATGTCAGAGTAGCTGTCATTTGTTTTGGCCCGTCATAATCATTTCCTGACTTCATGTTTCTTTTCCACTGTGTCACTCTCACTCACCATGATCATTAGTCATAGAGCCAATCATGCATTATCCTCATGCCATCAATCACAGCCGATCCCACCCTCTCCGTACCAGCCGGCAGTGTGACAGCCGCTCTAATGCATCATGCAAGGGTTCCTGGGAGCAATAAGACAGGGGGAAAAAAAACAGACGAGGTGAATAAGTGTGACTGTGTGCAGGTGCTTTTAAAAATGTGTGCAGGTTAGGACGTGTGGCTCAGCGGGAAGGTTTGAATGTTAATGAATACTTTGACAGTTTTGGCTTGTGTTATGAGTGCATGTGTGTATGTGGTGTGTCTGTCACAGCATGAAATTTTATTCATTCATTTCCTTCAATAAATAATAGTGTCAATGCTACTGATATGTTGGCATCCTTGAATGGAAATGAGGAGATAATTTCTTCCGTCCCATAATTTCTTTCTATAGCATTATTACGATTGTTTTGTTTTGTTTTATTAATTCAGTTTTGGAAGGTTATGCCAGATCTGAATGGTCCTTTTTCTCCTGGTGACAGAGAGAATGCCTGAGTGAAATTCAGCTCCTTCTTGATTCCACAGGGAGTTTTGTGCTTGAGCAGATTAAAAAGCGAGACAGAGTAAAGAATGAATCATTTAGAAAGGAAAGGTGTGAGGTTTCTAGTGGCTGACAGCTGTGCTTTGAAGTCCTCCTCTCTGCAGAGGGTTGAGTGTGTCTTGGTGGGGATGTTCTGCAGTTGTTTGTTTGGATAAAAGGGCCGTGAGCCTCAAACGCACGAGAAACACAGGAGAAAAACATCAGTCGCGATGGAACCGTACGTTGGACGTAAAGTTCTAGAATACTGTCCTTTAGATATAAACCAGTATTCTCGCCAAATATTTTGAGAATAAAGTCAAGGGAAAAACCTGCTGTGAGAATATAATGATGCAGTTGCATAAGAAGACATACACACTTTAAAATGCCAAAGTGACTATCAACGTTGTTAGCACAGTAACACATGCAGTTAATTGGATTTAACAATGTCATTTTTTTAACACGGTTAACACATTTATTCAGACATACACATTTTAACTGCTTCAAGAGGCAGAGAGGAAGAGCGCATATGTTTTACCACATGCTACATATTTTAATTGACCAAATTCAAATTTAATTCAAATTTTAAACTACACTCTTAGAAAAAAAGGTTCTACATAGAACTCTGACTCTGACACCTTTATTTATATAGCACTTTTTACAATACAGATTGTTTCAAAGCAGCTTTACAATGATAACAGAACAATAATGCAACACAATTTGTTTTGGCTGTACAGCAGCTCTAGAAGAAAATAGTTTATTGTCCAGCTTAAGTGAGTTAAGTGTTGATTCTTTTCCATTGTAGAAATCATTAGTTTTTAATTTAGTTAATTTTTCTATAAAGCAGCTCTGGAGAAAACAGCTCTAATGAGAAATTTACTAAATTAATTATTGCACAATACTTTCATGTTTAACAGGTTATTTTTTTTAAATGAATTAAAACGAAATTAATGAATGATAACTAAATCCATGAAAAGATCCAATTGACGAACTTCTAAAAAGTTATATGAAGTGTCTGACAGATTCCCTTAACTTTCTATATTGAACCTTTTCTTCTAAGAGTGTATAGAGGCCTTATCAGCATCCTACCATTGTTGGTAAAGCATACAATTAGACACACACTGTTCTAAGAACAGGCTATTGCTGAATACAGAGATAAAGGTCTGAATGAAGTATGTAGAGGGGTGAAGAGGAGACTCAGGTTACCCGAGGAAGAGATGGGTGTGAGGAAGCATATTAGCACCTGTAACATGTGAGAAGTATCAAAAATGCACATGTTACTACGACCACAGGTAAGAGAGGCATGTACAAACATTGGATGCTCTCCTCTTATGACATCAGCACTGAGGACAGTCTATAGTCTATAGTTATGCATTCTGTTTGCTACATTCTGTTTGCTAGAATTTGAATAATTCAAATTCTGGAACTGATTCAATTCTGAATGATGCATTTCAGAATGAAATCTTGATATCGTAATAAACGACACATACAATATTATTGTAAATAATCCAGCGCCATGTGGTTTACACTCCAACACACTAGGTGGCGGTATTGCACATTAGACACCCCATTCTGCAGGAACTCTCTCTGCCTCCCTACACCAAGGGGGCAATCCATCGACCGGAAGTAGAAGTCGGCCGGGTGCCGCCATCTTGTAGCAGAACTTCACTTGCGTTAGCATTTCCATTGACTCCCATTCATTTTGGCGTCACTTTGACGGCGAATAACTTTATCTGAGGCGTTTAAAGACTCCATTTGTCCATTATTTATTTCTAAAGAAACATGACAATGTATAGAGGGCTCCATTACCTTCTATGTTACATTATGGCCCCGTAGAAACAGTTTTTGTAAAAATAGGCTAACGACTGCGTCATAACCACTCGACTCTCTGTCGCGCTGTACAGAAATGACCGTACAAACAGGAGGAGAAGCTCGTAGGCAATCGGGGGGACGTCCCGTCAAGGGAGAAGCCCATAGATAATGAGTCCATAAAAGCAATGGGACAAAATACTCCTGCTCACTCTCGCCAAAGAACTCTTTGCTCAAGTTCCCCGTCTCTGCTAGATTAACGTTGGCAATTTTCATGCACAGCTACTAGAAGATTTACGTCTGTCAGACGGGTTGCTCACGTCATCAAGCTTAGTTTGAGTCGGTTTGAGTCTGCGCGTCAGGAACGGAAGTGCTCAAAAATCGCTAAAAATGGGCTTCAACTGTCTCAACTGAGTTCCAATGAGATGGCTCTGTTCACTTCTTATACTGTCTATGCCCTACACTCATATTTTGAGTATGATTTATTTTATTTGATCAATATTGTTTTTTTTGTGTGAAAACACAAAGAATGTCTATTTTCACTGTACTGCATTTGAATGGCCTTATAGAGACTCTATCAGAATCCTACCAGTATTAGCAAATTAAAATTAGATACGCGGACTGTTCTAAGAGCAGGCTAGTATATTAAACACAAAGGAAAAAGTTCTAGATGAAGGATATTTATATATATATATATATATATATATATATATATATATATATATATATATATATATATATATATATATATATATATATATATATATATATATATCGATATTGTGAATTGTTTTTGCTACAATAATAGTGAAGTGAAAATCTAATATAGCAACATCTAGAAATGACTGCCATATCATCCAGCATAAATGACTCATTTTAAAATTATATAAGTAATGGCATATACATGCATTATTATGTGTTTGCTGTTTTTCATTGTAACATATATCTGGATAATATATATGGATAATTTGACCTAGTCTTGCTAACAAAATAAGTGAAGATGAAGACCAAACTGAGAACATCGAGTGGGTACACAAAAATGGGTTTGCCTTGAGAACACAAAAGGTGGATTGAATTGGAAAGATGATGCTGTCAATGTCTTGTTTCCATAGCGTTCCACACACATAATAGTCATGAAACCCCACATTTCTATTTTTAAGTATGGGGGGGGGGGGGGGTGTTTAAAAGCACGACTCTGTACTTTCCTAAAAGAGAATTTTAGATTCTTCTCTCCAGAGACAATTCTTTGAGAGAGACTTTTTGTGTTACTTCTGTGCGAGAGGACAGATTTTGCACAGCAAACTTCAACAGAGACGGCAACTAACAACTCAGACAACGCTCTCCAGCTCGCTCTCTCCATTAGAAGTAGAGGAGAACAGAGTCTTGAGTGAAACTTCAAGGGGGCAATTCAATGTGAGACTCTGACATGGCAGACCATAAATTCAGCAAGAAACCTCACCGACTCATTGTTACACCCCAAACACCTCAGACATAAATAGCCGACAGGGAGAGCTTATGAACGTCGAGCTGAATTTACAGCCAGGAAAGTTAGTGTGAAATAATGGTGTGATTTGCTGACTCATCTTAGTAGAAAAAAATTAAATAAATTAGTACCCTCCTCAGGGAGAGGGGGCGAAATGACATCAGTGCAAAAAGGAAACAATAGGAGAGAGAAAGACAACAACCTTTCGCTTCATTTGAGCAGTGAAAATAAAGGGGGAAACAAAGAAACACACACATGAGACGTATCCCTGCGGTGTGACAGACTGTGGACAGCATCCTAGGAGTTCAAAACTGAGCTGCCAGGTGTGTACCAAGACATTTAGTAGTTAAAATAATAACTCGCTGTTCACAAAAGCGAATGCTTGCATCACAAATTCGATCTAAGAAGAACTCTGGAAGTCATGAAATATTGAACACTTCATGTTTGCGGTTGCCTTGACCCCACCTAACCTTCTCATAGATTTATATGATTTATGTATTCATTCAAGTCAGCTGCTGCTGTGGATGCAATCTTGAGGTGCTTTTTAACCCCTCGTGTTTCACACAGAAAGGCTTTTTCAGCATATCCCTGTCCCCATGGCTAGTTTAAAGGATGCTGTAAAAATTGATTGCTGTTCATTATTGCAGAAGGTCAACATTTGGCCAATCAGCATTGATGAGGTTTTCACCCCTGGTCATTGATCTCAGTGGCGTTAAAGCTGCCGCCGGTAAATTTACACACATCTTCAGTTGGCTTTGTCAAGACGAACAACCATTCATGCATGCCGTATAATCAAAACACAGAAATTTACGAAGGCAGTCGTGTATGCTGATGTTTGCTCTGAATCAAGGACAAAACCCAGTCATGTGGCCTTAGCCTTACTTAAAATAACTTTGTTTAACATCTAAACAAGCAGGTGCTTGAAAATCTTTTAAGTCCTTCAGTCTCATATTTAAGTCATTTACTAATGAAATCCAAACACAGAGATGTAATGACATGTTTTTTTTTTATTTCGAATCAACTCAGCCCAGTTAGTGTTCATTAAATGACACAGAATAGTTATTCTCTGATCAAACAGGATTATCTGAAGTGCAGTCCAAGAGTAGCACAAGCCTCCTTCAGGCAGAGGTAATGACTATGAAGGACTTGTGTAATGAAATGAAGGACATGGCAGAAACATTCAGCCATGACTTGGATGCTCAAAGCCTCTTCTGAATTCATAAAGCTGTCGTCATGTCACTAATACATAGCTCAAACGATGCAGAGAAATGAAACTGGCTGATGCTGATAAATACTATGTAGATAACAATAATATTTTCTAAATATATGAGTAAAATCTATAGGTGTAACGGTCACCACCAGAGGGCACTACACATCGGACTATTGTCGTTCCCTCACACACATCTCTCATAATCACTGCCCGTACTCTTCATCCATTATCACATTCACCTTGTCTCATTATCTTGTTTATCTCACCCCATATAAGCCTGGTTTTCTCGTTCACTCACTGCGAAGTTTTGTATGTTGTTGGGCTGCATTTCTGCCTGGTTTCATTGTCTCTTGGTTCTTGGATTTTTGCCTGTTTCGTGGATTCACTTTTTGCCTCTGACCCCTGCATGTTTGTTTGTTTGTTTGTTTGTTTGTTTTGACTGCCTACCTGTGTTTTGACCTGTTGCCTGTACATTGGATTACGTGTCTGGATTGCCCCATTATTAAAAGCTTATTAGATCTCAACCTTCGTGTCTCGGAGCAGTTCGTAACAATAGGCCAATACATTGGGGTCCAAAGATCTGGGACTACTTGTTTGTTTTATAAATATGGCCTATTCAATATTTTTGTATATTTTTTTATATTCAGACCAAATATTGCAATTTATATTATAAACATTTTAGGGAATTTTTTTATTGAAAAAGTAATACTTAAAAAAAGAACATTTTACGAATAAATAAAAAAATCACTATACGTTATATTTATTAATACAAATATTATATTATTTTTTAAATTTCTTTTAAAAATGAATTAAAAAAAGGTAACACTTTAGGGTCCAATTCTAGTTGCATATTACTAGGTTATTGGCTGTTTATTAGTGTTTATAAAGCACATATTAATGCCTTATTCTGCGTCACCATATTCTACATCCCTTAATACCCATACCTAAATTGAACAACTATATTACTAACTATTAATAAGCAGTAACAAAGAGTTTATTGAGGCAAAAGTCGTAGTTAATAGTTAGTTTGTTAATAGTGAGAATTGGACCCTAATCTAAAGTGTAACCGAAAACTTATTATATTGTATTGCATTAATTTATGAAAAATGGAATTGAAAAATTTACATACATCTCAGAATTGTAATTTTTGGTATATGTGTGTACAGTGTGTGTGATTTTTTTTTTATTATCTTTATTATTAACTACAGTTGGTGAGGCTAAGCAAAGAGCTACTGGAGCCACTTTATATTATGTGTATTTAACTATGTAGTAAAATTTAATTTAATAATTTGATACAATGCACTTGTTGTGTAAATACATGTTTTTACATCGTACTTATATTTTAAAAAAACAACCTATCTATAATTACAATGTTGACCTTCCCTTATGCCATACAACCAAACCTGTCCTAACCGTATCCCACCTCAACGCAAAAAGTGTTTTGAAATACAACATGAAGACAATATGTACATAACTTTTTTTTTATGTTAGTAGACACTTAATATAAAATAGGACTGAGCTATCCAACAAGTACTGTAGAATGAAAAGGCCTACAGTGCCCTGCTTATGTATCTCACAACTGAGAATATGAGGAAACTTAACACCTAAGAGAAGAAATAGTTGTTTACAACAGGAGAAAATCTTCCTTACGGCATCATTTGAAAATGAACCCACTTCCATGGAAGAAAGTGGCACGGACACTCTGACTTGACAAAATGTCAATGTGTTTTCCTCAGGAGAGCATGCTACTTTGTCCTCTCTTCTCAAAGCTGAACGCATGGTTTGCTCCTGGATGTGGAATGTTAATGAGGTTGATGGGTTTGATTGAGGTGAGATGGGAGAGAGAGGGAAAGCGGGACAGCGACTGCCAGAGCGTGAAGGAGTATGTCGCTCATAAGAATTTACCGCTTCCCCCTTTCATAATACAATAATAGACCCGAGGAAAAAAAGAACTGGCTTTGTTTGACTTCACCAGTCCAAGACATTACATGTTTTGCTGCATGTCATCTGCTGATGTCAACAACTTCCGAAACAACCGTTGTTAGAAAGTTTCACTCCACGGATACAATTTTCCTGCTTCTTCACCGCCAGTACATGCCATGCCAATACACACAAACGCATCCCTACCTGTTATAGTATGACTTTTTTTAGATATAAGGAAAAGCAATCTTGCGTTTTCAGTGAGTCATAGCCTGGATGACATCATAGTCATTTTTTTTAAAGACCCCACGAAATCAAAATTGACAATTCAATTTTTTTTTTTAATGAAATATTTCAGTATTTATTATAAATGATCTATCCATGCACATGATTAATGTTTTTTAATTATTTTCTATAATAACGTGTAAACACGAGACATGTTTCTTCAATCACATGAAATCACACCAACAGCAAACAACAACGATCCACCCATCCAATCAATTACTAATGGGCAAAATCACGTCCTACCTTAGGTTTTTTTTGTTTTCTTGTTGGAGAAGCCGTTTCACTTGGATATATAAGTCACAATAGGGAAGAAAATGAATGCAGCTTTAAAACGATGTGTAAATGAGCAATTTTCACATATTTGCAATGCCATGTAACATTAAATGAATTAAAAATACACAAGACTCTGCTGTGTACCTTTACTAACAGATACCTCCTCAAAACTGAAAAGCCAAGAGATACAGCAGTACATTACCATGCTGCTTTTTGGACAAGATCCACTATGTTCAGACATGCTTGAGGGGAAAAAGTTATAAAATCCTTCATTATCCCAAAGCTCTTGTACACCTGAGCCCTTGGCGCTTTTTTGCTCCTGCCAATGAAAGAGTGTGAAGAGAATCAGGTAGCTGTCAGAGCGTATCTTATCATGTCTCCACAGAAAGCCACAATATGTCTCTGCTGATGGTCTTGAAAACAGAATGAAATCTGTGAGATTTTTTCTTCCTTAAACCGCAGAACGGTCCGGACAAGATCAGAGGATGTACATGTGTGCTCATGAATTAAATAACCTGCGTTTTCTTGTGCTATATTCCAATTTACATTTATCTGTTGTTCCAAGCAGATGTTTTTGCAGAAATATGTAGGTCTTTTTTTCAACCCCATTATCAGATGCTACTTCTTTTGGGGCTACAGAATCCACGGAAGCGAGAACAAAATTGAAGATCTCATCAGCAAGGGAGCACATCACTAGGAATGCAGAATGCCGTAGCCTACGCTGTGTGTAGGCAGATAGCACAAGGCTCCAGGCAGATAGGCATCAGGCTATGAACATACAGATCACAGCTTGCAGCTGGCTCAAAGCTAAGTACAACATCTAGAGGTGACTGTCTGTCAGAGCAGATGCCGAAAGGTTATTTCATACATGTAGATGGTATAGGGTTTATTTCCACACATTTATTTAGCAACATATCTTAGTGGGAAAAGTCAATAAGAAACCTTGCTTTGCTAAACAAAACATATTATGGAGGGTAAGCAACCGTGAACAGTTGCACAAATGTAGGTTGACATGAATAGGTTAGAACATCATTGCCATGAGCTACTACACAGTGATGGTTAGGCCTGGTTAGTCTCTTTTATGGTTCTCTCCTGCCCCCTGCTGGCGTGTTGTGTTGATGACAATGCAAAACATACAATGTCGAGTTCAATTTGCAGCACTGGTGATGATATGCAAAGTTTAACATGTATTTTACTATCATTCTTTTTGTCTCGATTTCCGGTACAAATGTCTAATTTAGTGTAAGGTAATAAAACTTGGTTTCAGAGAAAACCATCTTAAAATACACCCTTTTGTACACCCTTTTAATTAATACAATATATTATTTTTATATTTCATATTACATGCTCACTTAATATATCATATTTGTATTAAATGTAAATATATTTTTTATAAGATTCACTTGTAATATGCAATCTAAGTAAATTCATCTTGTTTTATGGACTTTTATTGGAATTAAATAGTTTTTATATTGTTATTATTATATTGAATTAGTCTTTTTGTCTTGTTTTCAAGTGAAAATATCCAATTTACTTGAGAAGTAAAGTTGTATAAGATAAGAGAACTTAATGAAACATATTTTAACTCCATTTTTAACATACTTATCTTATGTTAACCATATTCAATCATTTTTAATTAATATATAATTGTTTTATATTAAATATGTAATTAATATGTCAAATTTATACTAAATGTAAATATAATATAATTAATATTTTTTTTAATATATTTCATAATATGTTTCATTTGAGATTCATTTGTAATATGGAATCTAAGTAAATTCATATTTTTTTAAGGATTTTTATTGGAATTAAATAGTTTTTATATTGCTATTATTATATTGAATTAGTCTTTTTGTCTTGTTTTCAAGTGAAAATGTCCAATTTACTTGAGAAGTTGTATAAGAGAGTTAATGAAACACATGTATTTTAACTCCATTTTTAACATACTTGTCTTATGTTAACATATAATTAATATATTTTTTATTTTATGATAACACATTTTTATAAGATTCATTTTATAATATGCAATCTAAGTTCATATTGTTTTAGGAATGTTTAAGTAATTTCATTAGAATGAAATAGTTAATCATTATCATAATTATTATTATAGCAGTTTATGCATATGTGTTACATTCTTTTTCTCATTTCTTATTACAGTAGCTCATATGTTTCCTGCACTCTGTTGTGTATTCACCTGAGCTTGATAAGACAGGAACAGTCTTCTGATTGCCTATAGCCCACCTCGCTATTTTTAGCACCTTCACTATCCTTATCATCAAGTTAAAATAAGAACGTTGCTGAGAGGGCTTAATTACGTATTTCAAACAGATGCAGCGACACGGACTCATTTCCCTCGTTCACTCACTCTCGCTTTTGGGACTCTGTAGTAATGAAACAGGAATTGACCTAAATATTCACTTTGCTTCACTATCGTTTCTAATTATTGCGGCGTTACAAAGTTGCGTGTGTTCAAAAGCATCTAAAGCTTCAGCTGTATTGTGGGAATTATATCTTAAATTAAAAATTTGTAGTCATTATTTAACTGGTGCTCAAAGGGATCCACATTCAGAAAAAAAATCCAACTTTATTTTATAGTATGTTTTTTTGTTTTTAAGTCAGCTGAATGTTCAGGGCAAAGAAACTGTTTTTTTTTATTTATTTTTTTATAAATAACATCGAGTAAAACCTCCCTTCCCCTACTAACTACTCCTCAAGGTTATCCATTTATTCAAACTGTTTTATAAAGCTCTCTGGCATGGCTGTATTCCAATCATGGTTCTCACAGCACTTTTTAACACAAGTACACACAGCAGTGCACAGCAATTAAAACTCAACATTGATTTTTTTTTTTTTTTCCAATAGAATAGTTATTTTCCCCCCAATGCCAGACAAGGTCTGAAAAATATAGTTGAACTTAAAAAAAAGCATGTAATAAAGTAAAAATGTGCTTAGAAAATGAAAAAACACAATTTACAATAAACATTTACATATGATCGTAAAGGGTTTTCTGAGTAGATATCAAAATATACACTCACCTGTTTAACTGCTCGACAGATATCAGCCAATCACATGGCAACAACTCAATGTACTTGCAGACATGGTCAAGAAGACGATCAGCTGGACTTCAAACTTCAAACCGAGCTTCAGAATGAGGAAAAAGGGTGATTTAAGTGACTTGAATGTAACATTGTTATTGGTGCCAGATAGTGCTGGTCTGAGTATTTCAGAAACTATTTTGATCTACTGGGATTTTCATGGACAACCATCTCAGGTTTGGTCCAAAAAACGAGAAGATAGGCTAGTATCCAGTGAGTGATGCCTTGATGTCAGAGGTCAGAGGAGAATGACTTGGCTGGTTCGAGCTGATAGAAAGGGAACAGTAATTCAAATAGACACTGATTTACGACAGAGGTCTGCAGAAGAGCATCTGAACACACATGTCGAAGCTTGAAGCAGAAGGGCTACAGCAGCAGATCATCACCCCATGTCACTCCTGTCAGCTAAGAACAGGAAACTGATTCGCACAATTCGCACGGGCTCACCTAAATTGGACTAGATTGGAAAACGCTGCTTGGTCTGATGAGTCTCGAGTTCTGCTGCGACACATAGGGTCAGAATTTGGCGTAAACAACATGAGCGCATGGATCCCTCCTCCCTTGTGTCAGCAGTTCAGGCTGGTGATGGTGTGGGGGGTATTTTCTTGGCACACTTTCCAGCAAATCTGCAACAACCGAGTGATGCTATCATGTCAATATGGACCAAAACGAGGAAGGTTTCCAGCACTTTGTTGAATCTATGCCATGACGAATTAAGGCGAAAGGGGGTTCAATCTGGTTAGGTGTACCTAATAAAGTGCATGGCCGGTGAGTGTATATAAAGTGTATATAAAGTGACTAATCTACTTTCCACTTACAACCCCTAAAACATCATTTCAATTTGGTTGATACAATAACATTATATCATTTATTTAAATATGTGGTTATAAAATATACAGGCATTAAAATTGGCTCCTGGCTCCACGGCAGGGGGACATGAGAGTCATGTGGCCCACTTTAAATCCAAAACTGGCAACAATCACACCAAAATCCTATAATGCCTAAAACAATGTCACTACATTTTTACAGTGAATTTATGGCAATCCACTTTGTACTGTAAATTTAACAAGGTTTTTCAGCTCTACATTATTTGATGCATTTTTAAAAACTTTCACTAATATCTAATATGAGATTGAGTGCTAGTGTGTGTGTGTGGTCCTAGTAAACCCTACGCTATGAACTGTACAAAAATGGCAATATCCGAAATCCTTGTCATTGTGGGAACATTTTTTTTTGGTCCCCATGAGGGAAAAAAAGCTTATAAATCATATTAGTTTTTGAAAATGTAAAAAAATGTATACAGTTTTCTGTAAAGGGTATAGGGGTCGTGTAAGGGCATAGCATATACAGTTTTTACAATATAAAAATCATAATGTCTATGGAATGTCCCCATAAAGCATGAAACCCCAACACGTGTGTGTGTTTGGTGTGTCTGAACACACAGTTCAGTACTATCAAACTTACACATGTCAGACTCAAACAAAGTTTCTAAGACTAAACAGCTCCGGTCATTCCCTGAGGGAGACCAGCACTCACAAGCCAACTAGTGCCAAACCGGCTAGAATTCATATAATGTGCTTCCCTTACATGCCAATCTGATTCCACAAAGGGAAATTGTGCAAATAGAATAGAGAAGGAAAATAGATGTTTACCGAGTAGTTTGCCCTTATTGCCAAACAAATAACAATGGTATCTTCACAATCAACATTGCCACAGGAAGAGCGTTTTGTAGCTTTTCTAGGACTTTTGGAGCTCAGTATAGATGGAGGACCGCATTCACGTTCTGAAGAAATGAGGTTCGGAGGGGAGGAATGAACAAAACATTTGTTTGTTATCAGAGGACCTCTCTCCCAAGGTCTCCCTTGGCTCTGGCTGTAGAGCTTCTGACCAACACGCCTCTTAGAAAGAGATCAGCCTCCCCGCGGCTTCAGCTTCACAAGAACAGACCACTACAAGCAGAAAACAAGAGCAATCTGAGCCAGCGCTCACCTGAACATCAGAGGAGACCAGGAGCTGCTTCAGGACAGGCCTCAGTTCACAAACACTGTCAAAACTCTTCCACCTATAAGAGAAGATGATAAAGAGAATGGTCTGGTGGATGATGCTCTGCTTTAGTCTCGGCTGGTCCATGCCACACGCAGAAGGCATGGTTGCTGGATCTCATTTCTGCTCATTTAATGGTACAACTCGCTGTTTCTTCTGTCTGGGCAACAAGGTGCATGAGATGCCAAGAAATATACCGAAAAATACCACATTTGTGTGAGTATAAACAAACACGCACACAAATGCACGTTAAAATGCATGTATAGTAATAAAAAACTAGATCTAGAATTTCAGGTAGGCTATTAAATAACTAAGGACACGAAGTTCCACATTAAAAGCATTTACATTTTAAATTCATTTCAATTTTTTTTTTTTCCACATAGTTGTTTTGGATGTTGAATCTTACGTGTTTGTGTTGTTGTTATTATTAACTAAAACTATAAAGGTAAAGTTTCAAATACAATTTTACAAATGTTACATGAAAACTGCAACGCAACGAAAATGATAAATGTAACGTTTAAGTAGCCTACTAGAATTACAAAAATTACTCAAAAAAAACTAAAACAAAAACTAATGAGAAATGACAAAATCACATATCAAATGTACTAAATATTAAACTCACTAAAACTATAAAATATAAAAATAAAAGATAATTTAAAAATGAATAAATGCTATAATACAGTAAATACCAAAATAAAACTGTAATGGTTAAATACAATCAGTATAATCACTTTTAATCATAAATAAATATTATGATTAAATCTTACTATAAAATATTATTAAATTACAAAATAAAATACTTTTTTGTAATTAAAAACATTTATATAGTAACTTTTAATTAATTTCAAACTTGATTATACTGACTTGTGCGCTACTTTTATTTGAAATAAAATGATTAAATAAATAATCATTTAAATGAACATCGTAAAGTAATGAAAGTAATGTCAAAAGCTTGACAGCCCTATAAAAAAAAATCGGAGAATCTCGATGACATTGTTATTGTTCCAGAGCTTGTTGTTGTGGTTTTGGAAAGAATACATGTTTCTGTTGTAAGACCCAGAATATTTTTGTAATCTCAAGGCTATCGTCCCTCAAATGAATTCTCAACTCTGATATATGGGGGAGTGTGTTTTTTTTTATGTCAAATGTATCGCATGAAGTCATTTGTTATTTAAGTCAACTCATTTCAGCCAGTCAAAGAGACAGAGATGTAAACATGAAGCTGAAACTATCTTTGGCTCAGGTTAATCATGGGTTGTATTTCTGTTTTGAGCCGACTGTCAGTCAGTTTGGATAAGGGAGCCCAGCTGAATGTATCTCAAGATGCTCATGCTTGATCACACATTTCACACAAATGTCTGTCTACGCTTTGGGTTCATTACTTACTTTTCTATTATGGAAAGAGCACCACGAGCTTGTCAGCTTGTGTTTCTCAGCGTGCTTTTTGGCACCGCAGGAATGAACAGTTCTGTGCTTTCCAGAATGTTTCTCTCTTTATAACTGCAAAGATCAAGGCAAATATCTCTGAAACATCAGATTCTTATATTCATTTTTATTGATTAGTTTGAGTTAACTTTTTTTACTACAAGTTAAACAAAATTTTATTTCACTAAAATGTTAAATTTGTTTCCTGATTTTTATTTATTTATGGTTTTAATTTCAGTTAACATTCTGAATTCTGAATGTATGATGAGCTCTAAGCTCAGTGTGTATTTTCTGAACCACTAATACTGTCAATTTGTTAATTTTCCAACACTGGTCAGCCATACAGATAAACACTCCCAAAGCTCAGTCAGAGACAAAATAAGTAAAAATAACAAGAATCAAAACAGTCAAATAAAACAAATAGTGATTTTTCTCATTTTTAATATCCATATCTCTTAACACCATTTGCTTTTAAAAGGCACTAAGTGTGCTTTGTGTAATTGTGCTGTCTGCATTTCTGAGGGATTACAGGACTGAATATCCACAGGAAGAACACAGACTCTAATGGCAGTGTGCAACAACAATTACACAAAAAGCTTGACATAAAGATCATTTGCTGTTGTCTGTAAATAGGCTACTGGTAACTGTTTCTATTTCTCATAACATTTCACATCTTGAATGACCTAGTTTCTGCTATGACTCATTCTGTTCATACTTACTTTCATGAGGATACAGCTCACATATATAGTTCACAAATACACTTGGAAAGAGTTTTGAAGAGCACACACACATTCTGATACTCTAAATTTGAGCTGGCCCAATCTCATGAGAAAATGTATGAATTCATACACTGATTCGAACAGAAACATGACATTTTTAAGAAAAAAAGTAAGCATCAAGGTCCGAATTCATGTAAATTACCATGATTAATAATAATAAATTACCGAACAATAACCACCAATCCGCTGATATGTCGCCATGAGAGAGTGATTCGGCCAGTCTGCCAGATTTCATAGAGCACTCTCCATTCAAGTAAATACCAGTTATGATAGCATATGCCCATTACCTGTAGAAAATAGCTATAGCTGCTAGACGTCTTACCAAAATGGCTCAATAAGTCGACTGACTTATTAAATTAGATTGAAAATAAATGAGTGGCAATGCAAAACTAAACAAAACGGCCATATCTGATATAGCTATGCCAACATTATATCTGATTGTCATAAAACATTCACATCCCAATAGACTGTGATATTTATAACTGTAATGCATTGATGGTAATGAATTATTGGATGGTGAATCACATCTCTTCTGTTTAATTTTACGCAGGGAGATCAAACTGACTCAGATCAGCGTGTTTCACCGAGCAGCCCTGTCTGAACTACATGAACTGAAGAGAATGTGAGTGTAAGAGTGAAGGATACAGAGATGTTTACTACTTAAACATGGAAGTGCATATTCAACAAGAATGCAAATGGAGATTAGAAGCATTCAAACAATCAAAAACCAGAGAAATTGCTACTGAATGCCCACAACTCTTTTTGGCTTAGTTTAGCAAAAGCGCATATAAACACATGATATTTAGTCTTGATTGAATATGTTTAGACTTTAATATGGAACATGATGTTTAACAGTGACCCAAACATTGGAGATATGTATCACAGGAAAATACTGCAAAACCTAAGTGAGAGAAACTGACAGTGATTCTTTATTGTCAATTTATTCTATTTTATTTCTCAAATCAGTATTTGTGAAGTGATTAGAATTCCCCCAATGCTCTTCAATAGATGCAAATAGTGAACATTGTGAATGGCAATTAAGATTTTGTATCAATTTGATGTAGCCTATTGCAATAAGCTTTAGACATTAATTTTGAAGGCTCATAATAATATCTGTCGCTATATGATTATTATTCTCCTCTTCAGAGTGGTGTCCGAGAATGGTGCTCTTGAGCAAATTGAAGCCTTTGCCTTCTCCAACCTGACAGAACTACAGGAAATGTATATTGCTGCACTGCGTGTGGAAATAACGTCCAATCACGTTCTTGTCGACACATTGGAATCAAATATTGTGGTAAATATTATGAAACACACAATAACCTATCTATCCACCTATCTGACAGAACTATTACAAAATCCAAAAACCTTGTGATGCACAGAGATGCCTTCTGGAGACTTCCAAAGCTACGGTATCTGTGAGTTATTTTCTGTCTTCATTACTCTTGTGTCTAGTAAACTCTGATTCATTGCGGTTCCAAGCTGTAGTTCAGCAATTTAAAGGGAGTATATTCCCACATGAGTTTTAGCCTATAATTATGTTAAGAGTCCTGAAAGACCTCAATAAAAGCAGAATCACGGGTCAATTTCCATATCAAATGTTTCTCACAGGAAACAAAGGCTACAGATGCAAAGACAAAATACAAATGCCACTCTGACGTATTACATTCATCAGAGTAGTATGTGTGTGTGTGTGTGTGTGTGTGTGTGGTGTGTGTGTGTGTGTGTGTGTGTGTGTGTGTGTGTGTGTGGTGTGTGTGTGTGTGTGTGTGTGTGTGTGTGTGTGTGGTGTGTGTGTGTGTTGGGTGTGTGTGTGTGTGTGTGTGTGTGTGTGTGTGTGTTGTGTGTGTGTGTGTGTGTGTGTGTGTGTGGTGGTGTGGTGTGTGTGTGTGTGTGTGTGTGTGTGTGTGTGTGTGTGTGTGTGTGTATTCCTCCAGGACAATATCAAACACTGGTCTTAAAATCCTACCTGATTTTTCAAAAATCAACTCTGCTGCTCTTGAATTTCTATTGTAAGTCTCTACTCATTCTGTGTCACTGTCTTAATGTATATTTATTAGAATAAATTATCTATATACTGTTCAAATCTGCTATATCAAATCTATGTTATAGTGATCTACAAGATAATATGCACATAGAGAGAATTCCCAGTAACGCTTTCCTCGGATTGACCAGTGCCACCATAACTGAGCTGTAAGTGCAACTGTGATTTATTATTCCCAAAGAGTTATTCTTTATCTGAGGAATGAATGATGTGACGGGTTGTTGATTTATTGAATAATAATGCACACTATACTTGTATTTAAATTGAATAGTTGTCTTGGAGTATGAAAAACACTTTCAAATTACCTATTCAAACTAAAAAAAAATTATTACATTAAATTGACTTACAAAATGTTTACCACATGAAAATGTAACAGATTTATACTTTATATACACTACTGTTTTAAAGTTTGTGGTCATATTAAAATAATGATAATAATAATAATAATAGTTATATTTAGCGAGGATGTTAAATTGATCAAATGACAATAAAGATGTATAATGTTACAAAAAATATAAGTAAGGGTTAATGTAGCGAGGCGGTTGTTATAGCGAATGCCACCCCGACAGGATGACTAGGAGGCCGACGCGAAGCGGAGGGATCTTAATCAGCCTGAAGGGGTGGTATTTGCTATAACAACCGCCTCGCTATACATTATCCCGCTTATTACATGGCTACCTACCAAATAAATCAATAATTTGACTCAAAATATTGATTTAAAAAGGAGTTTATTGATTTAAAAACAATTGTATTGCTTCCGCTAAAGAAAATAGTCCGTTCCGTCTTTGAACTGCGTCCATGGCAACGCTCTTGCTGCGTCCCAATGTGCATTCTATCCATCCTAAATAGTATGTGACATTAGTAATTTTCAATACTATTTAGGGCATAGTATGCACATTGGGACGCAGCTTCTGTTTTTCATGGCAACGCAACGGTGTGCTATACCAGAGACAATTTATATGAGACATGTCACTTCCTCAATCCTCAATAGAACTATATAGGGAAAACCTGTAACGCCAAAGATGGCGGTTGTATGCACATGTCCGCCCCTCCCGCTTGACAGCCAATCGTCTGCTTTTAATAGTCAAGCCGGGAAACATTTAAGCCTATCGTCTGGTTCCTCTGACGCATGCGCACAGTTGAGGTTTGCGACAGCGGAGAATACGTTACTGTTTGAAAAGGCGGCAGATTTGAAATGTACTGTATGTGTGCGTTGTGTAAATATAAGACATACCAAGTCTCCCGCATATTGATAGCGGCTCCCTGATGCCCGCAAATTAGTCAAAATCTCCCCGAATCTAGAGCGAATGTGCTTCAAACCGTGTCTCGCGCGCACCATACGGAAGAGAGGGAGAGAGCGAAGAGACCTGCGTGTTGGTGTGTGAACTCTTGCGCATGCGCAGTAAAAGTATAACCGGTGGGGGAAAGGCGTTTTAAACCTTATTTTGGGGCAAAGTCGTCCAACTTTTTCAGCGATTTTTATCATATTTTACTGCTGTTTCTATACATGCAGTTTTTATGTCCCGGTGACCAGTGAAACTGCAGTTCTGGCTCTCTGCCCATTCATTTAGATAGGAGCCTGGTCTTGTTATTCAGAAATAGCTGCCCAGAGGCGTTGCCAAGATGGCGGCCGAGTGGCAGGACTTGCCTAAAAGGACTTTGGCTATACCTACTTAGCAGCGGTCTGTTGTCAAGAAATAACAGACTGCATTCTACATTTAAATTCTACCATGGACTGTAAAAAATATATTCTACCAAGCCATGTAATAAATATTTATAATAAATGCTGTTTATTTTTACTTTCTATTAATCAAAGAATCCTAAAAAAAGTGATATTTTCCACCAAGAAAATATTAAGCAGCAGAATTGATTTTTTTAACATTGATAATAATAAAAATTGTTTCTTGAGCACCAAATCTGCATATTAGAATGATTTCTGAAGAATCATGTGACTGAAGACTGGATTAATGATGCTGAAAATTCAGCTTTGCATCACAGGAAGACATTACTTTTTGAAATATATTACTAAAGAAAAAGTTATTTTTAAATTGTAATAATATTTCACAATATTGCTGTTTTACTGCATTTTTGATTAAATAAACGCAGCCTTGGAGAGAATAACAGACTTCTTTTAACGAAACTTTTGGAAACTGGTCTATCTTAATGTACTCTTTGTAGGAGATTAACGAAGAATGGGATTCGTGAGATAGACAGCTATGCATTCAATGGTACTAAAATTGAGAAACTGTGAGTTCAGTTAAATTTTTTATATACATTAATAAATTAGCATCGAACGTAAAACCTCTAATCTTTCATCTAATCCCTTTCTCTCTCATTCTCACAGCTTTCTCATGGGAAACCAGCAGCTGAATCACATCCACAGTTACGCCTTTATAGGAGCTGAAGGCCCCATCGTTCTGTAAGCATGAACAACTCTGAATTTCAACAACAATACAACTCACCAGCTGGAGCACCACACACCCACTCTATGTCCTCATGCAAGACTATCTCTCACAGCAATTCCTGTTACACTCACACGAACCTGTTACCTGGTTTGTACACTATTAGTGTGTGCATATAGTTCAACAACAATCTACGCACATCAAATCCTGCATTGGACACTGAAATGTCTGCTGTCATTACAGGGACATCTCACGTACTGCCGTCCACACGCTACCAGAAAGCATGCTGAGGACCCTTAAGCTTCTGACAGCCATCTCGGTCTACTCTCTAAGGAGGCTTCCAAGCCTTGAGCTGTTTACTGAGCTCACGCAAGCCAATCTGACATACCCCAGCCACTGCTGTGCCTTCAAAAACTTCAAGAAGCACAAGTCAGTTACAAAATTACATTCAACATCACAACTGTTATTCTGTTATGAGTTACTCATCTTCATATTGTTCCAAATGTGGTTTCTTTCCTTTACAAAAGGATTTATTACTCAGGATGTGTACGCTGCTCTTTTCCACACTGTAAATATATGGTTCCAAAAAGCGCAAAAGCTGCCAAAAATGACAAAAAAAAGCTGTTTTATGGACGACCTGACGAATATTCTGTGCGATAATCACTTTAATTCGGATGAGCGGCTTATGACTGACACAGATATTCGTGTATCGTCAATGCGTCAGAATTGCTTTTCCATCACATAGCGAAGAAAAGCTGGCCAACCAATAAAATGTGCACTTTTGGTCACATGCCCAGACTTACTGCTGTTACATAAAACTAGGATTTGGTATTTTGCTGCCTGGAACTGGCTCTTTAGTTTCTGTACTCTTGTATTTGATGTTGATGGATAAACACTATGGCTAATACAAAAATCTGAACACCTGTTTGAATTCATTTCTTTATGACAAGCATGTGCCAGAAACCAAAAGTTGTGCAGCACTCTGTGTATTGGGGTAGCCTAATTTCTGCTTTTCTATAAGTGCCACCTACTGTCAGAAAGTGAATTTGCATTTTCATTCAGCCTGTCGGCAGTTTTTTTAAGCATTGGTCTAAACAGGCATATTGCATGCTAAAATCAGACGGAATGTTCCAGTGCATTCCAGCACACTCTCGTGGCAATTGTTTGAAATATTTTACCGTTTGCCGAATTCGTATGAATTCGTATTGGCCCTACAACCAACCAGAGCAACGAACGGCTGTGGCTGAGTGAGTCCCATGCGTTTTTACACCAGCGGAGCTAGTTGATATATTAAACTTTTGCCGTATCCGGTCGTCAAAACTCCGAACACATCTTCATTTTTTAAGAATGACTTAAGTGACGTTCTCTTAACTCCAAGTCATCCAGGAATGTGGCAAAAGCCGATTCGAAAGACAGCTGTTCGCCAGCAACATCTTCTTTGTTTTCAAGTAGCAGGGAAATACCCTATGGAAATCACGCGGAACTGTCACAACGCTGCCGTCATTATGTTAAGCCCGCCCACCAAATCTATACACGATGTGATTGGCCTGACCAGAGTTTGGTTTTTCCAGCTCGAATGCCAACGGAGAGTTGCTAGACCACACTTTGCTGCAAAATAATTTTTGCTGCCGCTAGGGTGCGTCTAGATTTCTAGGCTATATGAATTCGTAATTTCGGTTTAAGAGTTCGGTTTAGGGTGGGGTTAGGGTTGGACTTTAATGCCTTTTTTTTCTTCTTCTTAAAAATCTTACAAATCACATTAATCTAAAACCGCCACCTCGTAAAATAGTAAAAAAAAAAATCAATGAGATCGGGTTGAACATTCATGTTGGTGTGCACTGGCCTTTTGCTCTATATTTCAAGTTGCACTTGACATATACTAATATGTCGTATGGACTACTTTTATGATGCTTTTTGTCATTTCAAGAGCTGGTCAACATACACTTTTATTGTATGGAAAAGAGCAGCATGAACATTCTGCTAAACGTATCCTTTTCTGTTCCATGGTAGAAAAAAAGTCATACAGGTTTGAAACAACATGAGAAAATGGTGATTTTTTTTTCTTCTTCTTTTAACACTGAAAACCTACTGTACACTCAGATGTTTTTTTGTGTTTCACACAGATCTGTAAAGAATCAAATGTGTAACGACCCCGGCGCCCTCAGCCTGGAGCCAGATTTTTTCAAAGACCACTGTAAGGATGTGATAGAAGTTACCTGCTACCCTACACCAGATGCATTCAACCCTTGCGAAGACATCATGGGTTTTACGTTCCTACGTGTTCTGATCTGGTTCATCTGCATACTGGCCATCGTGGGAAATTTAGTTGTTCTCCTGGTGCTCCTCACCAGTCGCTACAAACTAACCGTTCCCAGGTTTCTAATGTGCCACTTGGCTTTCGCGGACCTTTGCATGGGAATTTACTTGTTGCTCATCGCCGGTGTGGACATTTACACTCAGTCTCACTACTACAACTATGGCATCGACTGGCAGATGGGAGCAGGGTGCCATGTGGCCGGCTTCTTCACGGTCTTCTCCAGCGAGCTGTCCGTCTACACCCTGACTGCCATTACCCTGGAGCGCTGGCACACCATCACTTATGCCATGGAGCTGGAACGCCAGCTGCGCCTGCGCCATGCCTGCGCAGTGATGGCAGCGGGGTGGCTTTTTGCCCTTCTGACTGCTCTGATGCCCATGTTGGGAGTGAGCAGCTACAGGAAGACCAGCATCTGCCTGCCCATGGATGTAGAAACGGTGCTTTCGCAAGGATACGTGGTGCTGTTGCTCATACTCAATGTAGCCGCTTTTCTGGTTGTGTGTGTCTGTTATATGCGCATCTACCTGACCGTCCGCAACCCTGCCTTCGTTCCTGCCAACGCAGACATGCGTATAGCCAAGCGCATGGCCGTGCTCATCTTCACAGACTTCCTGTGTATGGCGCCCATCTCGTTTTTCGCCATCTCCGCAGCCTTAAAACTACCACTGATCACAGTTTCTCATGCTAAAGTCTTGCTGGTGCTTTTTTACCCCATAAATTCCTGCTCAAACCCATTTCTCTACGCCTTCTTCACTAAAACCTTCAAGAGGGATTTCTTCATTCTTACTAGCCGGTTCGGCTGCTTTAAAACACGTGCGCACATTTACCGCACTGAGATCTCTTCGGGGCAAAACGGTGCCATGGTGCCTTCGCCAAAGACTAGTGATGGAACACTGTACTCCCTGGTGCACATCGCACAAGTACAGACCACTAACTCAATCCAGCATTACACAGGTGTAACCAGCTGAAACCATATGCTGCTTTGAGGCAAAAATGAGGATAAATAAGGAAAATGTGGAATCTGGATATAGAATTCTAGGTTTATATGGCATTAAATAGGGTGACGGCGTCTCATAATGATATTATAGTGCTTGACCTCTCAGGTCAACTGATTCAGATGTCTTTAACAAGATGCTGCTTGATTTACTCTTGACACGCACTAGTGTTAAAAAAAATTAGATTAGGTGATATCTTTAGTGTGAATAATGTAGATATCTTAATCTTTCAACAAGCATGCAGCATTATATATTGTCAATTTAAATAATACTTTCTCAGTGTTCTTGTGGAAAAGTTGTCAAATTTATAGGGGAGTTCACCCAAAATTCTGGCATCACATCATTTCACCCTCACAATGTTTCAAAAAGACTTTTTCTTCTTTGAGATAATGTAAAATGTTTTACTGGCATTTCCATACAATGAAATATAACAAAAGTAATTGAAACAGAATAACATGTGTGATCCATGGAAGAAAGTAAGCCATACAAGATTGGAACAACATTTAATTTTCACTTTTTGGGTGAACTATCCCATTAAGGATTTGTGCTGATACTGCTGACAGAGAAATATGCTAGAAATGAAATTGAGGAGCTTTTGAGAACTGAGGAGTGAGTTTTGTATATTATTTGTTCACTTTTGAAATAAGAACAACCGTCATATAAATGTAATTACACAAAATATAAAAAAAAAACTCTAGGTCCATTTAAATACTTTTTTTTTTTGTCTCTTGTATTATTTTATTTCTCATGCATGTTGAAACTGAAAAGACATTTATAGCCCTTGCCATCATCCCCTCTTATCGCAAATATTCCAGTACTTCAGCACTGGAATGGTTTGTTCAAGGTCACAATAACCTCACTGGCCACCCACAGTATGAGAGAGGATGTCTGAGACTATGGGAGTTTTAAGTCTTACGGTACATTAATAAATCCTTCACTGGACATCATCCACACTAAAGTAAAGCGCAGCAGGCTGCTTTACACAAACTGAGGCACACGACAAGTTAGGAGTGAGTTTCACTCTGTCCAAGTCCTGCCTCTGTTCTTATCTTTGCACCTGCAATAATGTTTAAGCTCTGAGACAGAGAGCTGTTGTTCTGCTGGGGTTTTTTTTAGACAGCAATGTTTGTGAGCGGTGGGAGTGTGTGTCAGTTACAGCAGCTGCACTACACGGCACCCTGAACTCAAACCTCAAATGGGCTGAGGAAGTCCACAAAGAAGAGGAATCTGTTATGAAGATATGGCTCATGTATCAAGGCCAGGGGTTCAATGCCGCAAGTCAAGGGAAATGTGGACAGCGAGAGAGCCACACACGGAGAAAGCAGAGAGCAGATACTGCAACTATAATAGCTTTAAAGTAATTTTAAAAAATCTATTTTTAAAAAAGCAATGCCTGTGCTGAATGTGCTCTATTCGATTCCACATTTCAATGGTGACAAAGTTTCTACATAAGACACATGTTTTTATAATAAATCATGATTATATTATTATGGGTAATTCTGTACACATTAAGAACATTAAAACGGTGTTTAAAAACAGGCCAGGAGGTTTCCTGGGAATTTCCTTGTGACTTCAACTGATCACTGGATGGCGCTGTAATCCACCAAAAGCAAGAACAGGTCACAAAAACACCAACAAACATTGTTATTCTCTCAGTTATAGAATATATAATAATAATAATAATAATATACAATATATACTATATTCTGTGCACTGTTGTCCGAATATTCTGTATAGGTAATTACACAAAATGATCAGTTTACTTAGTGGAATAACGTATCCCACACGACCTTTCAGTTCAGTGTGATGGATTTCTGAAATAATACCAGCCGTTATTAACACCTCTTTCTTGACTCGATGTTTCTATGGACTGCCAAATGTTTTTACACAATCGGGATCAATACGTTTTCATTTCTTAGATTACAACTGAATACTCGCTGAATAAAACATGCAATTTCATAAGGTTATTTGACAACAATGTTGTAGCAGCTATACTGTTTGGGAATTATCTCTACTTGGTGACAATCCTTTTCACTTACCATTTCTCAAAAAATATCAACCAGAACACTGTAACTGCAGTATTCCGTTTTCCATAGTGAACGCCAAGGCCTTAAAGGATTAGTTCACTTTTTAAAAAACTGTTGCTGAAAATTTACTCACCCCCATGTCATCCAAGATGTCCATGTCTTTCTTTCTTAAGTCGAAAAGAAATTAAGGTTTTTGATGAAAACATTCCAGGATTTTTCTCCATAAAATGGACTTCAATGTGACCCAAACGGTTCAAGGTCCAAATGAAAGTTTCAGTGCAGCTTCAAAACGATACCAGACGATGAATAGGGGTCTTATCTGGCGAAACGATCGGTCATTTCAAAAATAAATAAAAAAGTTTAAGTTTTATAAGCACAAATGCAAGCTTGCTCTGTTCTGTGATGCGCGTTCGTGATGTCACAATACACAATTAGCTACATTGAGACTCTCCTGTTCGAACTCGTTCATCAAAATGAACGAATCTTTTTTCGAGTCATTTCGTTCATTCAAGTGGCTTTAAACATTATACTTCTAATCGCCAAATTCCCCGAATACATCCACCTATGCAATCTTGATCATATTCTGAATAAAGAAATCATTATAATGCAGTCAAAAATAATTTACAAGGAATAAATGGGCTCTATGCACGGCGGTATTTCCGGTGAAGGGTTAAGGATGCTCGATAACTTCCGCCGATCCGCCCTCGTTGTGTTTATGCTTCTTTTTAAAATTATATTAAATAAACATAACTATACATAAAATTACATCTAAACATATGAAAGTTTCGTTTCAAAGACGGAGGACAGTAGGCTACATTTTGAAGACTCTGCCATAATCCTGTTTTCCTCGGCTTTAATCTCCCCAACCGGAAACGGATGAGCATCCTTGTCAAATGCGGAACTTATGCGTGCATATAGCCTATTGATTTACCTTCCGAGTCGATCGTTCATTTGTCACGTGACAGACGCAATGAACGGATCGTTTATGAATGACCCATCACTAGAACAGTCATCACAGAGCAAGGCGAGCTTTTGTGCTTATAAAACTTAAACTTTTAATTTATTTTTGAAATGACCGATCGTTTCGCTAGATAAGACCCTTATTCATCGTCTGGTATCGTTTAAAGCCCTTTGAAGCTGCACTGAAACTGTCATTTGGACCTTGAACCGTTTGGGTCCCATAGAAGTCCATTATATGGAGAAAAATCCTGGAAAGTTCTTATCAAAAACCTTAATTTCTTTCGACTGAAGAAAGAAAGACATGGACATCTTGGAGGACATGGGGGTGAGTAAATTATCAGCAAAAGTTTTTTAGTGAACTAATCCTTTAAGGTTTGGAATTAATAATCATTTTAATTCTATGATAATAGGGAAGACCACACCACAGATATAACGATAATGACACAGAAGAAAGATTTCTTCTGTTACTTTCAGATTATTATTATATTTTACAATAAAGGCCATTTTACAACAAAAAGTGAAAGCCTCAGGCTGAAGGAAAATCTTGCCTGTACAGTAGGGGACATTCAACATTCAAAGTGTAGTTGAATTGGATCATCAAAGGTCAGCACCAAAGACATGGGTTAATAAAGTGAGATTAAATACATAAAGCATATTTGCATTATCTAAATAGGCTACATTTATTGCTGGTTATCATAATATTCGCAGTTTGCATTTTATGGTTTTTATTCTTCTTGTGGAATGCTGAATCTGTTTTTGTGCAAGTGAGATAAACAGGTGTCAGTTAATAAATGGGAGTGGCAAGCAGCAGAACTTGATTTCACCAAGTACAATATGTTACTGGATCAGCATCTGAAAACAACATTCCGATCAACCAATCAGAAGTAAGGCACAAGTTTAAGTTTGTGTCAAGTTTAAGCTTTTGGATCTGAAAATTTCAAATATGAACTGAACCCCACAAAGCTCCCATACTTGTCTTCATTTCGAAAATAAATAACTTCCGGTCCGTCGTTTGTCAAAGATCACAAACAATAAATCAGTAAAAGAAAAAACTCTTTTATTCTTTAATACCATATATAATGCAACAATTGCATATCTTTGGCAAAAATAAACTTTATAAACCTTTTATTAACAGAGGTTAGCTTACAAAATCAAAACTCAGGTTCAGACTGCCACATACATGGCAGACGAACATGACAAAAATTGATGGGAAGTGGCAACTCAGTTAGTGGACCATATCTTAATAATAATAATTAATATTAATAACAATAATAATTAATAGGCAGCTGTTTTCAGAATTGGCCTCAAATTCTAAAACTACTGCTCGGTCCCCCTCCCTGCATTAATACTTGCATTCTGTAGTAGCACTATGTACAGCTGGGAGGGGAGGAATTGGCAGCCATGGTTAAAGTGACAGGGAAAGAGCTTCACAAGGATAGGCAGTTTTATAATAATCAACTCAAACTAGAAGTTCTGGTTTGCCAGTGTAAGGGGGCAAGTGGCAGTTATAGTTCACAATTTCACATGCTTGGGTATATAAAATCCTAACGTAGCCTCAAACAAACACTTAAAAACCCAATCATAAACAAACAACTTAAAGGCCCGGGACCACAGGGTACACACAACCAGGCGAGTTTTGTGAGCAGCAACTTTGGCGATCTCAAAGGGGACAAAAAAAAAAAAAAATAAAATAAAATACGGCCGGGAGTCCAGAGTAGCACAGTTCTCACTTCACATCCATTTGGATATCCCATCACCTTTAGCTCATTAAATATAACGTCCACTCTCCCCAGCTTCGGTCCCTGTGATCCTTTCTCCCATGATCAGCACCATCCGCGAGCCGCAGTGATGGGAGAATGTCTTTGTCTCAGCTTGCAGGCGTGTTTATTGTGCAGTTCACATTGTCTCTGGTTTCCTCTCATGCCCTGGGAACTCTCTGAAGGTCTCAAAAGCAGCAGTGGAGAGAGGCGGCCCACACAGCACCCCCTACTGGAGGCTTCGTCACACATTTTGAACCAAGAAAAAGATGATAAAGGTCCGATTCAGGTAGAGGTGATGCTCTTGCCAACAAAAAGTCAAGGAGCAGGGAGAGGGGAGAGTGTTATAATAGAGGTAAAGAGGTTCTTGTTTTGATTGGCCGCTATTTAGTACGCTCCAAAAGCAGGCAGTATGCACATGGGCAATGATTTAATCAAGTCAGTGAGTGCATGTGGAATAGCACAACACCTGATTATACAGATCGCTAGCTTCTGAGAAACACTGAGGCTGATGGGCATGCAACAAAAAGCTGTTTCTTTCAAGCTGTTCTCCAGTCATAGTGGTCAGGATGAGGATGCAAAACTGATCCAATCAGGATGCACGGGAGGAGTCACATGGTTTTGACATCATAACTGCGGCAGCAAAAGGCTCCCAGGGGCATGCCGTCATCACCACCACACGATATATAAACCAGCAGTACAAAAATAAAATAACTACAGGTATTTAGGTCAACTAATTATTGCATTTCTTCTTTGTATCATGTTTATATTATGATCCAAAATCAATGGCACTTTCAAAATTCTTTTTTCTTTTTTTCCCCCCCGCTATGGTGAGGCGTGAGGTCTTGGGAGCTTGAAAATCCATGCATTCATTTTCCTTATAAATAAGTTTGTTGATTTAGAGGTGGAAGCATGCAAATCTTCTAAGTTTGAAGCTTTTTGACGATTTCTCTCTCTCTCTCTCTCTTTTTTTAATGATTAACATCTTCAAACCCTCTTAGTTATAAACTAGCTGAAATGGGCTGTTCATTCAAATCGGATTCTTTTCTGTACATAAAACATGTCAGTATGGCTTTTCTCTCCTGTGTTTGTATTGCCATGTTTGATGAGTGGACCGGGATGTTATCCCAGTTAAAAAGACCAAAGGAAAGAAAACACCCCAACAACTACAAACAAGAAGGAAGATACACCAAACCAGAAGAGAGAGGTTGGGTAGGCCACAGGATGGAGTTGGAGTTGGGAATTGGGTTCATTTTCTACTGAGTTTCCTGCTCTTGCGTCTTGAGGCGACTAAACTGGTGCGAATACCGGCCAGGTGTAGAAGCGAGCCGGCCGCCTCCTTGAGCTCCTCGTCCACGTCAGACCGAGAATCTCTCCAGCTCCTCTTCCCTAAAAGCTGGCCCTGCAGCGGGTTGCGTGGCCATCGAGCCCGGCCTTCTCTCTCCTGATCATGGTGCGAACTCAGGCTGAAGTTGACCGGCTGTGAAAGAGGTATCTGGCGAGGGCATGGCGGGACAGGGGTGCTGCTGTAGTTGTGATCCTGCTTTGGATCCCGACTCACAACCACCAGGTCCCTACGGGAGAGATCTATGGGTCCTTCTTGGTCTGGGTCTGAGAAATCATTAGCAGAGTGATAACTGATGATTAGACAGTATTATGTAAGATCAAGATTACTGTGTGATCAAATTGATTATTTTGATGGCAAAGCTGAATTTTCAATCTTCCGAGTTACGTGATTCTTTCTGAAATCATTCAAATATGCAGATTTGGTGTATAAAAAAGTTTAAAAAAGTGCTGCAATTGTTTCAGGATTATTTGATGAATGTAAAGTTCAAAAGAGCAACCTTTATTTGAAATAGAAATAATTTCTAACATTACAAATGGATTGTTCTAACGCTAATTTTTGATTGGATGATCCTCGTTTGAAACCAATAACATAACAGCCAATATACATTCCACAAATACGTGATTGCTGTGATTATATGAACAGTTAAATATATGCATGTCTTGATTAAAATAAACCAGATGTAAAACATGAATAAAAAGAAGCAGAAGATGAAAACATGAGGTGTTGGTGTATGTGATGGTGGTCTCTTACATGAGTCAATGTTCTGCTCAGAGGCAGACTTTAACAGCATCATGGCAGTGGCAGCATCAAAATCACATTCTGTAAAGAGAAAGAAACCTTTGATGCACACAAATATTGACTATGTGATGTGTATGTGTGAGTGTGTGTTTAAATGAATGAGTCACTTCCACCCAGGAGCGAAACAGTCTCTTTCTAATTTCAAAGTACCAGTGGCTTGGTTGTCAAGGTTACCAAATACAGGAAAGAGATGGCATCTATGAGCGCGGTGTAGACTTCCAAGTAGAGTGAGCGGAACGAAAAGAGCTGAGATGAGTGATAGGCTGTAATGTGTGATGATATGCCAGATAATGGTGTGTAAAATGTGACCAGGTCATGGATTTTCTGAACAGACCTGATGAAGTCTACTAACCTTTTAGGGCACAGCCCTGCTCTGAAGTGAAAAGGTGATGAGGAGGAGACGAGGCACTGCAGCGTAAAGAGAAAGAGTGAGAAGAAGATATTAAACACACCTGTTGGTTATTCTCTAAACCTCTATAGTAATACAATACAACAGTGTATGTATAGAATACATATATACTGTATATAAATATAACATTTAATTGAACTAAGACTCATTATAATGGAGTGTAACAATTCACTAGTTTTCTTGACGCATGTGTAAAAATTATGAATGTATCGATCTTGAATTTTCTTTTTATCTCATGAATCGCTTGTGTTGCCTAATAACACTAACTCGTGTTGATTTTGTTCAACCGTGTCACACTTTCTCACAAAATATAGAGTGCTTTTCGTAGAATTTCTGCTTTCGATTTGTAAAGTGAAGAAATCTTGTATTATCCCTCATTCGCCAGAAAAACTGCCACAAACAAGACATGATTCCCATCTTTCTCTGAGCCAGGTTACAACTATTTGTTCAATTTTCCATCCTATTTTCACATGAATGAAATTATTTTATGCTTAATTCCTGATTTTAAGGTTAGAATTATGGACGGTGACAAAATAAAATGCTTTGTTTTCTGCTAAATCTGTGGGTGTTTTACTACATCCAAACAGCGACGAATTAAAGATTTTACAACTGTAACTTTTATATTGGTTGGATTGTGGTGTGTAAAAGACAAATATGAAGGAGTTTATTTGTGCATGTATATATTATTCTAATAAATTGAGAAAAAAAAATGTAATTATATATTTTATGAAAAAAGCTGATTTATACACTTATTCTTTGACATTTAATGATCATTTGAACATATGTTTCCAATCCTTTGCAGAATGCAAGTTAAATTACATTTTTGAAAACTTTTGACGTACAACCTAATACATGTATATAATTTTTCATCTCCTTTTGTGGAAAAAACTACAAGATGGAAAGTTTGTATCTATTTGTTTTAAAGTAACACTAAGTAACAATTTTCAACCTTCATAATATATTTCCAAGACCCTTGTGATGGTACATCGACTTAAAATAAGTTAAATGACACGTCTGCCATCGCCTGACGTGGTCTGTGTCGCTTTTACTGGCACTATGTAACTTCGGGTTTCGGGTAGGAACCCCTGCACAAAAAGAACTACACAATTCGACTGCTTTACGTCAAGCGCTACAATAGTCATTATTTCGTTTTTCTTCGTTTCTGATGTCACAATACATCATCCTTTCATGAAATCATGTAACATACTCTATCTTGTATGTGGACATCGTTCATTCTAAAGCTGGTGCTGGATAAACAGCGAGTGTGCGTGCGACGGTAGGCTAGATTATTTACGACAGCGGCAATGGACAATTTCGTTTCCAACCAGTAGGGCGACCGCAGAGGAAAAATCCTTAGTGTTACTTTAAGATCCTAGGCTGGGTAATTGATTTATAATAATATTATTATAATAATTTGTGTACCATATTTAAAAGAAATATTAAATTACTATATGTGCAAATGAATGGCAACAAAATACTTAACTTTAAAGCTAGTTTTGCCACACACAAAAAAACTGTCTGAAGTGCTTTATTTTTCCTACCCGAGATACAAGTTATTTAAAAATGTATTTTTTAAAATGGGTGTTAATCAAACGGAGTATCAAATCTGCAAAAAAGCTAGAATTAAATACCAGTGAATCAAGATTTGAACCATATATTATAAATTGAACCATATATTATAAATACAACTCAATGAACAACATTTCTAATCACCAATACACACACACACACACACACACACACACACCTGTAAGTCTGTAACAGCAGCTGAATAGACATTTTATACAAATGCAGCAAACTGTGGTGTTTTATGGTAAACAACCTAAATTTTGGTCAACACCAAACATGATGAACATGAGAAGAGCATCATGACAGATAAAAACTAAATCACTCCCATTAAATAAAAAATAAAAAAGCTGTCTACACTAGAAGTCTGGTCTGTGAGAGTTTGCAGAGCATACTAGTGTAAGCACTATGCAAGCATTGTTGATAAATGTCAGAATCATCAATTTGTTGTATAATCACGGGCCAGTGTTGATACCTAGGAGGGGAGGCAGGAGGGGTGCAGAAGGCATGTGCATTTGGGAAGTGCTGCTTCTTCAGGGCTTCCATCAGCATGGGCCGGAACTCGGGGTGAACGCACCACAGAGAGCCTTTCCCATTGGTCTAGAAGGAACAGAGAGGGGAGGAGTCAGAAGCGCAAGAATGATTTCAGCATGGTGGTGCGAGGAAACGGCTCAGGTT
The DNA here is from genome assembly GCA_036326025.1 of Chrosomus eos. NCBI lineage: Eukaryota > Metazoa > Chordata > Actinopteri > Cypriniformes > Leuciscidae > Chrosomus > Chrosomus eos. Next base: position 23,464,774 of record CM070830.1, read on the forward strand.
AAATGACAACAGGACCATCTGTCTGTCTGATCCTACACTATACATTCATGAACACATCATGAATGCAAAAACTATCATTTTGAATCATCATGAAACTATAATGACCATATGGGAAGGATGTGGAATGGTGGCATCTACTGTGTTTGCATGGGGGGTTTTGTGTGTGTTTGAATAAAGGACTCATCACCCTGTGTCTGAGGTGTGGTCCTGCAGGGGGAATATGACCTTGACTCGCTTCACTAGCCGTGTTCATAAACAGGAAAGAGGAAACATTGCCATGGCAACAGACACCAGGCTGAGACATATGAAACCCACAGATTCACACACACAATGTCACACGTTAATGAAACATACTGTCCTCATCGTTCCATAAATCATTTCGCCATCTACGGTTCACGTAGAAGAAATGAAAACATCTGCCTCACTTCATTTAACTGTCTGCGTGCCCTGCTTTGAACACATTGGTTTTCAAAAAGCCCTAAACCAATATCCCTCTTGACAAGCCTGTTAGCACACTGCAGTCAGCCCTGCACTACTTTATACACTGACCCAGTTAGTTAAACGTCTGAGCGAGATCTCTGCAGCAATGTTGTGTGAACCAGTCTTGAGAAAAAGATGTTATTCTAATTTATTACAAGGCTCTCTGGAATACTTGATTGTGATTGGTCAATCGCAGCATTCTGAGGTCAATAAGGCCACTCTGCTGATTTCATGTCTCTTACAGCACGATCAAAGATCATGCATATTAAAAATAATTTCAACCCTCATTAATATTTTAAGTATGGTAGATGATTTAACGTGTTAATTTAATTAATTAGGTATGGAAAAAGAACACTATTAAAATAATTGAACACATTTAACCTACCCACCCTGCCCTTGAACTACATAGTTCATCTTACATTTCATACGGTTGATTGGTGACGAACATGAAGTAGTGCAACAGCTCAATGCGTGATGCAGCCTATAGAATGCAGTTTTTTGGGGCAAAAATGCCGCTGTATGAGTTTTTATATGATATAGTTAAGCAATATCACATGAGTAACGAGCAAAATAACACACGAGTGAAAATGTGATATTGATTTACAAAAGTTCAATAAATAGTAAGTTAACAATGTGGTATAATTTAGACAATATTTTCACCTTTTGCTAAATTTTGCCTGCACAGGCCGATATGACATTAAAGTACAGTGAGAGCGATTAGAGAGCAGACAGAATCGCTCTTGCGATACATTGAGCTCATATTAACTATCGGTCTGCCCAGCACCGCTTCAAGTCGAACACACCTGGCGTTTCGTTTCTGAATGAATTCACGTATTAAGCGAATAAATCAGGTGAACCAATAATTCAATGGCCCATTCATAAAGAGAGCCACTTACTTAATTCCTCCTGAATGAATCAGCCGTTTGAACGAATACAAAGAATGAATGACTCAAATGACTTTTAGACATACCTACTGGCAGTTTTAGTTTCTTATTTTGAGTATCACTTATATTTTGGGGATAGTTTGCCCAAACATGAAAATTCAGTTAATTTACATTTACTTACTCTCATGGTGTTTCAAACCAGCCTGACTTTCTTTCTTTCGCGTAACATAGAAGACATTTTGAAGAATGTTGGTAACCAAACTGTTTTGGTCTGTATATCTAAATACCAATTCAGATCTAGCTTTTGACAGAAAACATGGCTCTTGTAGCCTAAAGCTTTAAGTGTAATAAATTCTAATAAATAACTAATAAAATATTTCTTTCTAAAAACTACTTTTTGTAATGTTTATTTAATGCTTTTCACATTTAACAACAAATATGTGTGATTAATTTGTGATTAGAGATAAAATAATCAGCACATCATGTAATTAATTAGATTTAAAAAAATTAAATTGCTTGGCAGCCCTAATTTTAAGCCCATTTATTTAATAATTTTGGAAATAATGTGCAGTAAGAGGATCATTGTTGCTAAATAAACCCCTTCGTAATAAGGATGCACCAATATTAAAACTCTGGCAGATACTGGCAAGATGGACATTAATGAATGCCATTTATCGATCATGGCAGATAATCAATAAATTGCTCATATTCAAATCTTATAAAAATTTGTCTAAATACATTCAAAATTAAAAACACTAAAACTAAAATGAATAATATCAAATTGTACCAGTGAATTTAGGCCTCACTGTATTATAAAGTCCAATACAAAATATATATGTTTTGAGATTTGCTAAAGACAACTTTTAACAAAAAGCAAAAGGCAGAAATGAATGTCAACAACTGTGTCTAGTATTATTTAAATACTATTCTAGAATATATTAATATTATTTGAATTCGCTTTTATTTTTCTATTTTCAGCTTTCATTAAAAAATTTGTCATTTTGTTTATATAAGCTTTAATTTATTTATTTCAGTTTTTTAATTCATGTTGGTATGTCAACTTAAACATTTTATTTCACTTTGTTGTCAAGGGAACATACTTTCATTATTTTTTTTATTTTTTTTTTCAGTTCACATTTGTAATAGGTTTACTTTTAGTTAATAATAACAACATTGGTCAACAATTAAATATCCAATACCGACCCATTCAAGAAATAATACAAATAATAAATATAACAATATTGTGCATCCCGACTTCAACATGATACAAGACCTGATGTTAATGACTGACTGACTGACTGTACAGTCTACCCCTTACATACACGACATGGGAATGTTCCGTTTTCTTGAGTTCTTACCTTTCCTATGCTTCGCTCTACTTTACGGAAGCACTTGTTGAGGGACAGGTTGTGGCGCACTGAGTTCTTCCAGCCAGTAGGGGCACTGGAGAAATATGGAAAATGCTTGAGGATCCAACCGTAGATGTCCTTTACTGGGAGAGATTTGCTGGGCGACTGCTCAATAGCCATGTATATCAGTAAGGAGAAAGAGAAGGGAGGCTTTGACTTGTAAGGATCTCTTTCACTTCCCGCAGAGACCGAGGAGGCAGACGAGGCGGTGTTACTGTGTGGCGATCCACCGCCACCCTCGATGTCAAACAACGGGCTGTTGATGGGTTGTGCCTCGGGTCCACCGAGTGTGAAGTTCTGCAGCAAGTTCTCATGAAGCCAGTTCAGGTTGGTTAGCTCGTCATCTTCAGACTCGCCTGCTACCACACTCAAAGCTCCAGTACGAACAATCTGGTCCAGACTGGTAGCCATGGGACTGGAAGCACTCTCTGCTTCAGGGAGAGTTCCAGCTCCACACACGCCCTGCGCTCCAGGAGATTCGGCTTTCTTATCTGGAGACATCCCTATTATCGGACCCATCAAACCAGGAGGGTCTGTGGAGGTGAAGGGCATTGGAGAGAACAGAAAGAGGGCACTGGTTATTACAACAGTCAATCACAAATAAATTTGGTTTTATTTATTTACCAAAACACAATTTTCATTTAGCAAAAACCGAAAATGAAAATTCAGTAATTAAATTTGGAAAGCATTGAGTGATTCTTTGCATTGAGTCTGTCTGTTGTTTGGAATAATAGATACATTATACACTTTAAGATAAAATGCACGGATCCAATATACTGATACTGTCAACCATGCGTTTTCTCTCTCGACTGTTTAAGTTCACTTAAAGGACAATTCCGGCGCAAAATGAACCTAGTAATATCACACTGGTACCGAGTCGACCGTTCTCTGGGATTTGTTTTCATGATAATCGAATGTAAAGAGTTTTATCTCTAAAAACTGTTTAGCTTATGACGCTAGTATATGGGGCATTGAGTAAGTAAAAATAAATCGTTAGTTAATACCACTAACAATGCTCAAAATAGCCCCCACATTAACACGGTAGCATAATGAGGGTCCCTACATGGGGGTTCGACCAGTCGAACCACGAACGCCGTGCAAAGTGAGCAGGTTGATAGGATTTCACAAACGTAATTCCTATCGACCAGCTCACTTAGCACGGCTTTCGTGGTTCGACTGGTAGAGAATGTTTTCCAAAGATGGCTCCTGCCTGTATACGTGAAGTGTACTGCCTTTATAAAGTATCTACTTATTAAACTGTACAGTTACAAAGTTCTCAATGCTTCGGTTTGCATGTAGGGACCCTCATTATGCTACCGTCAACGAGCCCTGTATGTACGCTCTTTTCTCACTGTGAGTGCATGTGTGTGTAAGAGAAAGCGACAGAGCGCTCTCAGCTAAGCCACAGTGCGTAAAGCTTAACAGGCAATCAAATTATATCTGCGCTAAACTTATTATTATTTTTGCCTCTAACTCAATTTCAGGCAATTGTAGTCGTACAATTTACTAGCCATTGGCTAATTAAAGAATTTTTTTAGTCGCCTGCATATACAAGTGATGAATGAACGCATTGTAGAGGGTTGAAAAATCCTTCAGTAATGCTTCTCAATACTTCAGTCAATCTCTTTTGCTACTCTTTTCACACGTTGGGCAATAATTGCTCATTTTCGGTCACATAGACACTGCTGACAATACCTGTTGTAGCTTATTAACATTGTGTGCACAAAATATGCTGACATAGACAAAAGGCTTCTTTGGAGAAGTGCTAACTCTTTTTATCGATCGTTTTCTCCTAAATGATTTAGCAAAAATAATAATAATTTGGTTATAAAGGTAATGCGTGTAATTTTTGCTGGAGGATTCAAGAATATGACCACAATTGATTAATATACTAGCATAACAGAAGTCAATGAGATATATATATATATAGGGTAAAATTTTAACATTCATAATTTAAAAATGTGAAAAGTACAAGATATCTTTTTAGTACAAGAGTTTTTTTCCACTTTCTTTTATCGCTAAAACATTGCGATCTCATTGTCATCTCTGCCTGCACCTTTTCTCTTGATTGAATTAAGAGGCCCTTGCGGACAAAGTTAAGGGCCTCTTAGGCATCTACTCAAGTGTCTGAGAGAGCCACGACCCTCATCTTCAAGACGATACCACACCAGAACATCTACAGTGTGTACTCTAGGGTTCTTAGAGGAGATTCAAGATTAGAGGGTTCTTAGACAACCACTGAAGACGTGCAGATCTGTTATCAGCGCCATGTAATAAGACAAAGACAAGGATGGAGAGGATAAGTTATATTCAGTTCCAACCTGTGCCGGCATGGTGGCCCCACACAGCCTGAAGAAACACACACAAGAGAAAAACTCACAATGACCAATCAGAAATCTACCTGCCACAGACTAAGCAAATGGCTTTAATGGACATCCATGGAAAGCACACAGAATATTTATAAATAAATCATCAGTTCAAGTAAAAGAGGGCTGAGTGCCTGGGAGAGTGAATGTTTCTCTGCCCACTATTATACCCACTGCCATGGAAACCATACAGCACATCAATAAATAAATAATCACATAAAGTGCTGCTCTGAATCACTCTCTCTCCCACTCTGGAGAATAGAGTGGAGGGCACAGGGAGGGGGTTCCACTTCCTCTTTCAGACTGTTCAAAACACCAGACACAAATAAACATCATCCTTTTCACATGAGTACTGTAATAAAAGGTGCTAAACAATAGATTTTACACAAAGTTAAAGAGATAGTTTATCCTAAAAAGACAATTATGTCATAATTTACTCATGTTCATGTCGTTATGAACCTATATGACTTTCTTTAATCATTGAAATACAAAAAGAGATGTTTTAAAGAATGTGCACGCTGCTTATTTTTCCCATACAATGAAAGTGGATAGAAACCAGGGACTGTCCAACTCAAAAAGGAAAAGAAAAGCACCATATAAGTAGATATATTTCAAGTGTTCCAATGCTACATGACAGCTTTGTGTAACAGCAGACTGACAATCAGTGAATTATTATTCACTGAAAGTGCTTTACATTTGTGGTCATCGTTTACCTTTACTGTGTTCCACTGAAGCAAGTAAATCATTCCTGTTTTGAAAGACAAGATAGTGAATAAGTGACTATTTTTGGGTAAACTATGTTTTTAGGGAGCTTTCTTACATCCGAATAATTACTTAGAATAAAATAGCTTTCACATTATGGATTAATGAAATGTAGGGCTGCACGATTAATCACAATTAACATGAAATTGCACTTAAACCGTTTTGGCTTATTGCGATAAAAAAAAAAATTTTAAATCGCAAAGGCTGCGATTATTTTTTATGCACAGCTTGTCAGTGACGTATGGCAAACAAAAGACAACATATCATAAATCAATCAAAGTGTTTCAATCTGTTGTTTATTCAGCTACAGCAATTGTATGATGCCCATAGGAATTTCCTGCAGCATATTTTAAGTTTTCTGCGATGGAGCAGCATTTACTACTGATCACAGAGCCGTGCTGCCCTTACGAGCTGCGCATTAGGGATGTGACGGTGGGGATATTTTCCCACCGGTTAATCAAAGTGTCACAACACCAGTAACACCGCTATCAGCAGCGGGGGCTTTTAAAGCAACACTATGTAACATTTTTTACCTTAAAATAATGTTTCCAAAATCTTATCAGTGGTTCATCAATGTCATAGCCTGACGGGGTCTGTATCGCTTTTACTGGCACTACGTAACTTCAGGGTTCGGGTAGTAACCCGTCCACAAAAAGAACTACAGAATTCGACTGCTTTAAGTCAAGCGCTACAATAGTCATCATTTCGTTTTTCTTCGTTTCTGAGGTCACAATACATCATCCTTTCATGAAATCATGTAACATACTCTACCTTGTATGTGGACATCGTTCATTCTAAAGCCGGTGCTGGATAAACAGCGAGCGTGCGTGCGACGGTAGGCTAAATTATTTACGACAGCGGTAATGGACAATTTCGTTTCCAACCAGTAGCCTATGAGTAGGGCGACCGAAGAGGAAAAGTTCCATGGTGTTGCTTTAAATTGCTAATTTGAAAGCGAAACTAAAATGTGCTGGTCCGCACGGGCATTCATAAGGGGCATCTTTTAAATTAGCGCCAATTCGAGTGCGGATTGCTTGAATGGTGAGTTCATTAGCCTATTATTCTTTCTTAATGAAAAACACAAATTCCCTTAAATGGGCGCTTTTACATTTCGCTTTGACACCAAATATTCCGCTATCATCTTGTCAGTCAGCTCCTCACTCTCGTGATAAATGAAATTTGACTCCTGTTGCTGATCTGTATGCGACTCGTTCGGCTCACGATTTATTAAGCAGACACGCTCATTTTTTAATTGTAGTGTTTGTTCTCTAACTGAACTAAATGATTTTATGAAAAAAATATAATAATCGCTGCTGCAGTGGGCAAGTGATGTAACCGGTGTTAATTCTGAGCACGGGTAACACTGTCAACACCGACTATCGTAGCAAGCCTACTCCACAAAATAATCGCAGCCTTTGCCAAATTGAGAGCGGATTAATCGTGCAGCCCTAATGCATAGATTTGATTTTAAACTTTAATTTTTTATTATAATTATATTTTAACTCAAATTAAAATAAAAAGGGGAAAAAATAAAGTAAATATGAAATGATCTAATGTTATTGTTTTATCAATCAATTACATTTCCTGCCTTTTAAATCTGTAGGATATGGAAAATTCTAGTAATATTGTTGATATTTGTTCACCAGTACAATTTTGTCTTATCTGCTTATCTGCTTTTTAAAGGGCTTGTTTCACTCTTTTTGTGATATCTGGCAACCCTTCACCCGAAGCTTTAATGAAGAGGGTGAAGAGTTCAGAAGAGAGAAAGGAGGGCAGCAGTGTGTATACCGAATAGCAGCTAGTGCCGTTAGGTCAGGAGTTATCTAATAAAGTAGTTTAAAGTATACAGACCTTGCAACCATGTTAGTATTTTACTCTAGCCTGGTGGAGACTGAGAAACTGTCACGCTCAACCTTTCATTTTCGGCTCTCACAGCATGTCTTTTGTATCAAAAAAATGTTATCGGTTTACGCAAGCGTCAAGTTGAGACACACAAATCCAAGAAAGTGATTATCACCTGGTTCCGATCAGTGGTAGATCGTTCGGACTTTTGAAAAATATAATATGCGCTGTTGCATTCTCAATATTTAGTGATTTAGCCTCAGATACAGGATATGTTGATTCGCTTTTACAAGCTGCAGGAATTGTTCATTTCCACATGCCGCTTTGTTTTCCAGTACCATTCTCCTTAGATATTTTTATTCATGGTCACTCAAGGGCAGGGACGACAGCAATATGTCCTTCATAGCACATTCAGCACTGTCTGCTTTCCCTTCTGCCCCAGGAGGAGACTTGATCTCTGCTCTCGTGGTGGCACTCATTAGCAAGACAAATCTAACTCCCTTCAACAAACTCATCAGCCCATTACCAAACCCTCCATCCACACATACAGACAATGCTAATGGTGACACTCTACCACGCTTAACTACTTCAAACAGAAATACGCCCAAACAAACCCACTATGCGTAAACGGGAGGGGCAGCTGAGAAATTCAACTAATTACCGTTTTTATTCCTAGGCTCTTTGGGAAAGCTATGCCATTTATTTAATGTCACTGATAATTATCCAGAATAGTTTATGTACACTAATGTTAAAGTAGCAATGAAAGCAATGAAATTCTTCCGTATTGTGAGATAAATCTGAATGTAACAGATTACCGAAAAAGAAAAATTAGCACATTTTTCAACTTTTGCAAGCAAATTATCTAATGGATTTTACAAAGAACAACTTGTTTTTCCTTTTCATCCCCACTATCTAAATTCCATCAGTTAAAGGAGGATTTATTCAGTATTGAACCGCTGATGTTTGCAGAACAGAGTACTGTGACGAGCATGTGCATCTGTAATAAAACAGTTGGAGATGGAGATCAAGGGGTCTTCTCCGTGTTTAAGCATGCTTAAACAGCCCGTCTCTGCTGAACACCAAGAGGAGAGCTGTTCTCCCTTGATTCCTGTAGCGGTTGGTATTGGTCTGTCAAGTATCAGTCCTGACTCAAGGGCTTACAGCGCATCTCTGTCGCTGTGTGAGAGCTGATCTAAAAGCCCAGCAGGAAGGTCACCTAACCCTATTAGAAAACTCCTGGAGATTAACTACTTTTTTATTTTTCTCTGTATAATCCAGAATTCAGGTATTTTCCTTGATGTCGAGGAGACATCTGACAGAGACTAATGGATTTACTTCCAGTCACAATAAGCTCTAAGAAACTTTAACAAATCATACAGTACAAAGACCCTGTTGTTGTTGGTTAGTTCAGGGCTAGTTTTTCCACAACTCTGAATCACATTTAAAAGCTAAAGCTTCTTAAACATTCATATGCTGCAAGGATTCTAGAAGCTTGAAAGGCATAATCCACAGCTGTAAAGACACCACATGAACAATGCCTGAGTTTGTTTTTATAATTGAACATTTCAAAACTTGTGTCAGAAATGTTTTCATTTTCAATTAAACAATGTAATTAAAATTAATTTAAACAAATCTTATTTACATACAAATGAGTTTCTTAATTTCATAAATGCTTCCTATTAGTTAACTTCTTAACAACTTTACTTTGTGTAAAACATATACTTAATTATTCCAAAACAAATTCACAATAATTTCATCCGTAAAGCCTCTATTTATCTCTAATAGATGCAGAGTTTTATAAACAAGTCCATTTGGCGTTAAATTGTCTGTCCCCACCAACCATTCAGGCTATAAACATTTTGGTGCTTTTATCACAAATATTGCTTGCTAAATGGAAAGCACGCCGTTTGAACTCTGTCACTAAGCACCAATCAATGACAGTTTTTGCATATATGCACAAATATTACGAGAAAAACATGACTTGAATTTTGTGAATTAATCTATGAATGGACACTTCAACAATTAAATGTTAAGTTTTACACACTGCACTGCATGCAAGCAGTGCGGCATTAAAAAGGACTTGAAATACGATTGATACAAGGCATGTTAACAATGACTGTGGAGGCTATTTTTTTCTGCGACTAACTAATTAAAATTTGGTTGAAGAAAACTCTTCTCGTCAGCTAACGTTCAGTCGAACTATTAGGGGGCAGCCCTAGAAGAAATTAACCAAAAGAAGGTGAAGCCTGAATCACTTTGTAGGCCAAAACACGTAAATGAGTAAGAACTTCAGCAGTTCTGGTTTCAACATCTCGAAGTCAATGGGGTTTTTAAATGGGATTTTGGTTAAATGGCTGAAATAAGGTCTGTGGTGAACACAAGCTCAAGATACCACAAGATTTTTTTAAGCTGTTGTGTTAAAGGCGGTTGCTAACAAGTGGCTGAATGGGACTAGTACAGAGGCTGTCGAGAGATTAAACGTCATCAGCTGAACAGATAAACTCAGTTCGCTTATAATTGTGCTCTTATAAACTATTCTAACTCAAACTTTCTGGGAAAATGTTTTTTAATAAAAACAGTTTTCAGAAGCTGATTGATGGTGAAGTTGAATTCTAGCGACCATGGTAGTTCGTTTATAGCCAGCCTACTTTTAGCTTTTTAATTCTGGCGACTGCATTTAGGCTTCAAAATTCATAAAAGTTGTGTTTATCTGTGGTAATTATCTTGATGGACAAAACGTGCAAATATCATAAACTTTAACTGATCACAGAGCTTGTTTTTTTGCGATAATCCAATGGCCTATGGAAAAATTCAAGTAGGCTTTTTGTCGAGTGAATTTTAAAGGGATACTCCACTTTTTTTGGAAATAGGCTCATTTTGCAACTTCCTCAGAGTTAAACAGTTGAGTTTTACCGTTTTCGAATCCATTCAGCCGATTTTCTGATATTTAGAAGAATATCAGTAACCAGACAGTTTCTGGTCTCATTGACTTCCATAGTATATATTTTTTCCTACTATGGAAGTCAATGAGACCAGAAACTGTCTGGTTACTGATATTCTTCTAAATATCAGAAAATCAGCTGAATGGATTCGAAAACGGTAAAACTCAATGTTTAACTCTGAGGGAGTTGTAAAATGAGCCTATTTCCAAAAAAAGTGGAGTATCCCTTTAACTGTCGGTTGACCTATAAAGTGGCGTCATACCAGCACCACTCTATTATGTAATTGCCATGGTCCAATGGTAGTTTGAAGCCGTTTACCAGCCGAAGAGAACTTTTCTTCGTTTTACCCTGACTTTGTTCGGAATTATGTCACACTAGTTTGTTTATTATGTCACGATTTCGCTTGAAGTATATCTTATACCTTTTTTTCATGGTGGTGGCGGCGGCATACAAACCTTCACCCATACAAGCCTTCACACAATCTTCACAGCGTGCTGTCTGGACTTTGTCCAGTCTCATTGTCACACCCTACAGTCTCAATTAAACACACCCTGTTTATTCACACAGGAGTGACCAACACAATGGAGGCTATTGTGATCACAATGACACAGGCTATGGTACTGGGGGGCAAGCTCTTCCCATCAAGGCACTGCCTGACATTAGCATCACTGTCAATGGACAGAGGGGCCCTAACTGCCTGCCGGCTGCTCGACGGACTTAAATCCTTCAGAAAGGAGACGAAGAACTAAACGAGGAGTGTGACAGACCAAGTAGGCCTATAAGAACCAAGGTTGAGTTGGGGTTGACGTGGGCGGGAGGTGTGAGGTGTGGGGGGGGGGGGGGGGGGGGGAGCACACATTGCATGAAATCCAGAGCAGTCGCCTATATTTGATTACCACGCCCTGGTGTCACCCTGCAGCCATGGCAACCACAGCGTTATAGCCTCCTGGGGATGTGAGTTGCGCCTTCTGGTCTAACGTTGAGGGCATCGAGGAACAAAAAGAGGCTAACAGCAGATGAGAAATATGTGCAGCTGGAGGTATAATGAGAGGATGGAAAGAGGAGGGGTCAGCAAACAAAGGCTTTGTCGTTACAGGCCGCATAAAAGCTTGGACATAAGTTTGATTTGCTTTTCAATTGAGTTTGGAAAAACTGATGGGTTTTACTACAAAAGCAATTATAAAGCATGTTCGATAATCTTTGGAGAAAAGCAACTGGATGTTCGTTTAAATGTTTCGCCACTCAACCAGGAAGAGTTGCCAAATATAAATTTGTGGTTTTACTTACAAGTGAAAGCTTGTTGTTGTTTTTTTACACCCCTCTTGCAGAGAGAACGAAGCATCTATTGTAATGCATATGTGTTTCTGCCTATTGTTTTAAACTGAGTGCATGACAAAGTGTTGAGCAGTCAACAACAAACTCATCAAAAAGTTGTTTAATTTTAGTTTTGACTGAAAGATTCAGCCAGTTTACACACACTTTTTTTATTCTTTCTTTATAAAAGACAAGCACACCTGGTTGAACCTTGCAGCAAAAACAATTATTTAAACTCGTACACTCTGCATTTTTGGGACAGCAACATGCATACAGCCAAGAGCCAGATCTAATCTATCATTGTGAGAGTCATAATGAGACTAATTAATTTCCCGTTTAATGCCAGGAGAGAAGCAATAAGCAAGGGATCATTTGCTGTGTCCTACAAAAGCCCTCCAGAGAAAACAGCACTGCACAGACACTATTGCCATTCTCTACATTAGCGCAGGATTCGGTACTAATGAAGTCTCTTAAGGCAATTGTGCCCTTTCTGATACAACCAGCCATGCATCTGAATTCTGTACACTGTGGATACAGCTAATGTGGTCATAACTGCAAATAAAAGCCAATACATGACAACCCTGTTAACAACACAGACACCCTTTTCACTGCCTACGCAACATGACCTGAATGAGTCTACAGTCTAAAGTGCAAAAGTAGACAGCAGAACTAAATAATGTGCTCATGTGACACGCAGCTAGAGTTGTGTACTCCTCTCTCTCCAGCTCTTCCCTAAGCACAGCTATGCGTTCACTCTGACCACGTGTCAATGTCACTCAGGCGTTATCTGCCGCCGGAAATAATGAGTGCACGTCTGCGTCAGAACATCGCATTTCATCAACAAGTCACGAGCAAAACTATCAGTCCTTTGCTTTCGATCTCAACGAAAGCTAATGTACAACCAACACATGTAATAAGCTAAACAAAACAAGAAAATAACAGCCCCCCTCCCTCACTTCTCGTGTTACATAGTTGCCCTAGATTCTCACTACTCGCCACAAACTGAATATTTATTTGCAACCTTCAACTGTAACCTTTAGCATTACTCTGTTGATACAGGCGAGTTCGATTAGCGTTCCATTCGAACGTTCTCTCTGATATTTGAGCATTCGAATTTAAAAGGCGCTTTCGCGACAATTGACGTTTTGAATTTTAATTTTATCTGAAAATGTTTTAAGACTGCATATCTGTCGTGGGTTCTGAAACTTCCGCAGATAATGTCACAAGAATGCTGGCCAGTCTTCTTTAGAATGAGGATCTTCAGTTAGCGTCAAGCTAATGCGTGGAGCTTCGCGGAGAGCTTCCGAACACCTAGCGAAAAACAGCGAAGTCCTGGGATATACTTATTGTTTTCGAGTATTCATTCATGAAAAGTATACGAATAAGACTGGTATGTGGTTGGTTTAATGTCCGGTGTCAGCTCGACGGCAAACGCATGCATTTCACTCAACTAAGTTAGCTAGCAAGATCACATGGTCTAAAATGTTACTGAAATGATTCTGGGAACAGAACTGACGAGTGTAGCTATAATTCAATACGAAAGGTTAAAGAATAAATAAATTCGTTTAACAACAAAAATCAACGTAAACACCGAAATAAGGGAGGTCAATGGCTTGTTATTGGCTAGATTTTTTTTCACGAGACACGTTTCATACTTGTCATCTGATTTAAAACGCGATGACATATATGATTCCCCTTTAAATAAACAGCATTATAAATCTATTGAAAAGCGTTTACTCACATTCGTGCATTCTACTGTCGCGTCCGACGACAAAAGCTGCCGTGCTTTCATGCAGTAGCCTTTCGCTCGCGCTGTGTCAAAAGATCAGCAGCTGCTTCCTCCATCCACGCAGCAGCGCGGAGATCACGCCGCACGGCAACGCTTCCGTACCCCCCCTGCCGTCGCCAAGGCAACAGGGCCACTTCAGCCAATCACACCCCCTCCTCTCCGATATCCCCCTGACAACTGCCGCATCGCAGTAGCACTTTTTTTAGCAAACCTAAGCAATTGCGTTCAGCACGCGCTCCGCGTTGCACCACGTTATTCATTCGAGGTTTGTGAAGAAAAAACTCGATGTTTTTCAAACGGTGTCGCTAACCAGTCGGTGTAGATTCAGATATTTTGACGTCACATTCTCATTGAGAATATGCTTTATATCTAAAGGCTTTACTAACTGACGGCGTATGACCATCAACCAGTTACGTTGGAAACGAGGTCAGATGCTGTTGCGTCATTCGCGGGGGAGACCTGGAGGCTCGTCGTCCAATCGCAGCCTATTGCACGATGTGAAGTAGAGAAGTGCTTAACAAAACTTACCAGGCAAACTTATGTAAGTATTGTGCTCCAGAAAAATGTATCTCTTTGGAAAGTCAGGACTATGACCATAAGAGTTTTTATTGTAGCCTACTTTGTTATCCCTCTGGTAAATATTAACCTTTCTGGCTGAAATTATGCTAGAGAGGCAAAAATGTCTGCAGCCATAACCAGTCAACATTTCTGTGCAATGTATCAGTTCTGACTGACAGTTTTAATAGCAAATAAAATCTAAGTTTTGTTGAAATCACATCTAAAAGTTGCTGTAGTGAAAGGTAAATCTGTTCTAATTGTAAACTAAAATGCAGGCCTGCATTGTTTTATTAAAGTGGGGTATGTGAAATTTTCTTTGTTGTCCATTTTTCAAAATAACTTGAAATCTTATTCCTAACCCACTTACATCCACTGTGTTAGAAGCATTGAAATGAAAATTGAGCAATTTAATCATCTGTGGAACGGGCAGGATTAGAAAAACTTCAGCCAATCATTTCCAAGACCACCTAGAATCATTGGACAGTAAGTTCGTCAATCAAACGGTCGTACATACCCCCCTCCCCCAGCGTAGCGTGACCCAGTCAGGGCCAGTGTTGGAGGAAAGAAGATAGGACCACATACCCCACCTTTAAGCAATTAGAAATAAGTAAAAGTGAGTTAACTTTAGCCTCATTATAGGAGCTGTTTATGCAACCCCCATGCATGTTGTGGGATCACATGATTGATTTGGCATTGAAGTGGGCCAAAGAAGGGGTCTGTCTTCAGCAGAGGAAAGTGAGGACAAAGTTTAGAGGAGATACAGCTTACTGACTTCATTCTCAAAGGTCTACCACGTGACACACTCAACATGAATCTCACAGGTTAATTAAGAGTCATGCAAAATTGAATATTTTCATTTTGCTATAAAACATGACCAAAACCATTTAGTTTAAGTATTTATTCATTTATTTTTACGTTATGCCAAATACATTTATTGAAACCACTTGGCTATTTATTGCAGACATGGAAAACATGAATTTACCAATGTTATTATCAAATGTTAATGTGGTTGCATGCAGATGTCAGTGTGCCATGATTTTCCACATAACTACAACTTTCTTTTTTAACAATTAATGCTTTTATTAAGGATGGCTTTTTTGTGCTATAATGTGTCCAATGGAAATAAATGTGCGATTGAGCAATTTTGCCACATTAATCCCAGATAAGGATGCAGCTAAGCATGAAGATTGGGGGGCAGACAAACGTAAAAGTTGAAGTCATTGAGAACCCAAAACTGTGTCAATGCTTAGGGTTAGAGTTATGGCCCTGATCCCAAATCACTAAAATGTAGAAATTGTTTGTATCTGATTTCTCTAAATTTCGATTCTTTTTTACTTGCCATCTCCTTGTTCTTTATCTTAAAATAGGTCATCCAGTTTAATATACAATTCCGATTCCACTCGTTTCCATAGATAAGCAGTTCACGGCCATGTCATGTGTATGTTCAAACACTACATGTCTCCATTTATTTGGCCTTAAAAGTCTGAACTACCTACAAGTCATGTATCTGAAACGACTTTATCATTAATTCAGTTTTTAGTTTCTCTGAATAATGCAAAGCACAATTTTTTACGTGTATGGATTGTATTAGATTTGTCTAATTTGTCAATGACATAAAACCTTAAGTTATTGATGAGTACAACCAAGGAAGAGTTGTTTTTTAGAAGCCTGTAATCTAAGCATGTCTATTTAATAGATTTAGACAACAGACAACCTTTGAACATAGATTATTGCCATATGGATTTCATATAAAAAACACAGAATGAAGCATAAAAAGCAAATACTTAAACCAAGAGTGTGTTAGTATGCCACAGAATATCAATGCGGTTCATGTTTGCCTGTAATGATGGTGCATATTTACCCAGGAATACTGGAAAGAGAAGGGTTTATGATTTCATGAGTTATTCTTATCAGACTAGATAAAGCACAGCGCTATAAAAATCTACGGAGAGGACTGCTTTGAGGACCTTGCTTCCGTTATTTGCACAAGTCGAGTATATGCATTATAATCTTACAGGAAAGTGACACCTGCAATCAGGGTGGTTTTGTCTTGTAATAACTGTAATCAAATCATTTAACAAGTTCTTGAAGGCAGTATACTATTCTGTTCAACTGTAGTGACAGATGTTTTCAAGGCTTTATGGACAGGAAGACAGGCTACAGTTTTATCAGAAAGTAGTGCAACCTATAAAGCGGGTGTTTAAAACAAACTTTTCCTCTTGACATGTCAAATGTACGGTTAGGATTCAACAAAAACAAACAACCAGAGTTGATCTAATAAAGTTTATTTTCTTAAAAATGACCAGTTTCTGTTCTTTTCTAGGAAATTAAACCATTTTAAAATTCATACTAGCATCTACATAATGGTTATTGAAGACTTCACAATATATTAAGTCTAGATGTTATGGTACACATGCATAAAATTCAGGCTGCATGAGAAGCCACAGTCACCACATTACACATAGATGGAGTTTGAGGGGCAAAAAGACAATGGGGCTGTAGAGATACTTGTCTCAGCTTTAAAGAGGCCAGAGGCCTCTGATATAACCAACTCCAGCAAGGCTTTTCAAAATCAGCTTCGTACTTAAAACAGGCACAAGTCAGGCCATGGGCCCAAAAGAATGCAATAAAATAGTCAAGATGCACTTTTAACAGTGATGCAATGACCAAAAATTAACTGAATGAAAATGCTCAGGGTTTGTTTTTAATAGAAATCTCTTCTTTATATTCTCTTTTAAGATTAATGTTTCAGAATTCTTTGGGCCCTTAGTAAACACTTCAAACCGCTTGGAGATGAAAGCTCCAAATACTAAGAAAAGGAACTTGAGAATGAGAAAATTATATACAATAGGCAAAAATAACCCTTTTCTAATAATGGCAGCAACAAAGGTGATGCAAACATTTCTGAAAATGCACGACCGTAAGTTCCACACATCAATCACTCACTTTAAAGAAGTCATCTCATTAAAAAAGAAAAAAAATGCTGGAGGACAATTTAGTGTTTGTTTTCTGATCTTTTCTTTGTTATTCCTCTTTCACAGAAAGAACTTATATGCTGAGACGTGTATGATTACAGCAAGCCTAATGTGTGCTAACAAAAACATATTAATAACAATAATAATAATAAAATAAAAGACATTCAAATACAGTAAGATTTTTTTTGCCTGAAAATATAAAACTACATGAGAAAGCATTAAAATCATATTTGTAGATCAGAATATCATATTAACATATTTAAAATAAAAAAGCAAGTGCTAATCACATTGGTTTTTTTGTTGTTGTTTTTTGTGTGTTCATTTTTTATATCATACATATATTTCAGCACATCTGCTGTCAAAAAAAAAAAAAAAAAAAAAGTCGCCGGGGAGCCATAATGGTATGGCTCTGCCTCTAATCTGAGAAACCGCAATCTGTAGCTCCTAGTGGCTCCCGTCGCGGTCAGATCTGTACATAAACTGCAGCAGAACTTGTCTTGAATCTCCACATAGAACTGAAGTTGCACAGGGCAGGGCGCACAGCGTAGGGCTATGCGATTGGAAGGACCAAATAAAGTCTACTCCCTTCCCAAACACCACCACTGTGGCACCCACCTCCATAATCCTGAGTCAACATATTGCTTCACAATATTTCACTCTTCCAAATCATCCATCACGCTCCCAAGCAGAAGTGGAGAGAACTCCTTGCATTCTCAGTTAGCAATATACAGGAGTGTCTGCACACAGTACTGAGTCAGCTTTACACGGTTTCAGAGTTCTGCATTTCACCTTTCCAAAGATAGTTTCTCTTAAAATGATTAATTCAAAGTCTGACATCTGACGTCTTTTGTTATCCACACACACTTTGCACACCAGGTCTCTCTGGCCCAGAAATGGCAGGCGCTCTGGATTTGTAGGCAGGTAAGATAAAGACCAGGGTGCTGTGATGAAGGATGAGCTCGCACTCAGTTGTGCTGTAATGTGTTGGATTCTATGGGGGGTGCCGAGTCATACAGAGTGTCCGTGTCATGGGTCGGCTCTCCGGCCAATGTGCAAGGATTGGACAATGTACCCGCGCCACAGTCACAAAAAAACCTAGATGGGAGAGATTATAAAACGGATTAGAGCAGAATCTATGCATCCACTAAAAGTTACAGAAAAATTGTAATTCTGCAATTCACCAGGAACTATAGCTTTTCTTGTGGATTTAAACGAGAAACTAATACTTTTTGGAAAAAGTGACAGTTAAAGGCACTTACAGTGTTCCAATTTCTATTCTTGAAATTTTAATATTTCACAATATTATTGTTTTTACTATTTTTGGAGAGCATAAGATAATACATGGTACACAGAAATGTATATATTGCACTGACCTATCATGCCGTATAAACTCCACATCATGCCCTTGGTGGCACTTCTTAATACAATTCACACAAATTGCATTCCGGTCTGTTGTGTTACAGGTGTGACACCTAATGGAAGAGAATGGAACATGGTGAGATACTACAACATTACAGTTGGTTTTCAAAGCAGACTGCTTCAAGTTGCCAGCCTTCTGATTACCTGTAGAAATCGTGCATGGGGTAGCTGGTGTAACTGGAAATCTTGTACAGGCACTGACCTCTGCTCACTGCCTTTTCTATGGCATCCTGATTGTTCATGATTTTATTATCTAGAAAGTTATGGAAAAGATTTATATTAACATATGTATTATTGATGTAAAATGAGAAAGATATGAGTTTATAAGAGAACGTTTACCTTTCATTGTAACATTGACACCAGAAGCTAGAAATAAGCCTCCAAATCTGTTGTTGAATATTTGATTGCCTTCCAGAGTCGCCGTCGCATGGTTTGTGATTTCAATGCCTAAAGTGGGGGACAGAGAGAGTGTTATTTGAGATAAATATTAGAAAAATGCCACAAAAACTAGACACAAATTACAATTCCAAGAACTCCAGAACGCGTTTTATTCACAATCATTATAATATCACCTTTTTGTAATTATTTCACACCAAAATAACCATTACATAAGACTTAAGACCACCACAGTGGCAGCATGTACGCACTTCTGACCTTAAACCTTCTACCGACCTGCAGCAAAGCCGTCAAATATCCTGTTCTTCCGCAGCACCGGGTGGCTGTTTGTGCTGATGAGAACACCAGCCTGTGCGTTCCTGAAGATGTCGTTCTCTTCCAACAACCCTGAATATCCATATGAAGACATTGCTATTAGTTTCTATGACAATGATTAAACATGGTTCATCCATTATATTAATTGGGCCGCTTTTTTGACAGATTAAGCTCAGTTTTGAATCACAAGGGCTTTCATTGGGGGATTAAATCACTAATTGTGTGATTTAGCGCAAGAGAACCCTTGATCCGTGTCTAGGAATCTGTTCTGAATACATTTTTCTACTTTAAGTCTCCATCAGCTGGCGTAGCATTTCCTGCACTGTGCTCATAAGCAGAAAGAAATTTTCCAATCCATTCTTACCCCTCCCGCCATTGAATATGCAAATACCCCCATCCCGTCCATCGTGGATCTTATTCCTGCGCAACGTGGGGTTGCTGTCCGTCTTAATCCACACCCCCGCCATGGCATTATCAAAGATCTCATTGTCCTCGATAAAACCCAGCCCTATGAATAGACAAACAAATTATGTTAAACAAACAACAAGCAGAAACCTCTCTCACAACTGGCCGCCCCAATATGACAGCTGAGATCTGTAACGGTTTTCACAATTTATAGCATTACGGCTAAGGAAAGAACTGACTCATAAACCAGCTTCATAATGAGCAAGAAGACAAATAGAAACAACAGAGAGGAAGTAGATAAAGAACTTACCAGAGTTGTAAACAAGGATGCCTCCATTTTGTCCACCCCAAATTTTGTTTCTTCTGATTTTCGGATTGCTTCCAGTTCTGTTTAAAAAAGAAAAGAAAAAACAAAACCATCAATCTTGTACAATGCGTCCAAAAGGTGTCCAATACACAAATTCAATAGACTTTTTTTTTTTTACAACCAAGACTCTTGAAAACCTATTTGTACCCCTGATACTTCCTGAAGAAGCCAAAATTCAATTACTTCCTCCCTACCTGATCTGGACTCCAGAGTACATATGATTGTAGATATCATTATCTTCCAGTACACCATGTCCATTGTCATAAAAATACACCCCAACCTTTCAGAAAAACAAAACAAAAACAATATTAACAGGGAAGAATGAAGTCTAGATTATATCAAAAGAAGTTTTGAAGTTCCAAACCTGTTTTCCACTGTGTATCCTGTTCCTTCGAAGTACTGGCGTGCTTCCTGTGGTCACCCACACGCCGGCCAGTGTGTTGCTGTATACCTCATTCTCTTCTATTACACCCTGGCCCTTCTCATGCTACAAATAGAAACAGAAAGTTACGCTATGACCAATGCATACTGTGCATACTTTTTTTGTTAGCAGCCCGTAATGTATTCCAGTCAGCAGTAGTGTAAAGTATTTGAGTAAATGTAATTACTGTACTTCAGTAAAACTTAAGAGTAGCCAAAGTTACTTGTGTTTATTAAAGATATTAGCTATTTTTACTCTCTACTGGACAACATTTTTTAATAAGTATATGTACTCTTTATTCCAATACATATGTGATGAGTAATGGAGTAATGCATGGCACCTAACTTTTTTTGCAGCACCAGTTTATGTCTGAAATAAAGAAGCGATATAGCCATCTACACTGTAAAAATTATTGTGTTATTAACAGTAAAATACTGAGATAAAAAACGTTAATTGGTTAACAATAAGATTTCATAACCTTAAATCTAACCTTACATTTAAATGTAAACTTCACATTCAATGTATTTTTGTTGAAATAACTGTTTCTTTTCTGATCAGTTATGTACATTAGGGTTTTATATTACATCTAATGTTGTTAAATTGATATTTATTGCATTACTTTAGTGTTGTGTGGGACCATGATGGTGTTTTGTGTGAATTACACTTTGCACCTTTTATATATTAGTATTAGCTTTCTCAGCGTGTGGAAAAGTGTCTGATGAACTGATTCACCATGTGACTTTCTCATCACCCCCCTGTTTTTGGTGGTATGGTTTTCAGGTACTCTTTACACCACTGCCAGTCAGATCATGTGCATGCTCACTCACCACATATATTCCTCCATGCTGCCCGTCATGGATCTTGTTGTGCCTTACTATAGGACAGCTGTTCGTTCTGATCTGAATGCCAGCCAGGGCATTTCCATAAATATCATTTCCTTCAATGAGGCCCCTCCCATCACCAAATATGTAAACGCCTCCTTGATTTCCATTGAAGATGGCATTTCCCCTAGATTAAAAGCAGACGGCTCATTTTATAGATAAATCAACAAGATGGATCAATCAATTGACAGTGTGCCGAGTGAATGCTTAGCTCAGTACAATCAAAATTATTTTCAAGTCTAAAAATAGCAATATAAATTTATACTAATAGGGCAGTGAGGACAAGGGAGACTGACCTTATTGTTGGGTCACTGTTGGAGGTGATCCACACGCCAGCAAAGTTATTGGCATAGATTTTGTTTTCTATGAACTGGCCTCTGCCTTTCTCGTGAACATAGATGCCTCCCGTTTGGCCGTGGTGGATCTCACAGCGTACCACGGTCGGGTTAGCGTACGCTTTCACCTCAAACCCTGCAATCCTGTTCCTATGGATATTACAGCTCTCAAAGTAGCCCTGCAGAGGGAGACAAAGAGACAGAACTCAGCTTTTGCCAAAAACAGATGAAATCTCTGATTGAACAAAAATTAGGTGTAATTACCATGCCATGGTCAAAGGTAAACACTCCTACGTCTCTGCCATGGTGGATATGATTACGTCTGATGATAGGATTGCCATGGTTTTTTACCCAGATACCCGCAAGAGCATTGTTTGAGATTTCGTTATCTTCATAAATACCCTGTAACACAACAGCACACCGGTAAGAAAAACAAAAAAATAATACTGTTATTGTGATTAATTATTATTTGTCAGTAAAGCAGGCAATAGTCTCGTCTGTCTTTTATTATCTACAATTTATGACTAACAATCAGTGTGTCAACACAGAGATAAAGCAGATATTCAAAATGCAACATTTTTACTAGAATGATTTTGCCAAAACATTATGGCAAAAACATCCATTTGGGTATAAGTCACACTAAGCCTTATAATTAAACCACTATGTAATTATAGATCAAAGGAAAAGTCCAAGCAAAAATAAAAATGTATCATAGGCTTCAGAAGACTTAAGTGATTCATATGACTTGTGCACTATATTATAAGGAGCTTTTAAATTTTTTGTGGCTTAACTGAAAGGTCAGTGTGATCCTTTTGTATGGAAAACAGTTCTGTGAGAAACTTAACAGAAAACAATCTTAAAATGACATGAGGATGAGTTATTGACAATTTCTATTTTGAACAGTTCATTTAATGCAGGTTCCTACCTGTGCATGATCAGTGATGTACAGTCCAACGTTTTCACAATCGCTGATGTTGCAGTGTTTAATGGTAGGTCCGGCACCCTGACCACTTACACACACTGCTGATCCCACTGCGCAGACAGAGAAAGGACCTCAATCACCCTCATAACATTTCTCATACTTCAACTGCTAAAATATGCCACTAACAGCAAGGTCATGAAATCAATTCTCAAAGAACACATATACTGATAAAATGTATACTAAGTTTGAATGCATTTCAAGTCAATTGAATGTCTGCAAAATTAACTGAATGCATGTAAAAAGGATTTCTCCCTTTTAACTCGTCATGTTAACGAAACAAACGTCAACAATCAATCGTGAATTTGGATATGAGTAAGCATCAATCCATGATGCCTAGTTACACAGATTAGACACTATATAGTACCGTTCAAATGATTAGGGTCAGTACTATTTTTTCTTTTAAAAACATATTATTCAGCAAGGATGCACAAAAAAGACATTTCTAGATTTCCATTTCAAATAAACACTGATGAAAAGAGAGTTCAAAAGAACAAAGTATCATGAAAAAAAAAAGTATAACGTTACCACAAAAATATTGAGCAGCACCACTGTTTTCATTAGGGCTGTCACTGATGATTCATTTTACGATCGAGTAATCGGATAACTTAGCTCAGTAGTAAAAATAGACCTACGGCAAACAATAACCTTTAAAATGACTTAAAATACATATAACAATGAAGCAATTATAATTGGTTCAAATAAAGTATAAAAAATAATCATATGGTTTTATTGAACAATACTGTTGATATATATATGTGACCCTGGACCACAAAAGCAGTCTTATGTGTCCATTTTTTAAAATTGAGATTTATACATCATCTGAAGGCTAAATAAATAAGCTTTCCATTGATGTATGGTATGTTAGGATAGGACAATATTTGGCCGAGATACAACTATTTGAAATCTGGAATCTGAGGGTGCAAAAAAATCGAAATATTGAGAAAATCGCCTTTAAAGGTTTCCATTTCTGTTGGTTATTGTGCTGCATCCACTTACAAAAATACAATTTTGATATATTTAAGTTAGGAAATTTACTAAATATCTTCATGGATCATGATCTTTACTTAATATCCTAATGATTTTTGGCATAAAAGAAAAATCGATAATTTTGACCCATACAGTGTTTTGTTGGCTATTCCCACAAATATACCCATGCTACTTAAGACTGGTTTTGTGATCCAGGGTCACATATTGCATTATGTATTTTAGCAATCAACCTATGTCCATTATGTATTATTATGTATTATGTATATAACGAGCAAG
Organism: Chrosomus eos; assembly: GCA_036326025.1. Lineage (NCBI taxonomy): Eukaryota > Metazoa > Chordata > Actinopteri > Cypriniformes > Leuciscidae > Chrosomus > Chrosomus eos. The sequence goes on from CM070830.1 coordinate 23,488,879, forward strand.
AAGGTGGCTGTCCGCACACTGAATTCAGTAAAGACTAGAGAAGTCTATCAAAACTTTTTTTTTTTCTGGTTTGCATAGTGCAAAAAGTGCAAAGTGAATTAAAAACAAATAAACAGGAGCAAATGTTTCAGCACATTGCTATCTTCATAATGCATTATGTATTATAACAAATGCCTGAAGATGGCACCAAAGGCCTGGTGATTGTTGTTTAGCATGTGTCAAATCAATGTTTAATATTGACATTAAAATTTCCACTTAATATTTAATATTGGGCCACTTCTTTATGATAGAAATGCTACAGTCTCTGCAATTTCTTTAACAAGAATATGCGAGCATTAAAACATGCAAACTCAAAGCAAGGGTTTCAAAGTGTATAATTGCGATGAACAGTTAGCATACCGGTATTTAGAAAGATGTTGATGTATTCTCTTGTGATGGCGTAGGTTTATAAAAGATTTACCTTACAAATCTGATGAAATGGCGCATATTGCATTGTTATAAGAAACCCAAACTCACAGCATTTGCAGAGATGGAGTTTGAGAAGCGCTCCACGCATGTAAATGACAACAGTGCAACAAAAACGCTATGAAACAAACCGAGTCAGACTTCATGTGCATTACAAAATGCACATTATTGGTATTTTGGCATTAACTTGACAGGGGGAAATTGCAATCAAGGATTTGTAAAAATAAGAATACTTGTATTTAATCGAGGAATCGTGACAGCCCTAGTTTTTATAATTGATAATAAGAAATGTCAGCATTAATTTCTTATCAGTATATTAGGATGGTTTTTGAAGGATCATGTGACACTGAAGACTGGCGTGATGACTGCTGAAAATCCAGCTTTGATTTAATAGAAATATATACACATTTATATAAATATGAAATAAACATTTAAAAAAGAAAATAAATAGTAATTTTTCACAATATTACATTTATACTAGGGATGCACCGAAATGAAAATTCTTGGCCAAAAAAGAGGAAACCAAGGCCGAAAACCGAAACAGAAAGAAATTGTGCCAATTATTAGTACCATTGCATTAATGGCTATGACTGTGTACTAACTTTACTAAAATCAAGGCATTGCATAAATTAATCTTAAAGTTTCAAAGAATAAATCCATTACAAATTATGCAACTATTTATTTAGCACATTGCAACAATGCACAGTATAAAATTCAAACTAAAATGTTTATCTTTCTTGACCCCACTCGTGTACATTAACTAAATGTACAGGCCTACTGGCCTGCAGAAATGTTTTAAAATGAAATGTTCTCTCATAAAAACAAAGTGCATTTAGGTCAAGTGCATTTTAGGCAGGGTTTCCCATACGTTCATTTATTTGTGTATCAATATCAACGCTGACCGCCATGCATTAATTATCGTTTTTTTTGTTTTTTTTTACTACGCCTATTTAAAATCGTATTTGATTGCCGCCGTAGCGCATTCGCGCAGCACTATCTCTCTCTCTATAGCTGGTAGTCAATATCTATGCACGCGCATCGGAGGCTTTTTTCCTTATCAGTCCCGCGTTCCTCTCATATACAGCGTAGTGATCGGAATGTTTAGATTTCAGGTGATAAAATATCACCTTCGCAGATGTTGCTTCAGACAAGCACGTGCAGGACGCGGTTTCTGTTTGCGTCATCACAACATTTCGGCCATATTGTTTCGGTGATAAAAGTTTTTCGGCCGAAAACCGAAAATTTTCGGTAGCCGAATATTCAGTGCATCCCTAATTTATACAACATTAATATTATTTTTTTCCTGAATTTTTGTTCAAATAAAAGCAGCCTAAGTGAGTGCAAGAAATGTATTCTACAAGCATTTTAAAATATAACTGACACCAAACTTTTGAACAAAATTGTATTTTGCTAGGTAAGCAGATGGTAGTGTAAATGAAACGTACCTGTGCAGGTGCTGCGGATAATGCAGTGGTCGATATTGGGGCTGCAGTTAACCGTGATCTCCAAACAGTGGTGAGCATTGTGGTGCTGTGCTGCCTTATCATCAGGGTTGAACTGAAGCAAAAAAAGCAATAATACAATCACTCAAAAACATGATTTGCTGCAACCTCTGATCAAAAGCATTAAGGGTGAATTAGAAATGAGCCGGCATTATTATCTAAAAGACACCATGCAATGAGCTAAAAGAGAAAAAGCTGTAAAAACTGTTACTCACCCTGATGGTCATGTAGCCCACATATGCATCTTCAGATCCCTCCATAAACACAAACGTTGAATCTCTAGTGTTTTCAATGACAACCTTGTCAGCTACCTTCCCTGAGGCTGAAAGGAGAGAAAAAAGGGGTGTTAGTGACTTTAGTCAAAGTATGCAAGGTTAAACATTTGATGTTATTTTTAAGATGTAAAGTTAAAGGATATAGGTAACAAAACAGTGTCATCAGATTCACCTGCGCCAATCATTGTGATGGGGGATTCGATGTAGATCCATTCATCTGTGTAAATGCCAGAATGCACAAATATTAGGCCATCAAAATGGGCCTCTTGCACCCCTCCAAGTGCATCCTCAATGGTGTCATAATACTGAAAACCAGAAAAGCGCTGTCATTACAAAGAAGCTGAAAATGCCTCAGTGCGTTTATTGAACTTTCTTCAAAAAAAAAAAAAATTGAACTGCTGAAGCCAACGATCCATACCAACATATTCTCTCTGCCTTTGTATCTGGCTGGATTACTATAAAAGTGTTCTGCAAAACCAGGCTTTACATGTGCTCCTTTATACTGTGGAAAAGAAAAAGCAAAGACTTAATAAATACTCAATTTTTTTGCACCTGTATTTAACATTTTTGATTGGTTCACCCAAGATGGACAGTTAACATGGCCTTATTCACTTAACTAACTTATTAAAATAGAAACGCAAGCTCTCATACCAACTGTTGAAAGCTCTCTTTCCATGGGTTTGGTTGCTCATACTCTTCCGGGTTGATCTGGTAGAACTTCCCCGGCTCTGGATGCATCATGGGTCGTGTGTACTCAAACACCTCCATGTATAGTCTTTTCCTGTAAAACGCACAAACAGACAAAACAATCACTAAAGATATAACCTTATGGAATAGGTTATATCTGAACCAATCCCCCACTTACAAAACATTATGGTGGCTGATAAGCATTTTGTAAAGTTTCAATATGTTGATGGCAATTTCAGGTCAGTGCTGTCACTGTGCTTAAACACTACAGTTCAATTTATTTCTTTATTTAAAAAAAATAATTATTATTTAGCAAGGATGCATTAAATTAATCAAAACAAAAGTGAGAGTAAAACTCTAGGTTTCCAAAACTGATGTCAACGCTGATAAGAAATCTTTCTCCAGCATAAAATCAACTCATTAGAATGATTTCTGACGGATCATGTGACACTGAAGACTGAAATAATGGTTGTGGAAAAATCAGCTTTGCCATCACAGAAATATATTATGTTTAAAAATGTATTAAAATAGAAAATTATTCTAACCTGTAAAAAATATTTCACAACGACCAAATAATGCAGCCTTGGTGATCATAAGAGACTTTTTTCAAAGACAATCATACAGACCTCAAACATTTGAACAGTAGTTTACACTGTTCTATTGTGTAAGCTCAGCTGGAAACAAGACTTATCAAAAAGGCTCAAGAGACAATTCTGTCAAGATTAGATGTTAGAAATGTCCGGTGTAAAAGCATTACACTCTTATATTCTTCTGATATTTAACATCTTTTTTTGCAAACCATCTCAATTAGTGCAGTTTCCCTGACATAATCATCATAACACAACTTTAAGGGCATTGTGAATGCGCTGGTTGTCGCAATCTACTGGATAATTAGCATCCCACTTACAGCACGACACTGCCCTTAACATTTTCTTCCATACTCCAATGAAAGTAATTAATGTACTTCTGCAAATCATTCTATTGTCAGTATGTAAATTCTCACCAGAGAATGGGGTCATTTGCAAGCTCACTGAAACGCTTGCATACGCAGGCAGCCTGGCACAAGTCCTGCTCTAGCAGGTAGGAGAAGATCTTCAGAACGACTTCATCCGGAAGCTTCTCTTGGAGATACTGCTCCGCAGGGGCAGCTGAAACATTGTCAACAGGGGAAAAAAAATCTAAAGCAAACTGCTTGCAGACCACACTTGATTAATAGCAATAGCCTTTGATAAACAACTAAACTTTTAATAATTATGCACTTAATGATCGAGACCACAACTCTTCACTCACCTGGCAGGTCCTGGGATTTTCCCGACACTCTTGCACGTTTCGCTCTATGACCGAAATTTTCTGTGGCTGAAGTGGAGGCTCCCTGTGTCGCACAAATCAGACATTGACTTCTTAAACTGCTATTTAGATTAAAACAACTCTAGTAGGACTATCTCTGTCAAAAGTGCAAACTAAACAGGGCTAGTTTTATCTCAAAAGTGCAAAATCTTTACCTCCATACTGTTTTTTGTTGGGCACACGGTTCGTTTAGGCAACAGGGACTTTCTACGGAGTTGGTATGGACTGTTTTGAGCTCCTGGACCAGATTCTTCTGCAACCATATCTGCAGGGATGTCCTCATCTACAGAGGGCATAGAAAGAAAAACATCTATTCAGCAAAACACATCTCAACCTGCCCTGCACAAGCTCAGACCCCAAGTTCCACCACAAACTCCTGATTTCCATGTTTGCAGTGAATGTTGCAAAATGTGCCTGCAGGAACAAAACAGACCCATTCTGTCAAGGAAAATAGTCAAAGAAAATTGTTGGCTTTCTCCAAAAGCACAGCAGTGCAGATAACACCTTTGCCCATCAGTTGGTAAGAACATCACACATCGGTGCAAAATTCGGAATTTCCATACTTCCAGAAAGCTTGCTTTTCCATATCTTAACGCATTTAATGAGTAAAAATGCCTTAACCTTGTTCATACAATTAGTTTTGCAAATGTAAACACCATTATATGTTATACATAAACCAAGAAAACTACGGCAAAAACGACTGCTATTCTTTATTCAGCTGCAAATGACTTACCTACCTACCTGTCAATACCTGGTGTACTGATCACCTGAGAGCCTTACGGTCTGTCCTTCCCTACAGCACAATTGGTACCTGGAGACAACATCCAAAAGTGAAAGATGAGAAGAGCAGCTAAAGCTTGACTCTAAACTGTCACGAATTTTATGGCAACTCACAGCTGACTTGTCCATCGGTAGCAGACTTCACAGACAAGACGGCAAGGCAACAAAAAGTACATCAGGGCAAAATATCAACACAAAAGGAAATCCTTATCAGTTCAGCCATGGCGCTGGTCACTCTCTCTGCCTGCCTTTCGCCTACATATGCATCTAGTCCGTGTTCACATCCAAAACGTCTAAAAACAAAGCAGATGCTCTTTCTTTTCACCAAAAACAGCATGCACAGATTTAAAAAAAAAATGTGTACCCAAATAAGAACTGAGAGGATAACATCACACCCTTATCTAATACAAATACACAGATATTAGATCATTCTCCTTTCTAAAAGCCCAACTATCATAACTAAAGAATATGTTGGGAGTGATACCTTGATGTTATCATGTGGTAATAAAGCATTACTATGGTGTATGTTCAAAAAAGCATTGGGTGCTTTTTAGTGTAAATGTTATATTAATATTAACTTTGAGAATATGAATGGTCTGTACACTCAAGTCAATGTATAGCTTAGGCTGATGTTCTAATTGAAATAGACAGTAACTGCAAACATCAGATCAAATGTAAACATTGAGGTAGTCAAAATGCACTGATCACTACTGGTCTAAAATGAACCAATAACCCCTAATATATGCTTAGAGCATGAACACCTAACGCATTAACACTATCAATTGATTTTTTTTTAAAGAAGACCAGAAAGCCTGTCAGTGGGGGGTCTGTAACCCAGCTAAAAGTGGAAACAAAGGTTTCTGATTGATCATCGCAGAAGCCCCTTCACCAGCAGAACCCAGGGCTGTGCATAGCATCTAGAAACCAAACCAACAAAGATAACTATCCGTATGATAAACGGTCCAACAAGCACATATCCCCAACTAAAGAGCAAAGAGACCCTTTATCTTACCCCGTTTTCTCGCTGTGAGCTCAAGTGCGCAGCTACTTACGTTAGCTAGCGTGCTACCTAGCAGTGTAAACAGTTCACTTCACAGCCACTGCATTCAAAGCTAACGAAACCCGAATAGACACAATGCAGTTGTAGATATTAATGCGGTGTGGAAAGCAGCAACTGTGTTAATATTTAGTGTAAATGGCCAATGCCGTCAACTGCAGCTCAACACTGAATACTAACAGCTACGCAGCGCAGATTTTCCTACTTAAATCCACTTCTCATGTCTCTATTCCACCTATAACCCACGACAAATAACTTATACCAGACATAAAGCAACATTTACCTTGACATCTTGTTTCTAGGTTTAAAGTTAACCAGGAAAGGTGACGAGTGCGTTGAAAGCTAGCCGTTTACGATTCGGGCTCGTGAAGCCCAAACAAAGCGCGGCCTGGCCTATATATATATAAATATATATGCGCCTCGACGCTCTGCACACAAGCCCTTTTAATCAGGCCGTGCGGCTTCGGAGTGGCCGTGTCGGGTCAGATAGATTAAGTACCGTATACGACACGGTAGAACGTTGAAGCGTTGTTGAATAAAAGGTCCCCGTCTTACCTCTTTCTGCGTTGTTTCTTTCCGGCTGCACCGGGCGCGGCCTCGACACTCGCCTGGGTCTCCTGCTGCTCGCTCTGACGGAGTTCATTTGGCGAGGTGACTTTACCCAGAAAAAATACGCTTCCCACGAACCTTATTCTGGTGTTATTTGCATTTACACAAATCTCAGGTCTGAAACAAGTCTAATCACCCGTCTACGCCGAAAAAGGACACCAACCCTAGGCAGTTTTTCTTATTCGGGGTGTTGTTGGTGTGTTTTTTTTTCGGACAGCTCCCCCCTGTGCTGAGCTCCGTGTCGCTCTCTCACTCTCTCTCTCTAGCAGGAGGAGCCATTAACATGGACACGGGGAACGTGCACAAGGGGGCACCACTGATATTCAGCAAGAGATACATTGCTTTTGATCTTATTGATCCTCCAATTTTAGACAAGTAAGTTTAAATTCAAAGTGTTAACAGCCCTGGTGCCATTACAACTGTGTAAAAGCTTTCCCTGATGATTAAAAAAACAGCTTAAACCAGGCAGAACTGGTCTCCTAGGCTGGTCAAGATAGCAAAAGAGTGGGTTATGGTTCTGGCTATACTAGTTGAGGACCAGTTTGTCAGGCTGGGAGACCAGAAAGACCATCTTCTGGTTTAAGATGTTTGCATTAGACAAACTCGCCTGAATGCATTACTCTTACAAACCTGATCAATAAAAAAATTAAACTGAATTAGAACTGAATAAAAGGTGTACTTTATTCGGCTTAGCTTTAATTACCAGATAAACTTTAGAATGGATTTTCAATTCCAGACTTCCAAATATGATCACCTTCGTGAGGGACCCCTATCCTAAAAATGTAAAAGCCAGCTCTGTATATATTTTTATGCGCAAACACCCAATTTATACTGTGAAAAAATGTATGCGTGTAACATTATGTGGATAATATTTAGTTTGTATTACATTTATTTTCTTTCTACTCACTATAGTACTGTTAGATGGATTTAAATATTTCTATTTATTTAATCTTTATTTTATTATATTTGCATTTTTTTGATCAAAAATATTTTAGTTTAATCTTATTTTATCATTTTTCACACTTTTCCCAGACCCCAATTTGAAATCCCTGAAAATATGGCAACATGACGATTTGGTACAAGCACAACATTTAATTGACTCTTGGTTTCTTTAGAGTTGCTTTTGAGTTTGAATCGAAATTTAAATGTAAAGTTAAATGTACAAACAAGGTCTGTCTGAACTAAAAGAGTTTATAATTATAATAAAAAAACATTACCTTTGAATTTAGGTACGGTACAATAAAACAGAAAAATGTAAACGTTCCCCAATTTATCCATTAGATGGCGACATTGCCACTATCCAAAATTCAAGTTGTAGTTTTAACTGACTGCACACACACAAACAAACAAAAAATATTTAGAAATGTTTTACTCTGAGGATTAATGGCTACAGAATGCATATAACAAGAAAAAAAAACACCTGAAAAGAAAGAGATGGTGCTACAATGGAACATTTTTTTTCTAATCTACTATAGATTATATCAATTTCCATTATACCATAAACAAGTCAGTTAAGTCAGTTTGACTTTGGCCGAACGTGACACTATCTCATTGATGAAGCTATTGTTTTGGCCGATGACCTCTGCCTTGAGTGTGCGCAGCTCCTCTTTGACAGCCTCGTCAGACATGCCTTCAACAGGCATTGATTTCACCTTAGCCAGGAAAGCCTCGATGATCTTCTCCCCCTCCTATGGATAAATTCACAATACACCACAGCAGTTTATTAATTGTACTATTTGAATGCATTGAGCTTTGCAAACATTTCTTTTAATAACACATCTCACCTGTTTCTCCAGGCAACGTTTTTTGGCTTCAGGTCCAGCTTCTTCCCCTGCTCCGGAAATATCCTGGAACTCCTCAAGCTCCAAAGCCTTCTCCCGTGCATTAGCAATCACATGCTTGGGGAAGTTAGCAAGCTCTGCCACATGAATCCCAAAGCTCTGGTCACACACGCCTAATCAAATCAAGCCCAAATAAAACATCAAACACCAAGCACAATGGAAATATACAACCCAATCTAAGTTTTCAAAATGATTAAAGAGTGTAGTACGCATTTCTTTGCTTTGCTGGAAAGCCACATACCCTTTTTCACCTTGTAGAGCATTGTGAGAGTGCTGTCTGTGGTCAGGGCAGTGACGTGGAGGTTACGGACAGTGGGCACCTGCTGCGCCAGCGCCGTCAGCTCATGGAAGTGAGTGGCAAACAGGCAGAAGGACTTGAGGCGGATAGCGATGTACTCTGAGATTGCCCAGGCCAGACCAAAGCCATCGTATGTGGATGTGCCTCTGCCTAATTCATCAATAATGATGAGGGAATCCTCTGTGGCTGATCTAAAAAACAAAAATACAAAACATTTATCACAAAAAGGTACTGAAGGGCGTTTCACTTTTAATAGTTTAAAGTGTTAAATATTTAATGCAATTTACACAGCATCTGTTTTTTTCTCCTGCCATTCTTTGGCTAGAGTTTATGATCATGCTCTCATTCATTCAAGTGCTATTAAACCACTCAAACGCAAGACGAAAAAGAGAACTAATTTCTGTACTGGTGCGCTGTCTGTAAAGCAGTTCTCTGTGTTCACTCATCAGAAATGCATGCAGAGAAAGTCGCACCAGTACCGCCTTGAGTTTTCTTTTGCTCTTGAAAGGACAAAAACAGAAAATGATGTCAAAATGACAATATTTGGTGAGTATCCTTGAAAAGTGAAATGTGAAAATCTAATAATTATAAATCAAACAGCTTATCCATAAATTTTGTGGAATAACACTAACACCGGGAGAGCCGCGATCGGATTGGGTTAAAGTTACTCAGTCAGGGGTAGTAGGCCATCGATTAACAAAATGCTAAAAAATATTTTAAAGTATGTCAGTGAGTCTCCGTCTTGTCTTTAATCGTCTTATTTTACGTTAAAATATATGCATTATGAACAAAGAACCGTCATTATTTCCAACTTCCAAGCAATAAAGTTAGGTGTTTTTGTTAATCCTGTCGACATTTAGTTGTGAATGGGGTCTCCCACACTGCTGAATTCACGCCCATCATTTCTCCCCTTCGCTTTCAGATTTTCAGGAAGGAAAAAAATTCCACTCCCCCGTCCAAACTTTTAGGATACCGGGTATCAAATTTGCACAATCCATACGAACAACGCTTCGGCATGTTTACCTCGTTGGAAAGCTTGCCAGGCCTCCCGTGCCTAATTACGGTTGCTAAGACACGATTGGCCAGTGGCGGTTTTCGGGCGTGGCTTAGCGAAGGGTCAATTATTTACGACAGCGGTAATGGACAATTTCGTTTCCAACCAGTGAGTATTTTAATATTTACAGACTGGCCACATTTACTTTGTACCATTGTAAGTGCCTCAACTGTAACCCAGACTTTACTTTTAGGGACAATTGATTGTTGATTACCACTGAATCTACAAATGCTGTCAATTCAGCTTGACTTGTACAAAACCTGGAAAATTCAAAATGTTTCAAATGCGAGTTCTGACCGAAGAATAGCAGCCGTCTCCAGCATCTCAGCCATAAAGGTGGACACTCCTTTGATTTGGCTGTCCCCCGCACCCACTCGAGCGAGCACACAGTCCACCACACTCAGCTCTGCCTCATCACATGGCACAAAACAGCCAATCTGTGCCATCAACACGATCACACCCACTTGGCGGATGTATGTAGATTTACCACCCATATTTGGACCTAAAAATATCAGAAAAAGGCATTTTATCATATAGATTAATGCATTTACGTACATGAATATTCAATTTAATGCTAGTACTCATCACGCACTAGCTAATTTTTATAATCCTCCAATCAAATAAGAGCTGACCTGTGATGATATGAAACATCTCCTCGCCCCTTGTAAAGGTGACATCATTGGGAATAAAAGCCACATCATCTTGGGCTTCAACACAGGGATGTCTTGCCGCTTTCACAATGAGTCTCCCCGATCCTTTCTCTAGTATTTTGGGTCTAATGTAAGGCACTGGGGCAGCATGGGATACCACGGCAAAGCTCACCACAGTATCTAGCTGAGCTATTACCTCATTTAGAGACTGTACTGGATCCACATAGCCTATGGTACAAACACAGGGTTACTCAACTATTCATTCTCAACAAGCTAACAACATTATTAACCAAAATTAAAAATAGTTTAATGTTAAGGACCAAAATGACTAAAGGATAACATGTTCAATATGCATTAATGTTGATAAAATGAAGTTATTAAAAATTATAAACCTGGATAAATTCACAATGAAATGAAAAAAAAATTAATGGAATCGCACCAGTTAGCAAACGACAACCAATTAGTCAACGATCCAAACAATTGCAAAAGGACTAAATCAAGTCACCCCAAAATTTCTTGTTCGAGAAGCTGTTTCACTCGGATATGTCACTATGTAAGAAAAGAAAATCAGAATGTCCATATCATGCCAACATTATTTAAATGCTTATGTTATATTCCTAAAATGCATTATTTGAGCTGTTGTCTAACCTGTCATTTTTTAAGTATATTATTGCAACATTTGTTTAGACAAATAACATGTTTAAATCATGTTTCTATCAAAACAGTGTTTGTGTTTTACTTCCAACCACTTTAAAGGCTTGAGCTCTTTAATGCTGGATGGATTCTGTCTCCAAAACGATACGTTTTTAGCGTTTATCAGATGGAAATAAATCGCTCCAAAAAAGATTTTAACTATCATTCCTCTGTCTCATTATTGTTATAGTTGTGGTGTTGGAATCCCTATTCTCATAGAATTTGAGCAATTATTATAGATATAGGTAACGTCCTTTGTGTGAACGGACCTTTACTTTAAACAGGTTTATTTAATTATTTATTTTGAGGAGTGGGGTTTTATACTCCGTAATAATATTTTCTCTTTTTTGGGATATTATACTCTGTATTAATTGTACAGAGAGAGAGCCTTGTCTGTATTGTATCCAGAATTACAATCAAATTAAAGTGAAAAGTTAAAAAACCACAGGGAACAACCCTTTAGAAATGAATGACTCTCACCAGCGGCTATGCTGATGATCTCTTTGACGATGGCGTTCTGAGCCTCTTCATACTCTTCTCTGCTTTTGATGTACTCTTCATTTAAAGAGCTCAGCTTACTGTTAAACACACAACACAATCACTTATTAAGAACTCCAACCATTAGCTGCACCAATATTTGAACATCTCATACAACATCCTTGCCTGTTAGTGAATCGCACTCCGTTCTTCTGAACATCTAAAGTTGTGAATTTCTTGTTGTTGCGAAGGCTCTTTTCTTCTTTGCACGTGACTCGGAAAAAGTAACCGATCTGTGCATTGGAATCAAGCTTCACAGTCTTGGCTGCTTCCAGCCCTAAAGATCAACATTTGTTACTAGTTCAACACCAAAATGCTTAGGTGGGGTATGTGATTTTCTTTTTTGACCATTTTTCAAAATCACTTGAAATCCTATTCCTAACCCACTTACTGGCTGTAAATTAGAAGCACTGAAATGAAAATTAAGCAATTTAATCATCTGTGGAACGGGCAGGACTCGAAAAACTCCAGCCAATCATTTTCAAGACCATCTAGAATCATTGGACAGAAAATGCGTCACTCAAACGGTTGTAACATGCCGTCCTCCCCCCAACCCCCTCGCGCGTGTCCCATCCGTGCGCATACTCAAAGCTCGTGACCCAGTCACAGGAAGTGCAAATCACCCCGGTACAGAGAGAGAGAGAGAGCGCATCTGAGTTTTCGCTCGTGCTTGATTGCGTGTCCATGTTTTTCGAATGGGTGGAGTCAGGGCCAGCGTTGGAGGAGAGAAGGTAGGACCTTATGAGTTGTGTATTTTCAAAATCTGCCGGCCGTTTTGCAAATCACATACCCCACATTTAATAGGGAATTGCATTTCATTTCCATACTTTGATCCCTTACCAAGCTCACGAGCCGCACTGCTCAGAGCGGCCTGCATGGATTTCTCCAAACGATCCATGTTCTCCCTTAGCTCACTCAACGTGGGATCAAATGAGGGTTTTACTAGGAACTCGTGATGCTCAACCTGAAAAAAAAAACCACATTTGTTAGTGTTACACATTTAAGGAATTTGAGTGCTTAATGATTTTAAAGTTTGCTTGAAGCAAACGACAAACAAATGACAAGACATTAAAAGACAATAAAACAAATGACAACAGCAGACCTGGTTCATGTCCAGTGTGGTTTCAATCATCTCCTGAAATTTTGAGAAGTCAGAGATGAGGTCATTAAGAGGAGAGATGAATGCTGCGTGCAGGAGGACCTGATGTTTCCCTGTTAACAGATTCAAATACAGCTGTCACTCATTGAGGTGTACCGGGTCAGACTATATATTTATTTATATAATGACATCGCAGTTGTTCAGGTTTAATGATCGCACTAAGCCAGGGGTTGGGAACCCTTTTTGACCAAAGAGCCATTTTTTCAAAAACATTTTAATTATAGTAACTAGGGCTGTAATCTCCCAGTCGATTTATTGGTCGATGCGTTCTGGCTCGACCAGAATTCTGATTGGTCGATTTTTGACGCGTTAATTTCATCAGGTGGAAAGCATTAATTGCTAATGGGGGTGTTTTCAGAGCACCCCCGTTTCACAGGTAACAGTCTGTCTTCAGAACACCCCCCTTGTTTTCACTTTTTTTGGATTAGCCCAACCCAATGCCTAAACCTAATCCGCAATGGAGCTGTGCCCACTGTTTCTGTTTGTCACAGAGCGGCTGAAATTATATTGTCTGTCAGTTATTATAACATATAATAAAAACAATTGTCTAAATTATGTCGCATATTCCTCAACCGTTATTGTGCTGATATCACTAGTTGACATAGTACTATTTTCAGAAATCATAGGCTATAATATTGCGCAGTGAGGTTTACTTTACTGTGAGGTCGAGGTGCCAACTGAGGAGCATAAATCCTCTTCTTGTGTGTGAAGGTAATGAACTGGAGGGCTGGATGATTAATCGAAAAATAATCGAAACCGAAATTCAGAGCCTATAACCGACGTAAATTTACCATGTCGGTTATTTCGGTTTTTGAATCCTATTAATATTTCCGCCCACTGCGTGTTAATGTACTTTCCCCTTAAAACATATAACCGCGTGTGTAGTCACTTGACTCCGCACCGTCCAATCTGCGACATTGAAGCAACATGAGCTCCTTTCACACAGCGCGTTGATCCCGGGAAATTGTAGGGAAATTTCCTTCTGTGTGAACGCAAACACGAGACGGGATTGATGCCAGGTTGGGGACCTAGTAACATTGCCGTGTTCAGTCCCGAAACGCGCGCTGTGTGAACAAAAGCTGTAATCAATGACGTGTTGTCGTAATGATGACGCTGTAGCCTGGATCGTTCGCCAGCGTGTTTATGATCTAATCAGAGAAAAAAATGCACTAAGCGTGGTTTCTCGAGAGAGAAATCGCAGCTCATAAGCAAACTGTAGACGCTGCTGAGACATTACATGTGCATTGTTCAAAAAGAGAGAGAGAGACTGACAAACGCCCAGCAAGTGCCTCCACAAAGCAGGTGTCTAACACAAGCATTTAGGTCTACAAATGCTATACGATATGAAAATGATTTGTTTTTTAGTTTTATACAAGTTATATTTTACTTTTAAGATGGCATTACAATCATTTATTTTAAATATAAAAATAACTTTTTAAAAGTTCTTTATTTTCTACATTTTTAGGAAACTTTATTTTTACATTAAAACTTAAATTATGTTTTTATAAGACGTTTTTATTTTAGAATCACAAAGATGGGATTATGCACTCTGTCATTAGAAAAAATAACCGTAAACATATGTACAGTAAAAAGCCTTGCCAGTTACATGAGAATTTTTTTTAAATAATCGTTCAATAATCGTAATCGAGGTGACTTGTTCGATTAATCGCAATTATGATTTTAGCCAAAATCGTCCAGCCCTATTAAAAGCCTTTAATATAATTTTTAACAACAACCACATCTTGTTCTTTTCTTTTTCTCAGTCAGGTTTCCTTATTAATACCTTCAAACTGTATCGTCAACTGAAATCTGCCCAGATTATCATAACAACAACATTTATAGGACATACATGGTCTGTGGCAAAAACGAAAGTACCGAGTGAAATGTTTCGAAATGTCTTTTGGCAGAGCAAAGCACCAGTTTCAATAAAAGGATATGTTTCAGTCCAGTCACTTTTTTATACTCACAAACAGCACTGAACCCGCACATTGGCCGGTACAACTTGAAAAATATTCATATCTATTATAATGAACTTTTCATTACCTTCAGTAGACTGTACAACAAAGGAATTGTAATTGGCTGCTGTTTCTGCAGAAAGTGGATCTCTGTTGATATATCTATTTTTTTTATCGATCATTTGTTGGTAAAGGGCGAGAGACCTGGCGAGTCGCACCATTTTTGTCAAAGATCCAGGTGTGGCTCCCAAGCCATAGGTTTCCGACCACTGCACTAAGCCATATAACATTTTCACAACCATGTATTGTCCAAATTAGTGTTGTCAAAAAACTCGGTACTTCGATACCAAGTCGGTACTAAAAAAAATAAAAGGTTACGCTACCAGCTTTTCTAGGTACAGAGTACCGGGTTAATCCGGTTCTTGATGCGCTGTCCGAAAGGTGCAGAGTTACATCCTCTTCATAAAAAGGCGCTGCTAATGCGGTGGCTCTGAATCCACTTGTTGACAAGAAAGGAGGAAAGAGCCACATATGGAAATATTTTGAATTAGGCTAATGTCACGTTGCCATAAAGTGCCGTTCACACGTTCACATAGCGCGTTTTTTTGCGCAAATTTCAAATGTAGGCGTGCGGCAAGCGGGCTCAAAATAGAAGCGACGTGCGAGCTTGTTTTTCCAGGCGCGCCACTGTTCATGGTTGCATAGCGGAGACACGGGAGAGCGAGCGCTTGTGGAAAGGAGAAAGCGTTGCGAACTGCACTCTCCATGATGACGAGGAAGTATCAGCAAAGAATGAATTGATTTCTAGCCATTAGATTAGAAATCAGCTACAGGGTTCTCAAGTTTTGAAGACAGGCAAGAGTGATGTTTTTGGCAGTTTTGGATTAAATAAAAGTACAGTTAAGTCAAATAAAACATGTTTTATCTCCTGTATAGTTTGGTAACACTACAATAAGATACCATTCATTAACATTACTTAATGCGTTATCTATCAACATTGAGTGAACAATACATTTTTACAACATTAATTAATGTTTGTGAATGTTATTTAATACAAACACTTGATTGTTCATGTGTGTTCACTTCATTCATTGTGCATTAAATAATGTTAACAGATAAAACTTTTGATTTTAAATTAACCCCAAGGAGAATAATTGCTACAGTATATAACTATGGTTTATTGTTAGGTCATTTTATGTTATCTAACAAATAGAATCTTATTGTAAAGTGTTTCTAATACTTAAGTTTCCATCTTTGTAACCATGATATACACTTTAAAATATGTAAATGTTATCTAAATTAAGTTTTGGTCAGGAGCAATCTGTGCACGTATTAGAAAACGTAACATTTTGCAGTTTATTTAGTCATTTTAAAGGCCATTTCACGATTTCAATCATCATATAATTACAATTTATGATCTCGGATTTACGCTTTTCACGTGGGTCATACTTTTAAGTACGGTAAGTAAGATCCGTATAAATACTGAAGACTGCTTACCACAGTATCTCTCCAACGCCAGCACCAGACTCGGCAGTTGCCCAACAGCTTGATAGACCCGATAACAGTCCTGTAAAGTAGAGCTCTGACGCTGAAACTTCTTTGCCATCCGGTTCAGATCTGGAAAACGCCGGAGAAGATCCTCTTGACAACTTTTCCTCAGCTCAGAGTCTTCCACAAAAGTCTCCACAAGGTCCAGTCTGCACAACATGACCACAAATGCACAGATCATTTTTAACATCAACCAAATATGCTGTTAATTTTATTTTCATATATCATCCACCCGCCACACACTCAAACCTATGATTTTCTCTGATATAGATATCCGCACCCGATCATCACACATTACAATTATTCAAAAATTCTTTTTGTTAAACATGCTAGTTAAAAATGGCAAAAATTGCATTTCCTAATAGCCTAATTTTTTCTTTGCTCCCTTCAAACATAAATTGTCACTGTTTCCGTCACTGCAACTTCCCGAGCACACATACACACTATATTAACCCTTTATGACCTGCCATAGAACAATTCCACCAGAGTATATCTTTGTATTTTTACATGCTGTGCTGTCATTTTTTTGAGCATTTTCATATGCCATACATCAAAATAATCCTTACTCTCCCAGTTTGAAGGCTATGTTTGTAATAAATCAATAGTAACTATATAAATATCTCAAAAGTGCAATAAACAAAAAGAAAAAAAAAGTATTCTTTTTTTTTACATATTTTCTTCAATACAAAAAATGAATAAATGTCAACTTCAAACTTGTCAATGAGAAAA
This sequence comes from Chrosomus eos, assembly GCA_036326025.1. Lineage (NCBI taxonomy): Eukaryota > Metazoa > Chordata > Actinopteri > Cypriniformes > Leuciscidae > Chrosomus > Chrosomus eos. The sequence goes on from CM070830.1 coordinate 23,506,065, forward strand.
ACGTGCACAAAACAATTTAAAACAATACAGAATTGATTTGAACTGTTTACATAAATTAGTTAAGATACACTCATTTTTACACTCATTCAAAAAAAGGCGTGTACTTTCGTTTAGACATAACGCTGCGTGCGTGCGCGCGCCCGCGCTCGCGCGTGTGTGTGTGTGTGAATGTCCTTGTATTTGTGAACGTCTAAAGGAGAAAGAAATAATAAAATAAAGCGATGGTAAAAAGACAATAACGATATAAGGAACATATAGCAAATGGGAGTCAAACGGGAGTCAAACGCATGGTCAAATGACGCAGCGTGTGACGTCACAACACGTGACACACCCGGGGGTCATAGTGCACAGAATGTGATACGTCAATGAGTCATCGGAAGACGTAAATATCAATCGCAGATCTACAGAACATGTGTGGAAAGAAGTGCAATGCATTTTTGTGTTGTTGTTTTTTGTAAACGAATATTACGCAGTTTGTACAGACTGATTAGAGGGTGAAAACAACGCAACATGGGCATGTTGGAGGCTTGATCTGAACATGTTACATCTCTGGTTTTGTATGCAAAAAGAATGATTGAGCTAGCCATTTGGTTTCAGTTTCTATAGGCTTTTAAACAGACACACGCAAACGGGAGCGCCGACGCTCCCGTCGGTCTTAAAGGGTTAAATGCGTTCATCCCAAGCAAAGGCTGAATAAAGGCTTTATGAGCTTATTGTCATATTCACATGAAGAGGTTCACAGCCGTTATCATATTCCTAGCACTTGATTCGTCCTGGTTAACTATTTCAGTAAAATGCTCCCACGAATAATTTCTGTTAAGCTTGGGTGTATTTTTAGAAAGCTATTTAGTTAAGCAATAATGTAGGGTTTTTTTGCCTTTGTGTTTTATATACTGAAATAGGTGCTCTAGGCATTTTTCCTTTATTGGTTCCCCTGAAGTTGAAAAAGTTTTACAAAGTAACTTGGGTTAATTTTAATCACCACAATAATGATTTCTCTCTCTTCGACCTGTGACCTGCATTTCGACTATTTTTTTTTTACCTGGCCTGCCGACCCGCAGATTTTCCACAGTCTCCACGTATATAACCACGTTAAACATACACACTAACGTTCAAAATATATATGTTTTCAAATAATTAAGACTTTTATTGAGAAGGATGCATTAAATTGATCAAAAGTGACAGTAAAGAAATGTAATGTTATAAACGATTTGTTTCAAACAAATGATTTTCTTTTTAACACCATGCTGTCCTTACTATTCATCACAGAATGGCGAAAAAAAATTGGTAGCATCTATTTTACAGTCCTGTTTCGTATGTACATACTACTACATTACTCAGTACTGTCTTGGTGAGTACACTAAGTTCATTCATGTTTATTTTGTGCTGTAACTAGCAGGAAAGCGGAAGAGATGATCAGGGTCACACCACGCTAAAGAGCTCCAAAACAGTATTTATTGTTTGAATTTTATAATAACATAACATTTTATAATAATGGACAGAATTTAAAATGTGTCTGTTTCACATCAAAAGTAACAAAAGAGAAAGCTTGTTGTGATTTATTGGATAGGAGGCGTGATAAAGTTCTGTTCATTCATTAACTGAAAACAGCATAGGCCAACATTCTTGGTATTTAAGAATCGATATCGGGTCATAAAAATGAGAATCAATTAAAATCAAGAATATTTTTTACCCAGGCCTTACATATAGCAAACAAAAGTCTCACCTTTCTTCTATCTTGTTTTTGTCAATGAGAGGCTGTTTGATCCACTGGTTGACCAACCGCTGTCCTTGAGGGGTACGGCATTTGTTTAAAAGGCCTGCCAAGGAGTGTGTGCCAGTGGCATCATCAGAGGAACCCTGAGAAATCATAGAGGAAGAACATATACCAGAACTCAAAATAACCCTTCGCTGAAGAAATAGCATATTTTTGTGTTTTTGAATAGCCCCTGACCTGGAAGAGATTCAGGGCCTGCACAGCAGCATTATCTAGACGCATGTACTGGTTGAGGTCAAAAGTGGTCATTTTGAAGGAACCGAAATTGGCCTCATCTGAGAGAAGCTCCAGGTATTTGATGACTGCTTCCAAGCAAGACATTGCAATCTGGAAAAGCAATAACCTGGTTAAATCTCCAGGCGAACCACCTGAAAAGACACACTTGTAACTTGTTGCAGCGGCCCAAACCTGCTTCTCCATCTCTGGAAGGGCAGCACTGGACACCGTCTCTCCCTTGCGGGCCTTCAGTAGGCGATTCAGATCCTGCACACAGTCTTTGGTTGTGAACTCAGATTTCTTCCTGTCTGTGAGCAGAATGCCACCCCGTTGTACAACCTGAATTATAAATAGCATGTATGAAAGAATTATTATGGTTATAAAATCTTGGTCTATGGATGCAGTGATATTAATGGGGTCATGAAATGTATTTCCAGATCTTTATATAATGTTTCTGAAGGTTAGCCTTTGAAGTTAGAGAAGAATTTTTAATCAAAAAAGTTAAAATATTTATAAAAATTATCATTTTCTATCCTCATTTCCAACTTGGGCGGGCTTAGTCAAAAGCAATATTGACACACATGAGTTGTTGAAGTCATCATGAAACCAAAATGAACAATTCTTATTTTGTTATAGAATATTGTAGTATTATAAATGATTTATCCATGCATTTTTTTTTTCAATTCATTTAATCAAAATAACTTCTTCCTCTAGCAACATTTCTTCTCGGATGACACGTTTACTGGTGCGAGGGCAGGACGACCTGTCAATCACATGACATCACAGCAATAGACCGATACAGCGATGGAGCAATTTTCAGAGCGGGCACTCCGGGCAGGGTAAGAAGTGATTACATTAGTCAAACTAAAAAGACTTTGGGGATCAAACTTGCTCAGGCAAGGTTCAGATCGCCAAAACTCAAACAAAAACTCATACTTTAAACTGTGTGGTGTTTAAGGTATGAAACTTGTTTGTTTTTATTGTAGAGTAACTATTTCAATTTACCACTTTCTGAGCGCTTTACAATTTTGGCTGATTTGAGCTGCAAATCATTTTCATTTTATAGCCGATATTAAAATTGTACTGTTTTGTCAAAATCTAAAATTATTTGTTTTAGTTTTTATGGCAAATGTAGGCATCTCAGCATTATGTTGTGCAGTATAAAAAAAATGGATATTCATTTTGAGATTCCCAAAAGATTACATTTAACATCAGTGTTATTAAATTATGTTTTTAAAGATTAACTTTAAGTGAGTATTATGTTTGCTAAATGTAAATGTATAGAATATTAACATGCACAGTTAAAAACCGAATATCAACCAATATCATTTAAAGGCAGGTAGGTGATTTGTTCCAGAAACATTTCTGTTTATCCTGGTTGAAACTCTCTTCACAACCTGATAGCAATCACTAAGTTAAGTGGTCTTAATGTATTTATATGTATATTCATTGTCTTTGGAAGTAATGGGATCACGGAATGTTCATCCAATCCGACATCCTTCCTGCCTGTCAACATATGTCTTTCCATACCTCCGTGCACCCTGCCCCGGCAGACATCACACATCATCAGCAAGTTTCATGCAATGCAGAGACAGACATCAGTCACCGAGCATTGCAACCGAAAGAGCAGCCAGAAAAAACTGTTGTATAAATGTATTTATATGTATATATATCGTCTGTTAGCCTGGCATGCCAGACCTACATCAAGATGTTAGGTCTGGGAACTCTCCATTGACATACCTCAATCCGAGGGGCGGGATAAACGGTTGTCTTTCAAAATCCCTCTGCATGCAATAGGACAGCCCTAACCAACCAGAGCAACGAACGGCTGTGGCTGAGTGAGTCCCATGCGTTTTCCCACTAGCGGAGCTAGTTGATATATTAAACTTTTGCCGTATCCGGTCGTCAAAACTCCGAACACATCTTCCTTTTCTAAGAATGACTTAAGTGGCGTTCTCTTAACTCCAAGTCCTCCAGAGTCGCGGCCAAAGCCGATTCGAAAGACCGCTGCATCTTCATTGTTTTCAAGCAGCAGGGAAATCACCTATGGAAATCACGCGGAACTGCGTCATGAACTGTGCCGTCATTGTGTTAAGCCCGCCCGCCGACTCTATACACGATGTGATTGGCCTGACCAGAAATTGGTTTTTCCAACTAAAAAGTCTATTGAGAGTTGCTAGACCACACTGGCAGCGAAATGATTTTCGCGGCCGCTAGGGTGCGTCTAGATTTCTAGGCTAATCGTCTGTGGAAGGAGGACCATAAAATGTTCATCCAATCATTGAATTTGGTCAGAATACAGTGATACAATGTCCTACCTGCCTGTCAACATGCGTATTTCTATACCTCCGTGCACCCTGCTCGCACAGACGTCACACGTTTTAAGTGCGTTTCATGCTATGCAGAGTTAGACAGACCTCAGTCACTGAGCACGAAACAGCAGCCACCTTTTACAGTTCCTCCTGAACCAAAACAGCCAGCATTCACGCGATAACTACTGTAATTTGTAAGAGATGGAAACCTGTGAATTTATAGGCTACTCTGAGCGGCTCTTGACTCAAATGTATGCGTTACAAACACTATCAACACAGAAAATAATCTTCAGCAGTCAGGTGGTACAGGTCAATGCTCTTTAAGGTGTTTATGTTCATTACTATTGTAAAGTTATGTGGTTTAAAACATGAAGTATATAACGCCGTTGTTGTGCTGAATTTTGACCCCAGCCAAATTATTACCCCCTTAATATTGGAAGGTTTAGGATTAGTTGTGGGGGAGGGGTTAGGATTAGGCAATCAAGTAGTGACTTCAAGTTTTTCTTTTTTTTCAAGCAGTCGAAATTTGGCACAACACCGTGTCTCGCCTCATGACACTTTTGTTTGCCCCCTGCTGAACGCGTTCTGAAGGAGATGTGGGATCTTATGCTTTCAAAGATAACTCGAAAATCACTTACCCTAATTTGAATCTTAAATAAAAAACCTCTATTATCAGTTATCAACTGACATGGCACCAATATACCATGCATCCCTATCTTGTTTCAAAACACACAAACTGGCATCTATAAGAAAGTTACCTGTTTGAGTTTCCCAAGGTCTCCACCTGCATCTCCTCCAGGAAGCACACACTCTTTGGGCCCGATCTGGACAAGAAGAGCCTCCAGATTGGAAAACTGATCATTGTCTGGGAATTCACACACACCGAGTTTCCTGAGTGTGCTGTCTACATAGCCAACACCGACAACACGCTGTCCATCAGCCCCGGTGCCAAGACGAACCCCGACGACACCGGCTGCACCCTCTCCAGGTCCTGCTCCACTGCCAAACAAAATCTCCTCAAACTGGGTCAGGTTTCCTGGAGAAGCCTGGAATGCAAAATACAAACATGATGAGATATGGAGGGGTGATGCTGAGAAAAAATGATCAAAACAGTAAAGAATGTAAGATACCTTGAAAGATATCTGCCAGTCATGATCTTTGCTACTCTTACTGGCATTCTTGAAAACTTCCACCCGGTACTGCCTGACTAGCAGCAGATCCCTCACAAATGACTCAAAGTTCATCTTACTGAGGACCACACTCTCCAACCTCTTGTTTCCTGCGTAAATTCAAAGTATATTAATTAGACCAAATTACAGATATAAGTTAATAAAAAAATCTGATAACCTATATAACCTGACCATGTACTGACGCATATATCTGCACAATAGAAAGAAACAAAGAACCAGATATCTTTAATTAACCGATATTGTATTAAATAATTATTATAACTTTACAGCCAACCTGTTCCCAGGTTTTTGATGACTCCGTTCGTCTTGAAAACCTCCTTGGCTGCAAAAACCGCATCTTTTCCGTGTACCGTATAGTAATCGTTTCGATCGAATACTCTCACGGTGGTGTCAGGTTTCTCAGGCATAGAAAAATAAAAATTCAAGAATCCATGTTCAGACGCACTGTCCATAGACAGATTTTGTTTAGGTTGCACCGCCATGCTGGAATCTCCCGCCACAGACCAGGCGCGCCAGGAGGGTCAAAGGCAAACGGGGCGGAGCTAAAATGACGACGACCACACTTCAAATGAAGAACGGTTATTTTGTAAGAATTCTTTTAAACTTATGCATCGCTACTATCCCGTTAAAACCTTCATTGTGTCAAGATATAAATAGAGTATAGATGTGAATTGTACCTTTTGTGATTCACAACCCATTTTTTAAACTCTTGCAAGATAGGCTATTTGCCAGAAGATAGGCTTTTGAGAAGCAATAGCCTATGATTTTTTTATTTTTTTGCACCTTTAAAAAGATATTAGGATTTATATTCCCCCACAAATTTAAATATTTCATGATTTACAATATACTATAAAAAACTTGTTCCAAACAAGACTTTTTCCAAACCTGAATGAGTTTCTTTCTTTATCTGTACACAAAACTGCAAACAAAAGAAGATATTTTGAAGAGTGTCAGTAGGCTAACCAAACAGTTGTGAGGCACCATTGACTTCCATAGTATTCCATAGTATGTTGGGGTGAACTATCCCTTTAAATCTGTATCCACCTCCTGTAATATCTTTTGTAACAAACTTCGTTATGTGGCACTTGTGTATTCTGTAGATTTGAAAAAGAAAGAACTCATTATTTGTTAACCATTGTCTCAAATTAGAATTGTTCTTGAAGGATTTGGGGATTATATTAGGAGAAAACTGAGATGTTTAGTAAGGATTAGTATAGCCTATTTGATGTGCTATTTTATAAGTCTTTTTAGCAATACAAACACATGCATATTGAAGAGTTTTATAATTATTTATATATGTAATTATATGTTTAATAAATTGTTATTATTATATTGGGTAAAGGTAAACACCATATGCATATGAATACCTATACCTTACCCAGTTGTCACATCTAATAAATGTTGAGTCATGCCTTTTAGAAAACATTTTTTATTTAATGCTAACAAATGATTCAATTGAAACTGATATTAACATTACTATATACAAACACCTATTTTCTGTGTTGTGGCATTGAATAAAAAACAAGTAAACAATTATCCACAGCAAAGATGTATAATGTTTTAATTCTAAATATTCTAATATAATATCAAGGGTATTGCATTATAACATCATCCATATGCTGTTACAATAATAATGTACTATGATTAAGTAGCCTACAGTACTTGATCCAGCTATTTACTGACTTTTATTCATAATATGATACTAATGTCACAGGACTTTTATTGTTTATATGAAAGCATATAGCTGTCATAATCCACAGCATTGTAGTTCTGAATGTCTAAATCACAGTTACATCTGATTGAAAATAGTTGTTTTGCATGTGTCGGGTTAATTACAGATCAGCGATTCACATTTAATGATGGTTATTTGCTTCATTCCCTTGGACGAGATAACCATCCATCCTGTATGAAGCTGTAATTAAAGGACTGTTCATTTGAGCCCTCACTCTGAGCTTCAGTCAAAAAAATAGGCTTTTATAAAGATATGGCAAATTGCTGAAAAACAATAGTAGCTTTTAGCTTGCTTGAAGTGTTTAACAGGTAAACTATCCCTTTAATTCGAGAGATGTGGCCTTGGAAGCCAAACACAACAGAAGTGCAGAAGTTGCAATGGCAGGTAAGTGTCACTTGGTGTCAGAACTGAGCTGGTGAGGCCAGACTGAAAAGTGATCCATCCCTGCAGGGATTCTACATGAAAGACTCCTTACATAACAGCTACTTCAGCTGTGTGCCTCTCTAAAGTATCTTACTTCATTCACTGAATGAACAGACCTGGAAATCGGCTGTGGCAAACATTTGAACTGTATGCCTATTGCCTACAAAGCACAATTTGCATGTGTAGGCTACATCATACAGGTAAGCACTGCCAACATATGTGCACACACGCAACCTTTTTCCACTGAAAGTCACTTTCCAAACTTGAGAAAACAGGTTGAAGGAGAAACTAAAGCTGCCGATGCATTATTATCACATCTATATTTTCAATTATCTCCCTTCATTCAAATATATCAATTTTTATGCGTCTGTTCGGGATACGCCCTTAAAGAAATAGTTCACGCAGAAAAGGAAATTCTGTCATCATTTACTGAACCTCATGTCGTTCCAGATCTAGGACTTCTTGACTGAAACCTAGAAGATATTTGAGAAATATTTCGTATTGTATTTTTGTCTATACAATGACTTTGTGTTATGCTGAAGAAAGTTGTACAAGTTTGGAATTACATGAGCATGAGTGAATGACGAGGCGACAGACATTTTTATTTCTGGGTGAATTATTTCTTTATGTTGTTTACATTTTTTGGTTAAACTTTCTGTTTAAAAATTACACTTCTTTATTTATTTATTAATTTATTATTACCTTTTTTTCTCTCTTTCTTTGTATTACTATTATTTTATGTCATTAAGTCGGGTGGGGGAGGGGGAGAAAAAAAATGTGAGCACTGTTCTCTTACGAGAGTATCTCTCGTACTGCGTAATAGCTTACGCTACGGGGAAAACTCTTTTCATCGAGATATTGAAGCCAAAAAATTATCCTTAATTTTTAATCAATGTAAAACGCTTTGCAGCAGCAAGCAGACATAGGCGAGACAGCTTGCGCGCCTATTGGCTGTCTTGCGGCAAAAGCAGCAGCCTATCGAGAGAGGCTCTGCGTGACGTCATGACGAATGGGGGCACTTCGCGCCCATATCGTCACGTCCCGCCAGAAAGGGCGTGGTCTCGCCCTATAAACAAACTCGATAAGCTGCCATACACTGATTTTTCAACTCTTCAGCGAAGCTCACGCATCGCTGGATCCGGATGAGAAGCCGCGCCGTCGACCTGTAGCCTTCAGCGGGACGTGCCTTTGAGCCTGGAGTCGCTGGCCTCGCCGCCTTCAGCCGCCGTACCTGCTGCGCTTTCCGGCGTACATATCCTTTCCTCTGCCTTAGAGTGTGTGTGTTTGCTATATTTGCATTTTTCTCCCACTACCTCTAAAAGAGCTGCGTCTTTTTAAAGATGCCTTCCTGTGGCTCTTGCCGAGCCCCACTCAGCGATGAGGACCGCCATGTCATCTGCGTGTCCTGCCTGGGTGAGGATCACGCGGCCATCGCGCTCGCTGACGGCGGATGCCATCATTGTGAGCGGCTGCCTATGGTGACTCTGCGGACTCGCCTGGCGTCGTTCTCCGAGCCCGCATTCCAGCCCACCGTGATGCCGCGCCGCAAGAAGCGCCGCGCCCAGCGCGCTCCCGAGCTATCTTCTGCCCGCCAAAGCTCGCCGGTTCGCCCGCCAGCTTCGCCGGTTTCGCTCGAGTCGCTCCAAACGGACAACGGCCGCCGTCTGCCGCCGCGTCCGCACTTGAGCTCGACGAACCTACCGGAGCCGGCATTGAAACTGAGCCGATGCGTCCGCTCTCTCAAGCCATGGATTACATCGGCCTCGACTGAAAGGCGCCCGAGCAACTAACGCGCAACAGGCTGGACGGACGCTTTCTCGGGAAAGACGAAGCTCCGTCACAGTCGAGACCCTTCCTCCCTGAAAGGTGAGAAACATTTGTGGCTAACGCTATCCGAGATGACGGAAGCTGAGCGCTCCGTGTTCCTCGACGCTCTCGCTCTGCTGGACGCCGCCCCCCTCAGCGCGGGCCCCGGCCGAGGATTTAAATAAAGCCCGAGGTCTCAAGGCCTTCCTAGTCTCTCTAGGAAAGCGACGGTGTTAGGTTCCCGCTGAGGCCGGATTTCCACCAAAACTTCTCGCTCGTTCAGTTCCAAGCAATGTGACTGTTCCAGTGTATTTCGCAGTGAGCACGCTGGTTCCACAGCCCGCTTGCCTGCGCACAAAGGCCGTCGTTTCGGCTAACCAACAGCGCCGCCAGGCCCGAGATCAAACACCGCGCTCTCGCTCTGCTGGACGCCGCCCCCCTCAGCGCGGGCCCCGGGCGAGGATTGAGGTAAAGCCCGCTGCGGCCGGATTTCCACCAAAACTTCTCGCTCGTTCAGTTCCATGCGTTGTGACTGTCCCAGTGTATTTCGCAGTGAAGCAGCCGGTGTCTCAGCCCGCTTGCCTGCGCACAAAAGCCGTTTCTATGGCTACCCAGATAAATCCAATAAAGAGTGCATTTTCTGGTGTTCCGGCCACGGCCGATGGTGTTACGAGTGTTGTAAGAATGCCCACGTCCCAGTGCCCATTCCCACACCCAGACACAGCCCGCCACGGTGCAGGGCTAGCACAAATAAAACCGACTCAGGTCGGTTGTGCAGAAAATGTAGTGAACGCGCCCATATCACAGTGCCCGCTTACACTACACGATGCGTGTCCCTTGGTTTCTGTAAAAACGAAACTAACACACATTCAGTCGGCACGAGCCGACAGTGTTCTCAGTGCAGTAAATGTGCCCGCTGTCCCGCGCCCGCATTTCCTCACTGACACGCCGAATCCCACGGGATTCACCCCCGCTCGCTTTCTCTGCACAACCCGTCACAGAGAAGCTGAGCGCGCGCAGGCTGCCCGCTGTGATTAGCGCGCACCCCGCCTCGCACGCTGTAAACACAGCGTTGATTCAGTCGGCGCGAGCCGAGTTTTCTCAGTGCAGAAAATGTGCCCGCTGTCTCGCGCCCGCATTTCTCACAGACACGCCGAATCTCACGGGATTCGCCCCTGCTCGTTTTCTCTGCACAACCCGTCACAGAGAAGCTGAGCGCGGCCAGGCTGCCAGCTGTGATCAGTGATTCGCACGCTGTAAACAACAGTGATTCAGTCGCGCGAGCTGACAGTATTCTCAGTGTAGTAAATGTGCCAACATTCTCTCACACACGCCGAATCCCACGGGATTCGCCCCGCTCGCTTTCTCTGCGCGTCCCGCCATAGAGAAGCTGAGCGCGGCCAGGCTGCCCGCTGTGATCAGCGCGCCCCCCCGCCTCGAACGCTGTAAACACGGTGTTGTGTTCCCAGTACACAGGGGCTCTCGAGCGGCCGTCCTGCCGCGGCCAGAGCCCAGATTTCATTCTACCCCTAGCTACTCACGCAGATGCGTGGCCAAGGCTTCCCGGGTATCAGAATGGGTGTTGAACACTATAACGAGAGGCTATTCGCTACAGTTCGCTCGACGCCCCCGCCGTTATACGGCGCGCGTCGAAACTACGGTGAAAAGCGAAGTGTTTCATCTACTTCGAGCCGAGATAGCGAAACTACTGAGAAAAGGGGCTATAGAACCTCTATCTCAGGGCGAAGGGGGCTTATACAGCAGATATTTTCTGGTACCGAAAAAGATGGAGGGCTCAGACCCATTCTAGATCTGCGACTGCTGAACAGAACGCTTGTGAAGCGCCAGTTCAAAATGCTTACGACCAGGAAAATCCTCGCGCAAGTGCGCCAAGGAGACTGGTTCATGTCAATAGATCTGAAAGACGCCTATTTCCAAATATAAATGGCGTCCCATCACAGGCGATTCTTGAGATTCGCCTTCGAGGGCCAGGCATATCAATACACAGTCCTGCCGTTTGGCCTGTCCCTAGCACCCCGTACGTTCACGAAGTGCATGGACGCGGCACTCGCCCCCCTGAGACTTCGGGGCATGCGAGTTTTGAACTACTTGGACGATTGGCTGATTCTAGCTCGTTCACGAACAGAGCTCATAGAACACAGGGCCGCATTACTCGAGCACCTCGAGGAGCTGGGCCTTACAGTCAATTGGGCGAAAAGCTCACTGCTCCCCAGTCGGAAAATTTCCTTTCTGGGAACAGTGTTGGACTCGCTATCCATGACGGCACGCCTGTTACCGAAGCACGGATTAAATATTCAGCACGTCGCGAAATCCTTCCGCCACGGCTCTATAGTCCCGCTCAGAAGGTTTCAGAAAATGCTGGGTCTGATGGCCTCAGCAGCCTCCGTACTCCAGTTGGGCCTGCTCCGCATGCGCCCACTGCAGCTATAGCTAAAAGCACGAGTTCCCCCAGGGCGTGGACCGCGGGTCTATTTCGCCTCAGGGTCGACCTTCAGTGCGTTTCAGCTCTGAAACCGTGGAAAGTGACCGACTGGTATCAGTCAGGTGTGAGTCTGGGGATCGCCTCGGGTGTGAAGGTGGTGTCTACGGACGCCTCCACATCGGGTGGGGAGCGCTGCTCGAGGGCAGACCGCTAGCTGGCCTGTGGTCAGTACGGGAGAAGCTCCTTCACATAAGCTGCTTGGAATTAATAGCAGTCGACAGAGCGCTACGGCGCTTCTGTCCCCAGATAAAAGGCCACCACGTCTTGGTCCGATCAGACAACATGTCAGTGGTGGCGTACATAAATCGCCAGGGCGGCGTCAGGTCCCGAAACCTTTACAGGCTGACGGAACGCCTCCTGGTCTGGGCTCAGCACAACCTGCTCTCGCTGAGAGCGGCGGATGTGCCTGGTCACCTAAATGTGGGGCCAGACAGGCTGTCCAGAAACAACGTCCCAGCAGGAGAATGGTCGCTGTACCCGCAGACGATCCAGCTGCTGTGGGAAACGTTTGGCAAAGCGCAGGTGGACCTGTTCGCGTCCCAAGAAAACGCTCATTGCCCGAGATTCTTCTCGAAAAGCCGGGACGCGCTGGCCCATGTTTGGCCCCGCCGCCCCCCCCATATGCTTTTCCCCCTGTCTCACTCCTGCCTCAGGTGTTGGAGTGAATCAGGAGGGAGGGATGCCCAGTGCTACTCATAGCTCCGCTCTGGACAAACCAGTCTTGGTTCCCTGTCCTGATGCAGCTGACCAGCGCTGCCCCATGGCCTTTACCGTTGAGGAGAGACCTCCTCTCTCAGGCGGAAGGCTCGATTTGGCATCCTCGCCCGGATTTGTGGTCCCTGCACGCATGGGCCATCAACGGGTACCCGCTTACCTCCCAGAGGGAGTGTTAAACACGATCGCGCAGGCTAGAGCCCCGTCTACCAGATGGCTCTACTCCTCGAAATGGTCTGTGTTCTCTGCTTGGTGTCAAGCGCAGGGCTTTTTCACCTGTAGACTGCGGGGTTACGGAAGTGCTTTCCTTCCTTCAGGAGCTACTGGATAAGGGCAGGACCCCATCCACGCTCAAAGTATACGTGGCGGCCATAGCAACGTTTGCAAAACCGGTGTCTGGCCAGTCACTGGGAAAGAACGACTTAGTCGTGCGTATTCCTTAGAGGAGCTCGGAGGCTAAACCCTCCCAGGCCCCCTTCAGTCCCGACATGGGACCTTTCCACGGTCTTGGAGGCCATGAAAGGTGCCCCATTCGAGCCAATCCAGTCGTCAGACATGAAACACTTGTCTTTCAAGACAGCGTTTCTTACGGCTCTTGCTTCAGTGAAGCGCGTAGGGGACTTACAAGCGCTTTCAGTAAGCGTGTCATGCATGGAGTTTGGGCCTAATGACTCAAAGGTCATACTCAAACCTAAGCACGGCTACGTGCCGAAATCCCTCAACACACCGTTCAGGGCCCAGGTGATTTCCCTGTCTGCCCTTCTGGTTCTCAATGAGGAGGACGACGCAACTCTTCTTTGCCCAGTCAGGGCATTAAGAGCTTATGTGTCCCGCTCGTCTGGGTTCAGACAGACCGAGCAGCTTTTCGTTTCGTATAGCGGGCGTTCCAAGGGGCTTGCCGCTTCGAAACAGAGCCTATCCAGATGGATAGTCGATGCCATAGCGCTGGCTTACACTTCCAAGGGCTTGCAGTGCCCCTTGGGTGTCAGAGCGCACTCCACGAGAGGCGTGGCCTCGTCGTGGGCATGGTCTAGCGGGGTCACCCTGCAAGATATCTGTACGGCCGCGGGCTGGGCCTCGCCGTCTACATTTATAAAATACTATAACCTGGAGGTGCCTGCCTTACAAGCTAAGCTTTTGGCTATCTAGACTTCAGTGCTATCTGCCCGCTGTGCGGCTCGGATGCTGAGTGTTTGGCATGCGCATCGTTCAGACCGATGCAGCAGCTCCATGAGTACTGGCACAAGTAGGGCCACCCAGTTTAGGCTGAAAGCTTTCACCCTGGCTGCGTGGTTTAATGGTCATATGGTTAGCCCCTGTGGGTCTATCTATAAGGAGAAATGCTTCCAGCCTCTCCTTTTTTTACTCTCTGTGAGTGTATGGTGATTATGCACTACATGAGCCCTGGGCCTTTGCCCCTGGGACCTTGGTGTTGGATCCCTATCCGCACGGCGTGTTACACTGTGTTCCCCATAGCGTAAGCTATTACGCAGTACGAGAGATACTCTCGTAAGAGAACGTACTCGGTTACTAACGTAACCTCGGTTCTCTCTAGAGAGGGAACGAGTACTGCGTATCTTGCCGTGCTTGGAATACGCTCTGGTTCGCTTCGGCGATGAAAAATCAGTGTATGGCAGCTTATCGAGTTTGTTTATAGGGCGAGACCACGCCCTTTCTGGCGGGACGTGACGATATGGGCGCGAAGTGCCCCCATTCGTCATGACGTCACGCAGAGCCTCTCTCGATAGGCTGCTGCTTTTGCCGCAAGACAGCCAATAGGCGCGCAAGCTGTCTCGCCTATGTCTGCTTGCTGCTGCAAAGCGTTTTACATTGATTAAAAATTAAGGATAATTTTTTGGCTTCAATATCTCGATGAAAAGAGTTTTCCCCGTAGCGTAAGCTATTACGCAGTACTCGTTCCCTCTCTAGAGAGAACCGAGGTTACGTTAGTAACCGAGTACGTTTCATATTTATCAGCACTGTTCTACACTGTATATTTTGTATGTTTGGTGTTCAATAAAATATACTTAAAAAAAATTACACTTCTTACATTCAACAAAAATCATTCAATAAAATCTTGTCAAACTTCTGTAGTGTGAGTGAAGTTGAAAAGTTGAGATAGGCCTAGGCTACTGTAGTGTGTGTTCAGTCACAGTGGAAAAATTAGTGGGTGGTTGGCTGAACATAAGGCTTTAACTATAATCATCAGGTAGGCCTACATACTGTGTTTGGCTAAACCTTAGTATACAAATGAATGTATTGTATACAAAAGGGACCGCCACAAATTATGTAGGCTACACTCCTGGGCCAAAATGGGCCAAGCCGAAAACGACAACAATGCCCCTAAAAACAGAAACGTTTTTTTCTTTGTATTTTTCCTATGTATTTTTCACGTACAGACATCTCCATTGTCAAAACGATTCACACGGAAAAGCTTAGGGGCCGTTTAGACTTAGTATGTGGTTTGGCCGTTAATTACACAACAATAGCATTTTGGATCCGCAAAAAAGACTAAAATCACTGTATTGTGCTGCCAGGCCAGTACTGTAGTTGGCGAAGTCACTTTGTAAAGAAACACTACGCGCCTATAGACTGAACACATAATAGGCTACATGATGTCAAAAACTTGCACTTTGAAAAGTTTGCATTTTAAAGCCCCCAAAACGGTATTGTTGTGTAAATGAATGGCCAAACCACATACAAAGTCTAAACGGCCCCTAAGCTTTTAATTGTCTTAACCACAAATTATCGGTCAGGAAATTAGCTAAATTTAAGCAAAGACATTGGTGTCTCTGAAAACCATCACAGACGGAATTAAGTTTTTGGCAGAATTTGGAAGTTGTGTGCGGAGTGATGAATCATAATGAAACACGAGCTGCATGGTGATGCTACAGAGAGGTATCTTAAAAAATATGCTGAGAAATATAATAATAAATGCATTTCTACCACAGTGAAGCATGTAGGAAGAAGGGTCATTGTGGGGAGCCTTTTCAGATACTGGTATTGGTGAGCTGCTTCACAGTGAAAAGTCATGTAATGCTTTGGAGTAGAGGAGAATATTGACTTGCTTAAATGGAAAGCTATCTAAAGAGGAATGATCAGATGTTATTTTCCAACAGACAATGCTCATGCCCAGAATTGCAAAGACAACCAAGAAGTGGCTTGAGATCAAGTTCATCAGGCTCATATTTTGGCCTGGTCAGAGAGTCCAGATTTGAACCCTAGTGAATTAGAACCCTATTTTGAAGCCATTAACGTTGAGTGGAACAACACTGACTCTTCTTCCTGTATAAAGTTGTCTGCACTGCAAGTTGTTGGGGAAGGCTATTCCGTGCTAAGTTACTCTATCGACAGTATACTATAAAAATGGGCCACGCCAAAAATGCTGGAGAACCATTTTCCAATCACTGGTCAGGAAATGAGCATGAATTGCACATATATATAATTTTTGGCTTGGCCCATTTTTGTTACCCAAGAGTGTATGTATATGCCAAAGTATGTATGTAAAGAACCCATGACTGTTGCATTGCCATTGGTGTAAGTGGTTCTCAGTTAATTCCATATGGGCCGAGTGAGAGAGTGTTTGTTCTCTGCAGTGGCCTTTCGCGGTGGGATGGCCTGCTTTAAAGGGGGTGGCAGCCTGCTGCAGCGCTCTGGACTGTGGCCAGATGCAATGGTCTGACTCTTACTGCTGTGACAGGGCAGAACTGGGAGCACTGCAGAGGATTAAATCACCAGGACATGGACAGGCAGATTTTAAAGTACCCACTGTTGTGTTGAAAATCAGTCTTTAATTCTAGTTCATATAACAGAAATTTGTACATACTGCCAAACTTTTTAAATACACAAGTATTATGCCAGTTCATGCACTCAAATATTTGTCGGGGTCATTGAATCGATGTGCTCATAAATTGAAGAAATAAATGTAATCTGCACACTAAAAAAGAGAACAAAATTGAAGTTTTTCCAGAATAAGAGTATATAAAACAGGGAATAAAGTTTGTAGCCCTCTCAAACCAATGCTATCGGTCTTACAGTGTGACATTAATGACAACTGCGATCCCACAGTGTAACATGGCTTACAGCAGGGATCATGTTCATGCAGTCTGACAAGCAACAGTCATAAAGGACTATTTATTATAAATGGTGTGCACCTGGCTTTACATTACGGTTACGGACATTGCGGTTTATTGCTCTGGCCACATCTGCAGTGCTCATGCCTCCCAGCAGCAGGTCTATGGCATCTTCACACATGAGGACATCTTTCTCCTGCTGTTTTTTTAGAGTAGAAAGATCTCTTTAGTGTCCTAAGTGTTCTTAGTGTCCTACCCGCCTGTTATCTGTTAGTGTGTTAAGGACTGTTCCAGGTGCGTGTGCAAATATGGTTAATTGAACACTGTTTAAAACCCTTTCCAACAAAGCGTATTTGGATTTTTACTAAATTACCTTTAAAATACAGTATCTTGGAAAGTGTATATTTATATATATATATATATATATATATATATATATATATATATATATATATATATATATATATATATACAGTATATATGTATGCAATTGTAGTATCAATAACTGTAAATCATTAAGTTCATATATACAGCACAAAAGGCAACAAGAAGCAATAAAAAAATAATTTCTGGGACAACACGTGGCAAGGACTAGCCCAAAAAAGCTATCAGTTGTTACTTTATTCAGTCATATGCCAGTAATTGCTCTTGTCAGCACAATGTATGTGTGCATTTTAGTCTTCTAGTTATCTGCTAAATGGCATCTCAGTAACTTGGCCATCAGTAAGTACTGAACAGAGTGTCTGTGTGTGAGAACAGCCAAGTCTTGCATATCAGCTGTCTAAAACTGGGCCGTCTGGAGTCAAAAAAAAAAAAAAAAGACGGGAAAAAAAGCGAATCTAAGTGTATGGTTAAATACAATGTAGAATTAATTTTGAATGTGCTTAAACTGCATGTTTATTTTGCTATTATGTTAATAAACAGATCCATATACAGCCTATAATAAAGAACAGGATAATTGTACAGAATTATTCTGTACATATAAAGCTCCTTTTTAAAGTGTGTTAATTATCTGGAGGGTTCGGTGATGTCAAATATATGTGGTTAAATATTAATGCTTTTTGTGAATCTGAAGCCTCTGCTGTACTTGAATTACTGGTAGCATTTTACAATGTCTTAGACGCACAACTATGCTGACCAAGAAAGTTTAGGGTTATATATTCATAACACATCAGTTTGCTTTTAAATATTGTTTCCTTTGTAAAACCAGGTCTTAAGGTCACTACTCATTTTTTTACCATTCATCACTTGAAATGTTTTACGGTAATCCTTATATCAGTTATCTTGCACTTTAACCCACTGTGTTTGTGCATTTTATTTGCGGCAATTAAAGCTATCTCTGAGGTTTGTTTTAACCGTGGAGCTCTGCATATCTGCAAAGGGCAATAAAGAAGGATGTGACATAATTTATGTCCTTTGAAGATAGAAAATCTGCGCTTCTAAATCTAATCCTATTTAGTGCTGCAGTCATGTATTCTTTGGATCTGATTATTGAATGTATTGTTTTGTTTACACAAAGGTTGTCTTAGTTTATTATATCGCCTCTTTTATAGAATATTATGTCAACTTGAAGAATAATGTAAATTTAAAAATGATTGCATTATGTAATACAGTACATATAATAATTTCAATCACAAAGATTGAAATTGAAGATGCCAAACCTCTCTGAACACTAAGCTCCAAAAACCATCCATAATTAAGCTTTTTTTATACCACTGATCTCTTAAAGCTCCTAAAGTGTAAATAAAAAAAAGCCTGCGTTTGCCACAAAACACTCTTTTTCTGTCCATTTAATTCTGATTTATTTATTGTTCTTATTGAGAAATCTCACAGAGGTGGTAGATTATATGAATATAAATCCCCTTTTTAAATCGGCTTTACTGCCAAACATCCAGAGCTTATCTATTATTAGTCAAGATTCAAGCCTTTGTGAATTCCATTGTGGCAAAATCTGAATTGAATTTTGCAGAATTGAATTTGAAACATCCTTCTTCCATTCTCATTCTCATTCCTTTTTCAGTTTGGTATAAATCCTGACCATATTACCATGCATCGTTCACTTTTTGTGAAGTTTGCCTAACATGCATTATACTATAACTGCTGCCTTCACTATTATTCAACATATTTTTTGGCTGTCATTCAAAAAAGAGAGAGGGAAACAGATGGACACTCAGAAAGGGAAAGACAATCTCAGTCAAGCTCTGTTTCCTTTATGTACAGCTTCGCGAACACAACCACACACACGCGTACATACAGGCACACACAGGTCCATGTTGGGAAACCGGAGCCTGGTGTTGCAAAGTCTGCCAATGCTTGCTACAAAGCCTCAATGTGCATTAATGAATAGGTCTTCAGTTTCATGGCCCTCGCTCTGAGTAAACACCTGAGTGGTCAGGGGCTCTTTATACCATGATTATCAACCATCTGTGTCTCACATGGCTTTTTATGTCCTCGATTACCCATTCACAGACATTGGCATCTTATTACCAAAGTTCCTGGCATAGTTAAACGCATACACATGCTTCACCTGCACTCATTTTACTAGATTAAACTCCTGAGTGAATTAATTAGCTTGAACACGTGCATGGCATATTCACATTGTGCCATGTTCATATATCTGTAATACAATCATTTTTAACATAATGATATTTTAGGACACTGTAATGTTGTCCAAACCATATAAAATTCTCAGCGCAAGACTGTATAAAAAATGTGTATGTGTAAAAAGTGTAATTATAGTGTTATTATAGTTCTCGTTAATATTTTGTTTTAGTAATTTTAGCACTTCAATTTAAACTTGCTTTATTCCAGTTAACAAATAAGGTTTTAAGATACCAGACACCCTTTCAGACAGGGCAGAAACTGTTGGTAACTTGAAAGAGGCATTAAGCACACATGTTGCCTGTGTTGTGTGTAACCAAGGCATGATTCACTCTTTCCCTTGGTTTTACAACCTCTGGGAAGGCAAGTATGCAGGAACCACCCAAGTTCATGTTTTAGACGTAACTGTTTTCTTAACAGGAAGCTTGATTCAGTCATCTCCTTTTTGGAGTGGTGGTGGTTTGGGGTGAGGGGGTCCAGAGTCATGGAAAACGAATAGTGAACTCCATGATCCAACAGCAGCACCTATTCAAATGTATCAATATTGAGGACTGTTATTCACTCATAGATAATCTCAGTTGCTCCTGCTGCTCTTTTAGTATAAAAACGTCTCAACCCGCCCTCAGCAACAGTCTGTCTTCTCATCCCTTCAATATCCAACAGACATGGGACATGGCCAGAGGCAGGTGGGCCTGGAGCTGAGGCAGTCAAGCATTGAGAAGCTGTCTAGAAGCTTGAGTAGGCCTTGAAACAAGGAAGGATCTGGTTGTCGGCATCACTACTGGTGCCATTGATTTTATTAATCAAACTTTCTTAATCATATAGACCTTGGTTTGCTTTCCTTATTGTTTTGGTTGTTAAATGATAACAAAAGGAGATACAGTGTGCTTACCCCTTAACTGTCACCAGGATGCTTGGCACTCATTTTTTTATCGCCTTTTTTACATCACATTTTTTAGTATTCATCATAAATTAGCTTACAAACTGAAGATTCATCCTGTGTAAACCGTTATGACATTGGACGTTGGTGCATTACCTAGAAACAGTACTCTAAATTATTTTAGCGGGTTCCTCCCCTACTGGGTGGCGTCAGCTTACAAAATTAATTTTAACTAGGTTACTTTATAATCAAACCTTTTCTAATCTTGACAAAACGCATAGTCGGAAAGGTCTGAATCTCAAGGTTCCATATTTTGTAATAGAAGTGATATTCGACAGAAATGTATTAATTTCTATGTATAAATGAATTCTCATGCATCAAAACAAATTTCAATGGAATATGTGGCACCGGTGGATAGTTTGGTACAGCGCCTAAACAAAATCTCATAGAAACTTACATTTTTGTGATATAAACTTCAAATTTGGAACACAACTTGGTTAGACATTGTTTTTATGGTAATTTTAGAGTAAAAATGATTTTGTAAAATGTATATTTTATATCAAATAAAAAATATTTTAGTACAGTACAATTGATTTACAGTAAATTTTAACTCCCATAACCTTTTTTATACTTTCATTTTTTGAAGTGCTTTCACTTCTGCAATAATCTGCTGTGTTTTCCTTAATGTCCTCATGAAACGGAAGCTGTGATAGTCTTTTCTTCTCTATTCTTACATATCCGAGTGAAAGGCTTTTGAACAAAGAAAAAAACATGTAGGGCGGGACTTTGATTTTGATTAAGATTACAGGGTCACATAAAAAAAGAATAATAAAAATAATGCTGCCCACGAATAAATAATTTACTATAAATACTGCAATATTCCATAAAAACAATTTTGATGGTGACTTTAAATGCTTTAAAGATTTTGAATGGCTGTTAATGCTTTAAGTGTTCATCAGCTGGTGGGAAAAAAATCGTTCTGAAAGTGATTCCAATATTGTTCCTCTGTGTTGTTCCCTATTCTCATAGTTTTAGAACAAACTTTACAATTATCATTACAGTAATCATCCTTGTTTTACAGTGTTACCCTTCTATCGATATATTCCACGTTCATGGGTTTTACCACGCGTTTAACAAGCTCTTTGCGAAATATTCTAAGTAATATAATTTATTTTCAAATGGTCTTTTAAAGTGGCGGACTGCAGTGTGTGCTTACAATAAACAGAATGTTATAAATATATATGCTAATATAGTTCATATAATAGTTAATATCATTATATAGGCTAGTTAGTAGTGTTGTATTTGATGTGAATGGGCCTTGTGCATGTAGGGCCTAATTACACTTAAGTTGTACAACTTTTCTTTGATTACACATTTAAAGCATTTAAAGTTCTGTGAATCTAAAAATGCTCATGAATTGCACAATATGTTCATAAATTAGGCAATAGCCCATAGTAAACCTAATGAATAAGTTTTGTCATCTGTGTGAAGATGCATTGTAGGCTATAATATTAGGCCCACATGTAATTGAAATGTATGTGTTATGTAATTGAAAATAATCTTAACATTTAACCAGCAGATTAACACTATAATTGTGGCACCCTAAGGGTGGAATTCACAACGGCTCAGGTGATTCCCTATTTCATCTCATGGCATTTACGACCGGGCGAATTCTACAGTGTGTGTGACCAGGGAGTGACGCATTGCAGGTACAAACGAACCAATCAGAATCATCCGCACAACCGAAACGCATACAGTATTCTTCCGCCGTCAGATAGTCCCGCCTGTACTTTTGCGTCATTATCTGCCGATAGCACAATAAAAAGACTATTTTGTTTATGAATAATGACATAAATAACGTTTGCTCAAGCTTTGTTCAGGTCCGTGGACAAACATTGCGGCATTTCCGACGCACCCTTAGCCAGAATGCAGTGCGTTTTGGCGGATAAATACAGGAGATGGGAGGTGTTTCTGTACGACCGTTAAGGCGGGTCTATACCAATATTCCGACCACCATTTGTGATTCTTTCACTGAGACGGAGGGAGACTGACAGAGAAAAAGAGAAAATGGTGAGTGTACACCAATATTTCTTATGAATGATGGATATGCGTTAATGAAAATATATGTAATCTTAACAACTATTTGTGCGGAATTAAGGAAGTCAAGAAACAAAAAGAATATATATTTTTAATATTTACAGAAAGGTGCCGCCAAATTTACTAGCAGGGGATGGACTGAATGAAGGAATACACGCGCCGATCCGAAATCTTCAGTTTTTGATGTGCCTTAAGTTACTTTGTCTTATATTTCGCTTCGGGATTTTAAATATCAGACTAAACCTAAGATATTCCGCGAAAGAAGTATTAAGTTACTTAACTTCAGGGGTGTGCTTGAGCCCCTTCACTTTCAGTTTCCTATTCGCATCGTAACGTAACGTTAGTTATTACAAAGCTTGGTAATATGGGGTTCAATAAGTCACATTTTATACAATTTTTAACATAATTTGCTTATTTTCTTTACGCTCTGGTTTTGTACCGACTGGACTGTGTCGCGTGTGTGGGCTGTATGGGGAGCGTTAAGAAAAGTAGCCGGTTAAACAAAAACAAAACAAAAAAACTTGTGTATTGTACTTTTTAGCATGAAGTCGTGGAGAATTTGTGTTCTCTAATTCCTGAACCATCTTAATGTTCAGCATCACACATTTTGCTCCTATATCCATTTAGTTTATGTGCATGCATGTTACAACGTAGTGATCAGATTGGCTCGTTGTGAAATAGCCTGCAGTAAGTTACTCGGGTTACTCGAGCATTTCAGCACAGGAATAACGTTACAACAACAGTAAAAATGGTACATTACTATTTAAAATGACTGTCTATACTGCCACGAGAGAATAGTTCACCAAATACCTAGAATCAGGTGGGTGGATGAACTGCTGTTGTTAGGAGTGTCTTGTGTTGAGACTTTATTCTCTCGAGCTGATGTCGTAACATTTAGCTGGGAGGGAATCTGAGGTCTTTGTTTGGTCTCACACGGGTTGCTAGACATGTCAAGAGTATCAAAACACTACGAATTAGTAGTGAGTATATTGTACGCATGATTTATTAATACGATTGTTTGCATCTCTTCCCATTCCCAGGCCGATCAACTCACAGAGGAGCAAATAGCCGGTAAGCTCCATTACTTTCAGTGCTTACACACCCCTTCAGTTTCTGCATTGGCTTGAAGCTTTTTGAAATAGCCTGGCTGTTCTAGTTTGTTATAATTTTCCTTTTAAGGTGGTATTTTAGTCAAATTTGTGGGCATCAATGGGTTATCGCCTCCTTGAATGTGTGTGCAGACTCTTGTGCATAAAATTTTTTATTTCTATTAGGAAAAAAGTTAGCCTAAACAATAACATACTGTACAAATAAGTGTAACTGTAATTTTCTTATTTTACATTTTGTTTATATATTTATAAAAAATACAGTGAAATAAGTAAGCCTAATGCATTTCCTTATAGTATTACTTTGCATGTTTATAGTAAAACATTTGAAATGGGCCAATGTTTTGTGTAACAGAGGAACGCTGGTTGTGCATCTGTAATGTCTGATGTCATATCAAAGGGAGTATCAAACCGTCTCATCAGCTCTACTCAATGAACAGTGTTGGCACAGAGGGGAGTTTGTATTACCCTTTAGTCTTCAGACCGCTGGGCAAAGCATGCACTGGTGAAACACAGTCTCACTTGTCACTATAGTTTTGTCCCGACTATGCCTTAAAGGATCAATTCTCCCCATTTACACTATTTGGTGACTCTTGCTGGACCTTCTTGTAAAATGCTATCTTGTTAAATGAAGTGTAGATGGTACTTGAGGCATCTATACAAACAAAGTGATCTTGTTTTGCATGTTTGTTCATTTAACTACTGGTGCTCGACGGGTCAGGTTAAACTCAAAGGCCTAGCACTAGTACTAGTGGTCAGTTGTTGCCATTGCTCTGGGGTGTTTGTGTGTCTTCCTCGGCACCCTGTCATGTTAGTCATTTATCTATGAAGGCGTTTGTTGTTACTGGTCTTGGCTATAGACAACTATGTTACTTTTAGCTTTGGGAGGGGACTTGTTTTAAAGTTTGAGCCTTTTCTGACATGTACATACTAGCCTATAGGACAAATTGCATATAGGATCTACAAAATGCCTTAAGCTATGTGGAATCATAATGTTCACAAGCAATAAATGATTTAAAAAGTAGTTTACCTGTTCCTTTTGTTTTTTGCTTAAATGGAAAAGTGATTGACATGTTTATAAAAATCGTAGTTATGGGACTCAAACTGATTTGTCTCCTGTTAATTCTCACAGAGTTCAAAGAGGCGTTCTCGCTATTTGACAAAGATGGGGATGGTACCATCACCACGAAAGAGCTGGGCACTGTCATGCGCTCTCTTGGCCAGAACCCTACAGAGGCGGAGCTGCAGGATATGATCAATGAGGTTGATGCAGATGGTGAGGACACATTTTTGCTGCTACATTAGCCATCAGCATGATGTTAACTCTTGCAAGTAGGGTCCAATTTGTATATGACTTGAAACCATTTCCCTGAAGCATTTTATCACGATTAGAAAATTATATTCACTTAAAGTGCGTGTTACTTATCTGCCTGTGTACTTTGCACTTTAATTAGGTAATGGAACAATAGACTTTCCTGAGTTCCTGACGATGATGGCAAGAAAGATGAAGGACACCGACAGCGAGGAGGAGATCAGAGAAGCTTTTCGTGTCTTTGATAAGGTAAGCTTCTGAAGAATTGTTGCACTCATTTAACCTGCTTTTAAGGCTTTGCTGGTAACATTCTTAAGTTAAAATAATTTCATTGTTCACTGGTCTTTGTCAGGATGGGAACGGATATATCAGTGCTGCTGAGCTGCGCCATGTGATGACAAACTTGGGGGAGAAATTAACAGATGAGGAGGTGGATGAAATGATTAGAGAAGCAGACATTGATGGAGATGGTCAGGTCAATTATGAAGGTAAGAGTTGTAATTCAAATAGTCTGCATCCATTTTTGAATTGCACTTGGAGATTTGTTTTGTTTGTTTGCGTGACTCTTAAAACTTCCCCTGTTCTCTTTCTTTGCAGAATTTGTACAGATGATGACAGCGAAGTGAAGGCCTTGTACAGAATTTCTTGTATAAAATGATATGCCTTTTCTTGTTTTTATTTTCTGTAAAATGTTTCATTTTAATTTCCCCCCATCCTCTCCTGCTGTCCAAAGGATTTGCATGTATACTATAAGATTTGAGTGCTCATGCCTCCCCAACTCCTGACCGTTGTAAACAATCTGTTAGAAGGAGCAGGTATGGGACCAGGTGATGCGTATAGGCACAGATACTGACTGTGCACAGGCCCCTTTCCCCTTCTGTTGCTCTGTCTGCCTGCCCACCTGACGAACGGTGACATCAAGGGTCCAGCTGACTGACAGTGTGGCGTCATTTCAACAATTTTGGCATGACTTTTGTTTTTTCTCTCTCTTTCAATTTTATGTGGAGGCACAACTCTGCATGGACAATGGACTGAGTATAAATAGAAATGGGAAAAGTCCTCAGCATTGCACTATTGCAACATCATTGAATTCAATACTAACGGGTTTATCGCCAGGTACTCATACACTCTAATCTTTTTGTATTTGTTCTGTTCTTACTATGCTTTTTAATTAGTCACTTTTTTTTGTAACTGCTTATGGCACAGCCATGCCTCAGAATCCATTCCAAGTTGTATATTTGTTTTCCAATAAAATTAACAATTTATCCAAAAACTGCTTCCCCTGCCTTTTATTTCAAATGATTGCTTAGTTGGGTTGGAATGAAAGAGAATTTGTCAGTATTTTGGTTACGCATTAGCTAACAAGGTATGTTGATGTTATTAAACTGCACCTACAATTGTTAGACCACTCTCCAGTAACATGATGTTAGTTTTACCCACTTAGTGTTATTGTGATTATTTTCCGTGTAATTAGCTTTTAATTAAACACTTACCCCTTGTTTCACAGACTAGGTTTAAGCCTATCCCAGACTAAAAAAAATTCTAAGGCATGCTTATAAAAGCTATTTGTTCCTAATTGAACAAAGGGCTTATCCTGGTTTAATATAAGCCCTGTCTGTGAAACTGGGCCTTAATGACATTAGTTGAGATGTCTTGCAAAATTTTTGGATTGACATGCATCTTTGTCAAAGGAAAAGTGCAATTTCTCTTTAAACAGACTTTAAACCACTTTTTTTTTATTTACACTGAGGTTGCTTAGTCCACTATTTGAAACAACATTTTATAATATACTGGTCAATGGCACGGCTATTCAAAAAGCTTTAAATCTAATTCTCATAAAAAATGACTTTTGGCATTCTGTTCCTGCTCAAAGGGTCTTTATTCTGCTAAGCCTTTTCTATCAGACCACTGAGTCTCCTTAAAAGGGCTTGTTGAAATATTGCCAGAGTTCCCCATGTTGGATACACAACATATTTTGTAGCTGCAAGGTTGAAATACAAACACTGCCTTGAGTGTTTCATTGTTAACCGGCTGTGCACAAATGGTGATGGGCCTTTAAAGTGATCTTGTGTAGGGAACGGCTAGTTTGAGGAATGAACGAGGCTCATTCACAATGCAAACAAATGCGAAGAGATGGTGATGGAGACCAATGAAGCATAAGCGACTCGCTGTATCGAGGGAGATATGTGTGCATCTCATCTAAGAGAACTATTTACCACCGTGCTGAGCTTTCTGACGTGTGATATTCATGTTCCTCCACGTTTCCTAGCAACCGTGAATTCCAGTCTCACGGGTAGCTGCTCTTTCCCTTTTCCAGTAGGCTCTGAAGGATCATCGGGAGTTGAGAAGTGCTCCCATGTTCACGTCATGTAACTATGAAACTGACTGACGATGGAGATGTGTGGAGGTAGAGTAAATAAAAGACAAGGCCAGACTTTGTATTTGTAAGGCCAGCATTTGCAGCCAATGGCGATACATGAGTGGAATTAAATTGAATGGAGAAGAAAACCCAAAAAACAGAAAGCATATTTTTATTTTATTTTATGATCGGTCTGTGTTATGGATTAAAAGGCACAGCAAAGTCCACTAGACAACCGAGTCATGGGACCTTGTGATATTACTGTGATGCAGGCTAACAATAGCTCTTCCCCTTAATATGATATCAGGTCACCTTTGTCACTGTACTATAAAAGATAGCTCAAAAACCTCATAAGTTCTTATGGTGTTCACTTTTGTCATTTCTTTATTGTTAGAAAGAAGAACTGAAAATTAAATATTTTTGGGAAGTGTCAAAGCAGGTTCAAATCTAGAAAGTACAGTCATTTTTTTCATGTATGGAAGCTAATCTCTTCCTAAAAAAAAAAAGGTTATTACAATTTTATTTATCATAATTGCGCCTAAATATCACAATTGCTAACTCAAATCTCAGTATGTGACTGCAGCTCACAGTTAAAACTTTATTGTTTATATTTCTTGGCTCAGAGTAAAAAAAAAGCTGCACATTTTAAAATTTACAAAATGTAATTTTATTTTTCATAATTGTGCCTTTATATTTCTCAATTGCAACATTACATCTCACAATGGAACTATAGCTCAATATTATAAAACTTTTCAACAACATATGCGTATATACCTTGCATTGTAAATTTTTGTCTTGATATTGTGACTATACACAACAATTTCAAGTTTATCTCTCAATGTAACACAAATAAAACTTTCTGACGAATGCCTCAGAGTGCCTTTGCATTTTCAATTGCAATTTGATTTCTCATAATTGTGACTTAGTTGCAACTGTCACAATTTAAGTTTATACTTAAACCTCACAAATAACTGTTTTATTTTTTAATCGGATGCAAAAAATCAGGCTCCATAATTCTGAGCTTATTAACCGCTGGTAACATTTAGCGTGGGAAAATATTGAATCATCCCATTAACAAAGGGATCTGGTAAATGATGTATTCCCTGTCAAATATCCATCTCTGTCTTGTTTTTTGGAATGCATCAGCTGAAAAGTGCCCTGCTCATCTGGCACTCATGTTGTTGCCATCCTTATGATTATTGCTATCACTCAGCAAGGACACAATGCCAGCCATTCTCAGAATGTGTCAGCCACCTCACGTACAGCCTCCCGTACCACATTGACACTTAATAAGATCATCTTTCTCCCCGGGTCCTGGCTGTCCACCCTCTCTGTGCGTGGTTTGGCAATCGCTGTGGCCATTATCACATGTTGCTGATGGATACGTGTGTGTGTGTGAGCGCAAGCACACAGCTGCTCCTGTTGTTGTGCCATGATAAATGGGAAAGGGGTGTTTAATGGGCCCCTGTGCACTTTTGTGGTCATTTTTCAATCCTGGGTTCAGGATGGCTCGGGGCTTTGCACTCCCAGGGCCCAGTTTGTACTAAAAAACAAGCCAAAAACAGAAATCACAGGAGGACGCCAATGAGAACAAACAGTTATTTCATACAAACTCTACGGTGTTGGTCAGTTCAAAAGTCGTTTCCTCTGAGACAAAATTAAAGCTTTAATTCAAAGGAACAATATAGGCCCAGTTTTCTAGAAGCCCAAGGTTTGATTAGCCGCCTTGTATGGCAGCCAAATCCGATTCTCCGATTCTCAGCCAGGTTGGCAACTGGTCAAGAAAAAAAGTTATTTTAATGAGGTTAGCACTTGGCAGCCTCAACAGGTCTCCATATAGTCAGGGTTTGGATGTGCCAAAATTAACACCTCTTCCTGAGTCTCTTTACCCCTCTTGCCTCTGAAGGATTGAGTGACTACTGCCTTGGGAGTCTGATGACATGTAATGCTGTGTAACCAGATTACTAGGTGTGATTTAACCAGAGCTTGTGGTAAACTGATTATATGGATTACGTAATCATATTCCAAAAATGAATTCAATTCAATTCACATTTATTTGTATAGCGCTTTTCACAATACACATCATTTCAAAGCAGCTTTACAGAAAATGCACGAGTCAGATATCAGAGGTAACTGTCTAAGTTATGTATTTCAGAAATGCACGCAAAATCACAGTTAGTGAAATGTATTAATTATTTAAACAATGTAATAATTAAATACAATGAGCTTATTGAAGTAATGAATACTTGTTAATATACTTGTTATTTATATGCTCATAACCATACAGTTACTTTTTTATTGATTACATGATTACGTGTTAATCACACATAGCGTTTGAAAAGTTATACTTACATTTTTTGGGAAATTGCACACAGACCAGCCATAATTGGCTATAATCGGTTAATGGTCAGATTTTTAATGTTTATTTTTGTGTTGAAGTATTTTAATTAAAGGAACACTCCACCGTTTTTTGAAATAGGGCTTATTCACATTCTTTCCTACATTTAGATAGGTGTGCAAATTCATTTTTGTCTCAGTGCGTGCATTGTTTTAGTTTGACAGTGTCGGCGCTAGCTTAGCTTAGCACAATGAATGGAATCCTTTGTTGCCAACTAGCATGTCCTGAGTAAAAGTGATAATTATTTTTTTAAAAACACGTAATTACTTCTTGTGGCCCGTGTATTCACAACGAGTACAAATAGCGCTGCAGATTAACACTAGGCGATTTCCTAGGCAGATATTGACTTGGGACTATTTTAGGGGGAAGCACAGGCGAAGCACTGCTACTAGCAACATGCTACTGGGATTTCATGTGTTGCGTGATATCTCTGCGCCCAAGTAGCAGTGCTTCGCCTAAGCAGCAGTGCTTCGCCTGTTCTTCCCTCTAATATATAGTCCCAAATCAATATCTGCCTAGGAAATTGCCTAGTGTTAATCTGCATCGCTATTTGCACTTGCTGTGAATACACAGGCCACAAGAAGTAATTACGTGGGTTTTTAAATTTATTTTTATCACTCTTACTCAGGACATGCTAGCTGGCAACAAAGGATTCCATTCATTATGCTAAGCTAAGCTAGCGCCGACCCTGTCAAACTAAAACAATGCATGCACTGAGAGAAAAATGCATTTGCATTGCATCTAAATGTAGGAAATAATGTGAATAAGCCCTATTTCAAAAAACGGTGGAGTGTTCCTTAAAATAATGAAAAAAAATTTAATTTGGAAAAGGAGGTTTATGATGTATTTGTACTGACATTGTGACGTCATTACCGTTCAGCTCACGCTAAAAAAAGATGTAAAAAAAATATTTTCTAATTCATGATTGATTTAAAATCAGCTGCAAGAGATATTATATGCTTAGATAAATGGCTGTGACAATTCATTTTGCACTTAATGTTTGCAAACATGTTTTCATCCATTGTATTTTTGATATGTTATTATCATTGTGATGTTTGTTGAGACTGCTTTGAGCACGCTGAGGAGAGGTGATAAAATCACGGAGAAAACATTTCTCACTGCTGTATTCTCTCCCAGTACCATTTACATGCTCCATGATAATAAACCCTCCGCCAGCAGCATTTCCAGTGTCCAGTGTCTTCTCTCGATTAAACAACACAACGTAGATCTTAACAGTGGTCAGAATTGGGCCGTTACACTTTACTGAAATCCAATGGACTAAAAATCGAAAGCGATCTGTTTCCAACATAAATTGATCTCTGGAAACTCACCGGGTAAGACTGAGTCATGGGAGGCCTGATGCGGACACAATTGGGTCATAAAACTAATCTGTTTTCATTAATGGTGGCTCATTTTTCTGTCTAGAAAGGCACGCTGTAGATACAAGCAACATGCGCTATTTCTGCCCACCTTCAAAGGCCAGGGAGGGGGTGGTGAGAGATAGAGAGAGTGAGAGAGATTGGGGGTGGGAGGTGGAAGTTGCTGAAAATAGTGCAAAGCAATTAGAATATCACAAAGTTCAACCCTGGGGGGAAAAAACTAGTGAGATTTTTTTGAAGCAAAAGAGCAGTGTTTTCAGACGAGCAAAAAAACAGGAGAGAAGCAAAGAAAAGATAGAGAGTTAAATGGAGGAGGGGAATCGTAATGTTAGCGTAATGTAGTAACTCACAGGGATCTGACGCCGGGTGGAGTGGTTCATTTCTGGCACAATGCCACACAGAACTCTTTTCAGGAAAAAAAAAAGATGTCGGAGGCTGGGATTATGTCAAGAGCCACTCAAAATAATTCTAAAGGTGAAGCCAAGCGTGCTGGAAACAGAGTATGGAGGTCATATAACTCAAATAGAAGAGGAAAAGGACAGTTTAAGTGCTAGCCTGGTTTTGTTGGGTTGCAGTTTGTCTTTGTAATCACTTCTTCCAAGGGCTAGGATGACATTACTGTGCTACTTTTCTCTAATACTCGTGTGTTTTTGCCTGCTGAAGAGAGTGAATTAAAATGTCACCTGAATTCTTCCTTGTGCTGTTGACCCAGACCAAATTTAAGGTGTGCAAGGTGCCCTGCCCAAATTTTCTCTTAACTGCTGTACTTTTTTTTTTTTCAAGACTGAGATTTAGTCAGAGTAGGCAAGATATTTGCCATTCAAACTAATCCCTGGTGAAAAGATTTATTTCCATGTTTTAAAGAGGATTTACCTTAAAGGGATGGTTCACCAAAGCCTGAACCCACTAAACACTGGACGTCGGATAGACGTGCAGATCATGTCTATATTGGGTCGTCGGTCCATGACCAATTCTGGACATCTATTCGACGTCCAAACTAGGTCCACTATTTGGACGTCCCACCATGACCCAACTTGGACGTCATATTGACGTTCAACATTTGACCGTTGAACTGGGTCATTTTTTGGACCTCAGGACGTCTATTACAGGTGCAGGAAATTTACATATTAATATGCAATATTTTTTTTATTTACAAATATCAACATTGTTGTTATCAACATGATTATGAATACAGATTATTTATAATTATTTAAGATAAATTTCCAAAAACTCCATTTGATTGTCTCAAGCAAAAGGTGGTAATTGACACATACAGAAGGCGTAATGCTGTAGCTCAAACATTAGAGCGTTGGCGTTTGTGTAAGATTATGGGTCATGGGTTTGATTCCCAGGGAAAGCAGGAATGTAAATGTGTAATGCAATATAAGTCACTGTGGATAAAAGCGTCTGCCAAATGCATAAATGTAAATACATGGTACAGAAAACATCCTTTAAAAACGTCCTCTACCCTTTTGAAACATGGGACTACAGTTATAGAAGTTATAGAAGATACTAAATTTGATGTTGAAAAGACGTCCACCAACGACCACATTTGGTCCCACCGACGTCAATTTTTGACGTGCAAAATACGTCAAATAAAGACGTTCTCCTGGCGTTACAAAACATCCCTTCAGTGGACCGAAATTGGACGTCCTAAAATTACATAGAAAAGACGTCACTCTGACGCCACATTGCGCAGTGGGAAAGTTATCTTATCATTTACTCTATCATTTTAAAGTAACACTAACTTTTCAACCTTCATAATATATTTCCAAGTCTCTTGTGATGGTACATCGACTTACAATAGGTTGAATGACACGTCTGCCATAGCCTAACGGGGTCTGTAGTGTTTTTAATCGTACTTTTAAACTTCATAGTTCGGGTAGTAACCCGAGCACAAAAAGAACTACAAAATTCGACTGCTTTACGGCATAGGCTACCTCACTTCCCCCAAAACGTCCTCACATGCTGTTGGACTTCTAAGTATTGCTTATATTGTATATCACTCGGACAAGCTTTCACTCGTTGATGTGAGCTAAAAAGCACCTGGCGTTCTTGTTGATGAACAAGTCAACTTGCCTCAAGTTACCTCAGTAACTTAAACATCTTCGGAGGCTAGCTGTGCTTGTTCGATGTCCGACGATTTGTACCGCGTTGTGTTTATTCCCCAATCGAACTCGTGTAACTGTCTGTCACACGTTCTACCGTCCACAGCATTACTTGATAGACAAAAATAGGAGCATCAAACAGAAACAACTTGCTTACGGGGTGTGAGGCGCACATACAATACAGACTGCCGACAGTTATTAACAGGGCGCACGCAGCTCTTAAAGGGGACACACCTTATTTCCACTCGTTACAACTTCCACCCAACTGAACAGGGACTGGTATACAGGGTAGGGTGTCCATACGTCCGGATTTTGGCCGGACAGTCCGGATTTTAAGCCCCCTGTCCGGCGTCCGGCGCAGCCTCAAGCCGGACACTCATTTGTCCTCCTTTTTGGAGTTGCGCTGAATTGTTGAAAAAAATTAACCTATAAAAAGCCCGCATAATGATAGCGGCTCTCTGATTCCCCTAAATTAGGCCGGTGAAACACTGGCTGCGTGGCGTGAGCGTGGCGTTTTCTGTGTCTTTGGACATCAGAAGCTGACGCGGCGCTGCTGACACGCATCACCCTGGTTCAACATATGGGAGAGAGTTGTGGAAGCCCTATACTTCGTGTTAAGCATAAAGCCTACTGATAAAGACAATGTCAGCACAGCAGTATTGACAGCAAAATAGACTACAGAATATTTCGTTCTGTCTTGACAGGTGCAATATTTGAAAATTGATAATTAGGCCTATTTATTTATTTATTTATTTTAAATGAGGCCTATATTTATATCTGGATTTGTCAAAAAAGTAATTTATTAATATGTATTCGTGTACAAAATAACATAGAAACATATTTTCCTATTGTATTTTGCCTGGAAACGCTTCCCACACGCTTGCATGTCGCGTGAAAAATAGGCGTCGGTTCTATTTCTAGCATGAGACGCGCGTGTCACGCAGGCAGTGTGCAAGCTCACCTGTTAACATGGGAGCCGAAATAAAAACGGACACGCCACGCAGCTGCAGAGGCGCACGCCACGCCGCCAGTGTGTCACCGGCCTTAGTTCAAATCTCTAGAGCTGCGCGTGCGAGACAGAATACTGTATGTGCTCCAAACCGTGCAGCGCGCGGCAGAGAGCGAGAGACCTTGCGTGCCCTCAGCACCAACTACGACAAATCCCCCTTCCCCCCCCCCTTCCCCCCCCCCCCCCCCCCCCCCCCCCCCCAGGGTGGAGGGGATCAGGCCGTGAGTGCAGAGACTGCTCTGCGTGAGTGGTATTTACGACAGTAACGTTAAATACAAGTAGTCTACAGCGACTCTAGGGGTCGTTGTTTGACCAAAACGGAAATCTTACCTAGTGGGGCTTTAAACCCGTTTGACTTTCATTTTTCTGCAAAACACAAAAAGGAAAAGAAATCAGTGTTTTACATCAGTGGTTCTTAACCAGGGGGTCTCAATAAACTTCCAGGGGGCCCAATAAATATTATAAGTATTTAAATGTAGTTAACTTAATCTTTTAAAGTGTCTCTACACCAGACATGAGTGACAAAAGCAATCAGAACCCATTATCAGTGATGCTGTCTACACTGGATTTGTACAAATCCCCAACAGTAAACTGATGCCCTTTTCTACTTCTGACATGAAGAACAAATGGATTTTATGGTTACTTTGTTGTGTCTAGTAAACACTCTCTCTCTCTCTCTCTCTCTCCTCTCTCTCTCTCTCTCTCTCTCTCTCTCTCTCTCTCTCTCTCCTCTCTCTCTCTCTCTCTCTCTCTCTCTCTCTCTCTCTATATATATATATATATATATATATATATATATTAATTTCTGAGGTCAACTTATAACGTTCGCTTGGATTTTACATTCAAAAACATCAAAATGAATAAGTAATAGGCTATTTTCTACCCTAGTTTTGAGCCTAGCTCAAAAACGCTCGGTTTTTATGGGCGTCTCGCATTGAAGACTTGGAAGTAAACGCCCACTGCTGTGAGTGGATAACAGTTTTGCATATTATGAGTTTCAACTGGTCAGTAACGATTAGACTGATACACATACACATAATTATTAGATATCAAACGATCTGTAACAATGCAATACTAACATATTATTATTACTTTTTAAATAAAAAAATTACTCACATAAGTGTGTTGCACCATTCCTGTCGGATCCAATATAGAAGGCACAGCACCGTTTTTTATTCTTAATCGGTCTGCAAATCCACTCTCGACCGGTGTCTTGTTTACAAAACAATCCTCAGTGAAATGAAGCGAACAAACGGACCCACATCAGCTGGAACGTCATTAAAAATAAAGTTTAAGCATTCGTATTGGAATCCAGAGGAAGCTTATGCAGCGACTGTCTTCTTCCACAACCAGGCACTGCACAATATTTTGTAAACAGCATGTTTATTGCTCGGTAGCTCGATCCGGTTTGTCATCACGAGGTAGGCCTATGTTATTTAACGTTAGCTATGCGTGTAATGCGCAAATCGGTGGGCCGTGTTGAAGCAGGCGTTGATCTTCTTCTGCAGGGGTGGTGTTTTATCCTCTTTGACGTCATAGTTCCCCACTTTGAAAAACGGGTCGTTTGCTGAGCCTGGTGTCAATAAAAGCTTTTATTGGACTAACAAGGACGTTTTCAGTTCTGAAACTTACAGGATATTCTTATAATATGATGACCTCTTAGATGTCAAAAGTTCAAGTAAAATTTGATTTCTCAGTTCATCACCCCTTTAAGCAATGCCAAGGTTGTGAGTACATGACTAATCTGATAAATGCTTATATTCTAATCTGGGACCTTTGCTATTAGCACAAGGGTTATAAATTCAGATCCACTTACTCAGTGACTTAATATGATTGCAATTCTGCCCTATTGCCATTGTGCCTTTGAGCAATGCACTTATCGGCAGTTTGACCTAGGGGGACAGTTCCTGTGGTTTGAATAAAAAGGCTTTGGCTGAATGACAAGTAACCCTAATATCATCCATGGAGTGTTTCACCATTATTGCCAGAGCAACAGCACACTGTATTAGCCCACCTTCTTCTGATGAGAAAGAGTAGACCACTAAAGTAGTCATTGGGTTGTCTCTAAACAGCCCAGACATAATGACCGACATAAATTTGGATCAAGCAATATTACTTTTATTAGCAGCAATATATCCTCCTGCATTCCTAAATGCAAAATGTGAGCCACGAGAACAATCTGTGTTGCGCTTTACGATGTGTGCTGCTTATTTGTCATGTGCTTTCACCTCATCCCTAGATGCCAGTGCAAAGACCGGCATTAAAACCATTCAGCTCTCTCTGACAGGACCCTTTGACCTTCTGGCACAGGTGAAATTCTGGCATCTGCACAAAAGGCAATTCAGTTTAAAAGAAGACACATTGTGTAAGTGGTCAAACGAAATATTTATGAGCCAACTGAATGTAATCGAATATGAAATAACGTTCATTATTGTACGACAATAGATGTTAGTGATCTTTAGTCAGTGATCTAAAAAGGTTTGAAATTGAGTTTGAACGTTTCTTGCCAGGGATGTGGTCAGTCTAATGTGATCATGTACAATGTAATCCATTTAAGGCATTTTATGGATGTCAGCAGGGAGACGGCTCAGTCTCCTGTCTCGAATGGCTTTGACTTCTCTAATTGATCCACTACAGCAGTGAGACACACCGATCGATGAGCAAATCATGTCCGGCACATGGTATTGTCCTGCAATTATACCCAAATGATTATCATGTAAAGATAATTCAGTTTCATAGTTTAGTTCCCTGGAATTCTTTGTGTACATTAATGGCAGCGTGGAATAAAGTGAATTCTCAATTACTTGAGTTGGGAATATTTTGTCTGTGATATAATTAAACAGAACTATTTTCAGCGTGATAGACTGAGATATCACCATGTAGTTCATAACTTTTGGGTAATACACTACCATTGAAATGTTCAGGGTCGGTACAATTTTTGAGGATGTTTTTGAATGCAAGTCTCTATGCTCACCAAGGCTGCATTTATTTCTCAATGATCAAAAATAAAGTAAAAACAGTAATATTGTGAAATTTTGTTACAATTTGAAAGAACTGCTTTATGTTTTATTATATTTTGGAATTTATTATGTAGAATTTACATTTGACAGCAAAGCTTAATTTCCAGCAGTATTCAGTGTCACATGATCCTTCAGAAATCATTATAATTCAATACATTTTTCTTCTTATTATTATTATTATTATTAAACATTTGTGCTGCTTGATATTTTAATAACTGTGATAATTTATTCAGGATACTTTGATGAACAGAAAGTTCAAAAGAAAAGCCGTTATTAATGTTTTGTAACATTATAAATGTATTTACTGTCACTTTAATGCACCCTTGCTGAATAAAAGTATTAATTACGTTAAAAAAATCTCACTGACCTGAAACTTTTGAATGACAGTGTGTGACAGACAATTTATTATCATTCAGCTGGGAATAGCGGTTTATAGATTTATTTAACAATGTCAGATTTATAATAAAGGCATGAAGTTCATTTGATAATAGCTTGTGCTCAAATATAATCCCTGTATGATCTCTGTTTGCGATCTCACAGGCAGACAGCCATAACTCAGTGTAAATGATTAAAACAGCTCTGTAAGGGATTTGGCTAGCTCTTGAAAGAGAGTGTTGTTCTAAACAATGGCTTTCTGTACTACCAGGTCATCTTTGGAACGATCACTAATGACAAAATCCAAGGAATCAGCAATCTCCTCTGTGCCGTTGTCCATGCACTGGGTAATCTTCTGATCCAATGACCTTGCCATGATAAGTGTCCAGTCCCTAACATACGCTTCGTTCTACGATTAAAACGCCCACACCCGTTCCAAGTTACAGAGACACAGGTGATATTTATCTGCATAAAGCTGCATGCACTTGCATGCTAATGAAAATGGGATCCCATGAAATCTGTGACCTCAGATCAACCTGTCCAAAGGAAATTAAGTAATGATTTAGACAGAAGAATTATTTTTTTTTAATGATGACATACCTAAGAATATACACTCACCTAAAGGATTATTAGGAACACCTGTTCAATTTCTCATTAATGCAATTATCTAATCAACCAATCACATGGCAGTTGCTTCAATGCATTTAGGGGTGTGGTCCTGGTCAAGACAATCTCCTGAACTCCAAACTGAATGTCAGAATGGGAAAGAAAGGTGATTTAAGCAATTTTGAGCATGACATGGTTGTTGGTGCCAGACGGGCCGGTCTGAGTATTTCACAATCTGCTCAGTTACTGGGATATTCACGCACAACAATTTCTAGGGTTTACAAACAATGGTGTGAAAAGGGAAAAACATCCAGTATGCGGCAGTCCTGTAGGCGAAAATGCCTTGTTGATGCTAGAGGTCAGAGGAGAATGGGCCGACTGATTCAAGCTGATAGAAGAGCAACTTTGACTGAAATAACCACTCGTTACAACCGAGGTATGCAGCAAAGCATTTGTGAAGCCACAACACACACAACCTTGAGGCGGATGGGCTACAACAGCAGAAGACACCACCGGGTACCACTCATCTCCACTACAAATAGGAAAAAGAGGCTACAATTTGCAAGAGCTCACCAAAATTGGACAGTTGTTGCAATTGGAAAAATGTTGCCTGGTCTGATGAGTCTCGATTTCTGTTGAGACATTCAGATGGTAGAGTCAGAATTTGGCGTAAACAGAATGAGAACATGGATCCATCATGCCCTGTTTCCACTGTGCAGGCTGGTGGTTGTGGTGTAATGGTGAGGGGGATGTTTTCTTGGCACACTTTAGGCCCCTTAGTGCCAACTGGGCATCGTTTAAATGCCACGGCCTACCTGAGCATTGTTTCTGACCATGTCCATCCCGCCACCATGTACCCATTCTCTGATGGCTACTTCCAGCAGGATAATGCACCATGTCACAAAGCTCGAATCATTTCAAATTGGTTTCTTGAACATGGCAATGAGTTCACTGTACTAAAATGGTCCCCACAGTCACCAGATCTGTGTATTCACAATCTAATATACACAACTCAATATAATGTAATATAATATAATTGGAAAAAAATGTGAATAATGAACAATTAGATAATTACAGTGATATGAAACCACATAGACCTTACCAGAGCTATCAGATAAGGTCACATTTGAATTATCCATGGCCTGGAACCCCACCTGTGCTTTTTTCCAGTGACTCCCCAGATGAGATGGCCCTGACAGGGCCTCAGTAATGCAGTCGGACCCAGGTGCCCCAGTATCCATTTTCTCTATACAACACGGGCTCCCCTGGATGGGCCGCACTGCTCTATTGAATGACTCTTGAAACTTTGATGAGCTTGAATGGGCCAGTGCTCCACAGACAAAGAAGGAGTGTTGTTTCCCCAGCAGTACTACTACAGGAAGACACTGGGTCAGCCACGGGACATGGATAAAAACTGTTATTTGAAGCCAATCCAGTGCTCATGCATCCATGAAAACAGAGTATAATAGGAAACCACTGGCTTATGCCAAAATGCATAACAGATTGATTAGGCTTCTAAACAGGGGTAGCCCCAAGTTCACCTGTGAAGAATAGGATATTTCTGTTTGCATTTTTCTATATTAGCAGCTGAACTGTATAATCATTTAAATTAGCAAATAAAAAATGAAACATTAGGTGATAAAACCAATGGTATTTATTATTGAATAAAGATTTTTAAAAGGTAAAGGTCTCATCAGTACGGAATTCCTTTAAAATCCTAAGCCCTTTATGAATGTTTATGAATCTATGTGACATGAATATGCATGGCAGGGTGTAGTTACACAAGCCTGTTCAAAACATTAGATAATCCATCCATAACCCAGACAGAAATTCCTGGCAGAGGACCAATAACATCTTTACAACAAAGCATTTGAAGTGGAGACGCACTCCTGAGGAACACAACACATACGTACAGCTTCGAAAACACATTTCAGTCACATGCCATTAATAGAAATAACAATGCTGGTAGAGCTCTGTAGTTTGTTGGTAAGTTATAATCCTCTCATAATAAAGTAGTCAAGCTTTTGAAAAGCTTCAAGCAACAAACACACAAGCAGGATCAGGATCTGTAAATACTGAATTAATCCATGTACAGTATTGCATTAAATTATAAATGCAGATATTATGTTATGCCCATTATTGTACATTCTATTTGTATGTGTCATGTTGAAACTTTGCATGGTAACCGTAAACTGCCTAAAGGCCTATTCATGGCAAGAACAATAAGGTTAAAGATAACTGGCGATAGGAATCCATGAAAACATGAATTTCATGTGCGAGCTAGTTTTCCCAACACAGATTTTGCACCTGGTTCAAGTTGGCCATGTGGATTCACAGAAGCTGCTTGGTTTAAAAGTAACTACACAACTGACAATAGACATTAACTTTTTTTTTTGCCATAATTTAGAGGGCCGTTCACACCAAGGGTGATAACTATAACTCCAAAGTTTTTTTTTTTTTTTTTTTTTTTAAATTTATTTCATTCATTTAAAACAAATACAACGACAGCATTTATCATGAATGAAAAGGAGCAGAAAGAAGTAAAAACTTATAATGTCTGCCCCCTATCAACACAAAACAATTCACAGTTCCAGTTCATTTGAGCTGTCTCGTGCAGCCGTCTCCTTTCCTCATTAAGACATCAAAACACAAAATTACATCAATAAAGTTGATCTACCTCTCCGCGGTATTATATTTCTGCAACATTGATAATTTAACATGCTTCTTAAACAAAAAAAATGGAATTCGAAGTTTTAATTTTACAATCAAGACTGTTCCACAAACTGACTCCTTTGATTGTGACACATTTTTCCTTTGCAGCCGATAGGAACCTGGGTTTTGTAAAAATCTCAGTACCTTTTAGCTCATATATGCTTTTCCTCTTGATGAATTTGTTTTGCGAATTATTTGGTAAACTTTCCAGATGAGCTTTATACATGGTTTTTAGAAGGTTATACTCTACTAATTCATTAAATTTCAGAGTTTTTAGTTGTATGAATAAAGGATTAGTTGGATCTCTGTATCCACTTCCACTGATAATTCTAATAGCTCTTTCTGTAAGAGTAAAATTGGATTAATGTATATTTTGCAGGCACTTCCCCACACTTCAATGCAATAGGTCAGATATGGAACAATCAATGAGTTATACAACAGAAACAATGCATTCTTATTTAAATAATATTTTACTTTATGCAGCACACCTATTATTTGGGATACCTTTACTTTGATCTTATCTGTATGTGATTTCCATGTCAAATGTTCGTCTAACATAATACCTAGAAACTTAATCTCATGTGCCCTTTCAATTTCTAATCCATTAATAAACAATGACGTTTTGTCAACATATTTCTTTTTACTACAAAATATCATAAATTTAGTTTTGCTGATGTTTAGGGACAATCTATTGGCAATGAACCACTTCATAATCTTCTGAAATTCATTCTCTACAATTTGTAAGACATCTTTTATATTTTTACCTGAATAGAATAAAGTGGTGTCATCCGCAAACAGAATGCACCTAAGTAACTGAGACACAGACACAATGTCGTTTACATATAAAAGAAAAAATATTGGTCCTAGGACCGATCCTTGTGGTACCCCACAAGTTATGTTACAATTTCTAGACTTTATGTTGTCAACTTCGACAAACTGACTTCTGTTTTTTAAATAGCTCGTAACCCATTGGTGTGCCACACCTCTAATACCGTATTTATACAATTTATGCAACAATATTTTGTGGTCCAGCGTATCAAATGCTTTTTGAAGATCCACAAAGATGCTTACTAAATAGTGCCTTTTATCTATAGCATTGGTAATTTCTTCAGTTAGTTCCATGATTGCTGTAGCAGTTGAGTGATTAGGACGAAACCCATATTGACTATTACTTAAAATCTTAAATTCATTTAGAAATTTATTCAGTCTAATCGCAAATAACTTCTCCAGAATTTTTGAGAACTGTGGAAGTAATGATATTGGTCTATAATTAGAAATTTCTGATTTGTTTCCTTTTTTAAACAATGGAATTACTTTTGCTATCTTCATGCAGTCTGGAAATATCCCTGAAGCAAATGACAAATTACAGATATAGGTAAAAGGCTCAATAATTACATCTATAATTTGCTTTATCAATACCATATTCATATCATTATAATCATTTGATTTTTTATTGGCACACTTCTGAACAATTGTCAGTATGTCACTTGCTTGTACACTTTCAAGAAAAACACTGTTAACATTGTCTAGTACTGTGCCACCATTGGTGTTTCCATCTTGAATTTGTTGTGACAACGTAGGGCCAATATTTACAAAATAATTATTTAATTCATTTACAATTTCAGTTTTACTGCAAATGTCTACATTATTCTTTGTAAACTGATTTGGAAATTTTGTTTTTACCTTGCCTTTTTGCATAACAGAATTTATAATACTCCATGTATCTTTTGTACTTGTCAGGGTTGCTGTGCAGGTGACCGAAGACGAGGACACGGAATCTTCAATATAAGAGTTTTAATAACAAAATGAAAACTTTCAAAAATAAAACAAGAACAAAACTCCAGGGCTTCATGGGTTTACACACAACCATACGTAGACGACGATCGACAAACACTGGGAGAAAACACAGGGCTTAAATAAACTTGAAATGATTGGATAATTAACTGAACACAGGTGATGAGACTGAACACAAACGAGGAGCGGGAAAACTTAACAGGACTAAACCAAAAACCACAAAGACAGGGGAAACCAAGATACAAGGAAAACAGAACTCAAACATTGAATAGTTACAGTACCTCCCCCCTCCCCGAAGGCACAATCTCGCGCCGTATAACATCCAAAGGGGTGGGAGGGTGGGCGCCCTGGAGGCTGACGAGGGCATAGTGCAGGTCCAGGAAGCCTCCAGGGCGGAGCAGGCTGTGGGCGTGGCCATGGCGGAGCAGGCTGTGGGCGTGGCCACGACGGTGCAGGCTGTGGGCGTGGCCACGACGGTGCAGGCTGTGGGCGTGGCCAGGGCGGAGCAGGCTGTGGGCGTGGCCAGGGCGGTGCAGGCTGTGGGTGTGGCCACGACGGTGCAGGCTGTGGGCGTGGCCAGGGCGGTGCAGGCTGCGGGCGTGGCCACGACGGTGCAGGCTGCGGGCGTGGCCAGGGCGGAGCAGACTGCGGGCGTGGCCAGGGCAGAGCAGACTGTGGGCGTAGCCAGGGCGGAGCAGACTGTGGGCGTGGCCAGGGCGGAGCAGGCTGCGGGCGTGGCCATGGCGGTGAGACCCCTTCGGGCGGCCATGGCGGTGAGACCCCTTCGGGCGGCCATGGCGGTGAGACCCCTTCGGGCGGCCATGGCGGTGAGACCCCTTCGGGCGGCCATGGCGGTGAGACCCCTTCGGGCGGCCATGGCGGTGAGACCCCTTCGGGCGGCCATGGCGGTGAGACCCCTTCGGGCGGCCATGGCGGTGAGACCCCTTCGGGCGGCCATGGCGGTGAGACCCCTTCGGGCGGCCATGGCGGTGAGACCCCTTCGGGCGGCCATGGCGGTGAGACCCCTTCGGGCGGCCATGGCGGTGAGACCCCTTCGGGCGGCCATGGCGGTGAGACCCCTTCAGGTGGCCGTGGGTCCTTCGGCGCCCACGGCGAGGGCCTATGGCCCCCCCCCAAAAATTTAATGGGGAGAGTGACTGGAAAAGGGACAGGCTCTGGGACAGGCTGGGCAGACGTGACGTGACAGACGTGGACCAGCGGTGAGGGCTCGGCAGGGCTGGACGGGACCAGCGGTGAGGGCTCGGCAGGGCTGGACGGGACCAGCGGTGAGGGCTCGGCAGGGCTGGACGGGACCAGCGGTGAGGGCTCGGCAGGGCTGGACGGGACCAGCGGTGAGGGCTCGGCAGGGCTGGACGGGACCAGCGGGGAAGAAGTCTCTGGCAGGACGGTCTCTGGCTGGACGGTCTCTGGCTGGACGGTCTCTGGCTGGACGGTCTCTGGCTGGACGGTCTCTGGCTGGACGGTCTCTGGCTGGACGGTCTCTGGCTGGACGGTCTCTGGCTGGACGGTCTCTGGCTGGACGGTCTCTGGCTGGACGGTCTCTGGCTGGACATGAAGAGCTGGGCTGGACGGGACCAGCGGTGAAGGCTTGACTGGGCTGGATGGTGGGGTTGGAGTGGGGCTGGTGACATCATCGACGGTGAATGGCGAGTTACAGGACACCAGCACCCACTCTACATATTCTGCAAAGCTCCATAGAGGACCCTTCCCAGACAGCTGCTCTCTGGTGGCGGTGTTGAGGCCGGCATACAGGAAGTAACAGAGACTGTCGTCCGGGAAGGTTGTAGCTGGTACCAGGTTGAGGAACTTC
Source organism: Chrosomus eos (assembly GCA_036326025.1). NCBI lineage: Eukaryota > Metazoa > Chordata > Actinopteri > Cypriniformes > Leuciscidae > Chrosomus > Chrosomus eos. The sequence goes on from CM070830.1 coordinate 23,550,398, forward strand.
TCCAAATGTTCCTCTAGGGAACAATCCTCCTGCTCGAGGCACAGCAGTTTGACTGCTGCAAAGTGGTCCATGTTGGGGTCGATCGTTCTGTCAGGGTTGCTGTGCAGGTGACCGAAGACGAGGACACGGAATCTTCAATATAAGAGTTTTAATAACAAAATGAAAACTTTCAAAAATAAAACAAGAACAAAACTCCAGGGCTTCATGGGTTTACACACAACCATACGTAGACGACGATCGACAAACACTGGGAGAAAACACAGGGCTTAAATAAACTTGAAATGATTGGATAATTAACTGAACACAGGTGATGAGACTGAACACAAACGAGGAGCGGGAAAACTTAACAGGACTAAACCAAAAACCACAAAGACAGGGGAAACCAAGATACAAGGAAAACAGAACTCAAACACATTGAATAGTTACAGTACTATTTTTGTTTTTGTCTAACAATTTAGTGTAGTAATCCTTTTTTTGCCTTCTTATAATTCCAACTAATTTGTTTTTATATTTTTTATACCTAACTTCAGCATCTTTAGTTCTTAATCTTAGAAACAATCGGTACAAATAGTTCTTTTTCTTATACAGGCATTTTTCAGTCCATTTGTCATCCATGGATTGTTAACAGTATTTTTCTTGGTTAGAGCATTTACTTTGGTTATTTTACAATTTTTATCATATAGATTAGTTAATGTCGTCATGAAAATCTCATATGCAGTATTTACATTATCTGTGTACACTCTATCCCAGCTCTGTTTCTTCAAATCTACTCTAAAGGCCTCTAAAGCCTTACTAGATTTATCTCGAATGAATGTTGTAAATTCATCTTGTATGATGTCATAAGATTTTTTTTCATAAACTATAAATACAGGAAGATGATCACTCACATCTGTCATAAAGATACCACTAATTAATTTACCACGTACATTTGTAAATATATTGTCAATAATAGTGGCACTATGTGTGGTCACCCTTGTTGGTTTAGTTATCATTGGGTATAGATCTGTACTTATCATGCAATTCTTAAATTCACTTGATGCTGTAAGGTTTCCCATATCTATATTAAAGTCACCACACAAAATTAATGATTTGTTATTAATTTTTTCAAACATCTCAAGGATTTTGTCTGTAAATAATTCAACATTAGACCCTGGTGCTCTATACACACAACTAATCAACATATTTTTACCAATTTCATTTGTTATTTCTACAGTAAGCAATTCCATCAAATTTTCTACAGCAGTTGTTTTTTGTTCAATAATTTTACATTTCAAATGATAATCGATATAGAGGGCCACACCCCCTCCCTTTTTTGTTATTCTGTTGACATAAAACATATTATATCCTTCAATCTGGACGTCATTGATATCAGAGTCCTTTAACCAGCTTTCAGTTATAGCAATCACTTTGAAGTTTTTATCTAACTGGCAAAGTAGTTCTTTTATTTTTACTAAGTTACCCTTTAAACTTCGACTATTAAAATGTATGATAGATAATGCTTCATCAATCACCTTGCTGATTTCAACATTATATTGTTGTACAGTATAATAATTGCATACATTTTCTTCAGGGGTTAGCAAGTCATGTTCAATATAATTTTCTAGATCGTAAATTTTATCATTGTTAGTGTCTACGTCCATTATTCAATATATGTCCAAGTATATCCAACCTGATATTGTATTATAAAGTTGTATTAATCATTCTAAATCTGTGAGAATAGGTAAGTACGGAGCCCCCTAGTCCCACTTTGGGGAAAAAAAAAAAATCTCGTGGCCTCAAGATAGTAACTCGTGGCCTCAAGATAGTAACTCGTGGCCTCAAGATAGTAACTCGTGGTCTCAGGATATACTAACTCGTGGCCTCAAGATATACTAACTTGTGGCCTCAAGATAGTAACTTGTGGCCTCAAGATACTATCTCGTGGCCTCAAGATATACTAACGAGGCCACGAGATAGTATCTTGAGGCCACGAGTTACTGTCTTGAGGCCACGAGATAGTATTTTGAGGCCACGAGTTACTATGTTGAGGCCACGAGATAGTATATTGAGGTCACGAGTTACTATCTTGAGGCCACGAGTTACTATCTTGAGGCCACGAGTTACTATTTTGAGGCCACGAGATAGTTATATTTTTTTTTTCCCCAAAGTGGGACTAGGGGGGCTCCGTAGGTAAGTCCACACTACAGCTGTAATGATAACGCCACACAGAAATGATATGGTTGGGATCACTTTCAGAGTGTTTTTTTTTCCTGATGGTGATTGATAAAAACATTGACACCCAATCCAGAATCCAAATTGGTTTTTAGAGCTCAAGCATTTAAAGTGATAGACAACATAACTGCAGTATGCGCTCATATTAAACAGACTGTTATCATCCATTGGTGTAGATCCTATTATAGAAATTACTATATTTCGCATGTGACAATTCACTGAACAATTGCTAATTTATGTATATACTGTTAATTCTGATTAATTATTTTTGGACCATTTGTATATTTTATTTATCATATTGCTGTTGCCAGCCTTTTACAAGAGTAATAAGCCACTGAAGGCTGAGTGTTGCAGTGATTAAACTGCAGTTAAGGGGGTTTTCGGCATTCCACTTCACGTTGTGCCAATGGAAAAAAAATGCATTTAGTGCCTTGTTGCTTTAAATGTGTATTTTGTCGTGCTACACTCAATACCTTGTTACTGGAAAAGCTAGTATTATGAAAACAGCTGCTCTACTGAAAATAATTAAGCTAGTTTGCACCTCCTCAACACTGATAAATACTGTGAATATATGTATGGAAATGTGAAGGTGAGAAAGCCTTCTCTTTGCATATTTTAACACTTGTTCATCTCTCTCCAAAGCTGATGGTCTAGAAGAATGGGTAATCACAGTAAAGCAACTGCACATCTGTAAAAGATATCCCCATTATGAAGAGAAAGGAAGGTGGGATGATTATATAGATGGTAAAGAAGGAGAAAAGAGGCAAGCATGGGGGGGGGAGGATGCTCAAGTGAAAGTCTGACATGATTTCCCTTTTCACAAACCCGTGCATTAAAAGAACCTCCCACACTTGAGGGCGAGGAGAGCAAGACTTTACATCACACGTGATGGTATAGATTTCAGATATTCCCACCAATAGGGAACATGATCATATCTTCCACATAAGCAATCTTCTCCTGGGGATCTTGAGGGTTCTGTTGGGATCTACGGTGTGGGATACAAGAGAATAGGATACATGGATTAGACATTGACACTGCCTCTGGGAGCCCTCACCTTGCATGCCCTGTGTGAGAGAGTTTTTAACCGTTTGCCACACAGTGCTGGTTCTTTCATGAAAGCAGGCTTCTCTGTTAGAGCGTATTTATCATGTCAGGCTACAGGGTTCAATACTGTCATTGCGTAATTGACAGGAATGCTACCCCACCAATGGAATTTAATTACAACCCCTAGAGAGTCTTGACAGGTTGAAAAAATGCAGGGGAGAGAAAGCCACGCTCAGACGTGATGCCTGGAACTGCTGTGCAATGAGGAAATCCTAAAACACTGAGGACAAATCAAATTACCACTAGGCCAGAATCAGAAAGAAATTCTTCATGGGAAATTTACTTAAAGGTGCTCTAAGCGATGTCGGGGGACGTCACTTCTTGTTGACGTTCAAAGTATTGTCGAACAAAACGGAGGCTAGCAAGACCCTCCCTCCTCCTCATCTGTGCACTAACCCCCCCAAACCCCACCCCCAAATCCTTCTAGTCAGTTATTGGCTGGAACAGTTTGTTATGTTTTGTGGTGCGGGTTATCCCAGTTTGTTTTTGTTGCCGTTTTTGGTGCCTGGGGTGTCTGCAGAGACCTCATTTTTTACAGTGTGTTCGGGGGACAGGCAGCTAGCGGATAGTGAGGAGATGTTTGCTGTATGTGACAAAAAATGTTTTGGCCTAAAAAACGCATGACATCGCTTAGACTCTAGTTGTAGGCTATCTGTACTTTCACTTAAAAGTGAATGCCCAACTTTTGCCCAACCCTGTCCTTGCGCCCCCCCAACACTGCGCGTATTCTTTGTCTCCCTAATCAAACACACCTGATTCAACTCATTAGCTCCTAATCACATGGGTTAATGAGCTGATGAGTTGAATCAGGTGTGTTTGATTGGGGAGACAAAGAAAACGCGCAGTGTTGGGCGGGCGCAAGGACAGGGTTGGGAACCACTGCAGAGCACTTTTAAGTGAAAGTACAGATAGCCTACAACTGGTCAAATATTACTCTGTTACAAGTAAAAGTTGTAAAGACCGATTTTTACCTAAGTAAAAGTACAGAAAGACTCGTTTTTAAAAGTACTTAAAAATGTAAATGTCAATGCATTGTTTTATTATTGTTGCGTTGTTTTATGTATGGACAGTACCTTATGCCTCTGAAACAACATAGTGAATACACCTACCAGTTAGTAGTATCTGTGGAATTACGAGCTTTTAACTTATAGATATTAAATAACTGAATTGACAAAAAAAACAAAAACAGATTATCATTATCATTTTTTTATTTAACACTCCTACCACCCCAACAAAAGAAGTACACATATACTGTGTATCCATTCATGCACATTTGAATCAAGTGGTCTGTAAAAATCCAACCTGGTTTAAAACCCAGATAAAAAAACAAAGCTGTATAACTGCCTAACAACAAAACTGCTTTTACAACAGAAAGACCTATTTGCCATTGATGCACGCACTGCACCGAGAATCTGTCTTCGTCCATTTTGCCACCGGGTGATTAGTGTTCAAAGAAAATGATGGGAAATCGCTGAACTTCACGACATGAAGAGTGATTACTTATAGGCTGTCTGTCACCTGCAAAAAAAACAATCACGTTTTAGAGATGAAAAATTTTTTGGACTGACGTTACTACTTTCTACTCAAGGACCTTGACAGAAATGTAGTGGAGTAATATGTACGATATTTGTCTTTCAAATGTAGTGACGTTAAAGTAAAAAGTTTCAATATTGAATTAAATGTACTTCGTTACTGTCCACCTCTATCATTACTATAAACTGTATGTTTAAAAATTAAGCTGCTGCCAGAATGTAGTACCACTGTGTTTAAAATCAGATTCAGTCTCAGAAGATGTGTGGTCATAAAGGGATGGACAGCAATAACTGTGGAGTTTAAACGATGCTCAATTGGTATTAAGGGCCAATTAAAGGCAATTTTGCCCACACAACTGCTGCTCACTGGATATTTGATATTTTTCAGACCATTCTCTGGAAACCCTGGCTGTGTGTAAGAATCGGATCGGCAGTTTCTGAAATTCTCAGACCAGCTCATCTTGCATCAACAACCATGTTACATTCAGAATCACATTTCGTTCCCATTCTGATGCTCAGTTTGCTACATGCCTAAATGCATTGAGTTGCTCCCATGTGATTGGCTGATTAGAAATCTGCATTAATGAGCAGTTGAACAGGTGTACCTAATTAAGTGGAAGTATTGTTGTTGTTAGGACATGTTAGCTAATGTAATTGAATAATGTTATGAAACCTTCCTTATTGTAAAGTGTCACCGAAATAAAGCTGGAGTTGTGAAAACAGAGTAGCAATTATGAGGAAAAAAGCTCACCATCACAATAAATAGTCATAATTACAACATGCCTGAGAACTATCAAACATTTTTGTGACATGTAGTGACATACATTTAACATCCTTAAAGCACCAGACATATTGGTGTGACCCTTTCAGTGTGTGCTATAAAGGACAACACAGTCATCGCGTTGAAGACCTCAATTATACAAATCCTAAAATGCACCAGACAACTCCAACAGTTACTGTCACTTACACAATGTGGTTCTCCTTCCTTTCCATCTAATTAAAACATTACGCTTTGTCAAATGTCTGACATGTATGCGCTTGAAAATTCTCGCGTCTATTTTTAAAGCAAGGTGGTTACGTAAATCTTCACACAAAGAAGGAGATCTGAATGCCGATCTTTTCTGACTGACTCTCGCCTCCCTTCTCATCCCAGTCCGGTCTTTCTCCATCCTTTTCCGGCCTCTTCTCTTTCTTTATGTGCATTCTCAGCGAGATGGTTATTCCAATGGAATAAATATTCAATTATTCACACTGCAATTGTGTAGCTATGCCCTCAGGTCTGCATCACACTAATGGAGATGGCAGGCTGCTTTTACTATAGTAGAAGAAACAGATGACCGTCGCCCCCTCAGTCTCAAATCCATCCTGGCTTCCAAAGCAATCACTAGATCCTCATTAAAACTCTCTGTATCGATCCTTGTGTTCTGCTTTCTCCTCTTTGGTGACTGACTTATGTCTGGGAATGACTGATTGACCCAGAGCTCACAAAAGGCCCAGCCGACCATCTTGAATTATAGAAACTCAAATTTACTCAACCTCAGCAGACTGTTGTGCTTCCTGCCTCTTTAAAGCTGTAAACTTTTAGGTCAAACTGGTTTCCGACCTAAAGTACACAGAAAGGCTATTATTTAGATGATTAAAAACCTTGTTCCAAACCTCTACGTTCTTTCTTTGATGGAGCACAAAAGGTACTGGTCAATCTTTTCCATAATTTCAATGAATGGGACATTAAATCGCCATTAAATAATCATAAAAGAGGTCCATATGACACATGTGCTATATCTTCTTTCTGAGAAAATCTTTTTTTTCTGAGAAACAGAGTCAGATTTAGATCAAATCTTTTCAAAAACCTTGACATCGGCCCTATTTATCCTTATCATATTCGTAAAATAAGCAGTCATGTACAAAATACAAATCATTCTTTTGAATCAAATATTTTCAATGAGTCAGTTCACAAAACAGGTTTGAATGATTCATCAACGAATTAGATGCATTTGGTTCTCAAGTCAAGACTCATTGACTCAATAATGTTTGCAGATGTTGACAACCAACTGGACTTCTCGATTATCAAAGAATAATGACTTAAAACGTTCAAACAAAACTGAAAATTCTGTCATCATTTACTTCATTCCAAAACTTTTTTTCTGCTGTGGAACAGAACAAAACAAAATTTCTCATTTTGTGTTCTGTGAAAGAAAGTCCAAAAAAGAGTGAATAAATTCTCTGAAGGAAAATCTGATGCAATAATGATTATTAATATAGTTTATATAGTGCACTGTAAAAAAAGTTAACTCATTATTTTGAGTTATCTTTTGCATGGGTTTTTTTTTAGTTTAACTAACTTATTTCGATAAGTTGAGGACAAGAAAACTTAAAATTTCTTGTTGTCTGGACAATCTAGTTAAAAAATAAGTTGAAATAACTAAATTGCTAAAATATTTTTTACAGTGTGTATATATTATGTAAACACACACATACAAACCTCCACAGTACTGACAACAACAACTCTGCCTAATGCCTTTTATGCTTTCTGTTGTCACTTACATTTTTATTTAATATTATCTTATTACAAAATGCAGAAAATTAAAATTGGTCCCAGGCTAATGCTAACAAGACAAGATTTATATTACATTTGTGTGTATTTGGGCCATTGGTTGACATCGCATTAGAGCATAAAGAGAATTAAACTGACCTGAATTAACTGAAATACTTTGTGTGAGTAAAAAGCATGTTAGAGTGGTACCAGAAAATAGTATGAACAATTACTGATTTCTCTCTCTCTCTCTCTCTCTCTCTCTCTCTCTCTCTCTCTCTCTCTCTCTCTCTCTCTCTCTCTCTCTCTCTCTCTCTTCTCTCTCTCTCTCTCTCTCCTCTCTCTCTCTCTCCCACACACACACACACAACACACACACACACACACACACACACACACACACACACACACACACACACACACACACACACAGAGAGAGAGAGAGAGAGAGAGAGAGAGAGAGAGAGAGAGAGAGAGAGAGAGAGAGAGAGGAAGGAGAGAGAGGAGAGGTGTGTATCTGGGTGATGCAACCCTCTGAAATAATGAGAACAACATTTGATTTTTTTATGCTACATTTGAGCTACGAAGTAACAGCCATTTTAAGATTTGCATGCATTTTTTTCTTGATATATATGCATTACATTACATTATTTAATTTTGTGAATGTAAATTGTATCTCTGCAAATAATCTCTGTAATTGCATCCAACCAATCAATTCCGTCCTATTGCAATGTCAACCCTGTCTGACCTTAAACTGAACTCAAAATGATATCAGAGGTTAAACTTGTGTTTCGTCTGTATGAGGGTAAAAGTGTCGACACCCGTGTGCAAGCAAGAACTAAAGCAGGTCAAAAGTGCTTTAACCTCATCTACACCTACATCCATCTGTCCCTTATCTCATAACACTCCAGCGCTCACTTAATTGGACAAGAGATGACACACACACTAACCAAAACCCGGGGGTCACAACCTCATCCTGGAGAGGGAGGCGGAGCTAGAGAAACAGTGATTACAAACTAACAACGTCTAAAGTAAACGATGGGTTAGATATAAGAACCTAACAGGCTTATCCCTAACTGGCTATCAATTTTGAGACCCAAATTAGGCAACATAATAGGCTACCATAGAATTTATGGAACTATGATGTGGAAAATGAGTACAGTAGTACTTTAGTGTAAAAATTACTTATTGACAAAGCATTGATATCCAAGGTAAATAATGAAAGAGATTAGAAGAAGGGTGTGCTATACTATTTTAGTTTTTATTAATACATTAGCTTTTATTTTGACATTTTCATTTGTCATTTTAGGTTTTTTTGTTTTTTTTTTTGTTTTTTTTTGTTTGTGCATTTGTCATTTTCAAATACTCCTATTTATGTTTAATTTGTTTTGATTTCAGTTTTAGTTTAGTTTTTATTTATTTCCAGGTAGTAATTTTAGTGCTTATTTCAGTTATAGTTGACAAGAAAACATTTCTAATTTTTATTTTTATTTAGTTTAGTAATATTTATATTTGATGTTTTTTTTTTTTTTACAATTAACAAAAATGCTTTTGATAGTTTTAGTTAATGATAATAAGTAACAATAAAGGCTTCTTTTTCCTTCTTTGTTTAGGGGGTAAAATGAAGTTGGAAATAGGCCTACGTGAGCAGCGGTATATTGTAATCGAACATCCGACAGTGCTGAGAGCGGCATTTAGATGAATATTTAAATTCATGCTGTGCGCAGTTTACTCTCAATAACAAAAAAAACACACAACAAAATTCAGAAAACAGAAAGCATTTTTAAAATTAAAGCTGCAAGCAGCGATGGACGGGCCCTCGCACATGTAGCGCGTCGGGGAGTGATGCGGCCGCATATTCTGTTGCATATTCTGGAGCTCTGCCAGTGCGGCTGTGAATTTGCTACGCTTTTCAGACACTGCATGAAGGTGTTATACGTCACTTCCTGTTGCCAGCAGGTGGCGCTATGACTGTGGGTGAATGTGGGCATGTACATGAGTTCAGGGTGGGACTCTCATCCTACATGTAAAGTTTGGTGCAGCTGTGAGCATGTACACTGAAGTTACAACCACTTCCTGTGTCATTGCGATGAGTTGATCTTTGATGCCATGCCACGGACACATTCCGATTGACGAAAACTCGCAGATAGCACAACTTTTCATCGTCAATGCCTTTAGAAGGCACAGCAGAAATTTCAAGTCGATCGGACTAAATCCCTAGGAGGAGTTCGTTAAAGTACGGAGTGTGTAAATCAGCCAAAATTTGATGTAAAATTCAAAATGGCTGACTTCCTGTTGGGTTTAGGGCATCACTCCAAGAGGCTTTTTTGTGCGTCTGGACATGGTTGATGTGCCACAGAAATTTCGTACATGTAGGTCAAACGTACGGCGGGGGCTGCTTCGTTAAACGTCACTTCCTGTTGCCAGCAGGTGGCGCTATGACTGGGGGTGAATGTCGGCATGTACATGTGTTCAGGGCGGGACTCTTGTCAAGCGTGCAAAATTTGGTGCAGATCTGAGCATGTACAGCAAAGTTACTCCAACTTCCTGTTTCATGGCGAATCATCGATGCCATTGACAAGCCCATTGACGAAAACGCGCAGATAGCACAACTTTTCATCGTCAATGCCTTTAGAAGGCACAGCAGAAATTTGAAGTCGATCCAACTAAATCCCTAGGAGGAGTTCGTCAAAGTATGGAGTGTGTTAATCGTTCCAAAATGGCCGCCAAAATCAAAATGGCGGACTTCCTGTCAAGTTTTGGGTATGGGTTCATGAGGCTTTTTTGTGTGTCTTGATATGATACATGTCCCCACCACATTTCGTGCATGTAGGTCGAACATGGACGAGGGGCTAATTTTTTCAAATTTTCTAGGTGGCGCTAGCGAGCCATTTTGCCACGCCCATCCGCGAAACCCACAAAATACTAAATACTAATTTTTCACCAGTCCTGACATGTGTGCAAAATTTGGTGACTTTTGGAGCATGTTGCGGCCTCGAAAATGGGGCTTACTTTTCAGGGGAAAAAAAAAAAAAAAAGAATCCTAACAGTTTCAAGTGGGGGCCTCGCACCTTAGTGCTCGGGCCCTAATAAAGCATCAGTGGGTATGTTTGCACGAGCTCTGCATTTTGGCACTAAAGTCACGTCACGTTTTTTTATACAGCATACGATAGATTGCTGTCTCATTTCATCAGAAGAACAACTTCATTTTCTGCTATAATGTTATCACAGATGTCATATCAGTTCGTTCTTCGATTTCGCTTGAAGTATCAGGGCTTTACCACGTGAGCCCTTCCCATTTCTCAAACCTCTTCCTTCTGATGCCCTAATTTAAAGCAGAGACCACATGTGCGTTCTTTGGGTGCTTCTCATACCCGTCAGTCTCCAGGAAGTCACTGGGAGTTTGGTTGGATCAACAAATGCCAGTGTCAAAATCACTTGGCAACATGGAAAGGGCACGGAGAGCTCCCTTTGCCAAAACTTGTCTCATTGAATAATTTGGGTCAGCTGGGCTCAGAATTTTTACACACCTTCCCTGTTAAGCATTCAGTCAGCCTGAAACATTCTCTCTATGCACAGTGGTACATGTCCTGCCTACAAGGCAGCTATGTCGACCATTACAAATATTTTTTTAATAGTCTTCTAACTTCTCTCTCTTATTATCCGCCTCTCATTTTTTTACTCTCCCTCTCTCTCACTGGAATTAATTAGTTGGGTTGTTAGAGGACTGAAGGCCCATGGCACAGGTTCTGGGTATTTATAAAAAGCATAGTTGCACCTTCTAATCAGGTACCCAAAAAAAACACAACAGGAAAGAGAAAAACACAGAGGGAAAAAAACGCAATATTCATGATTTATGGGAGTGTAAAGAGAGCTCACACCTTATTGTCTGTTCTGTCCTTACCAAAACCAACAAAAAAATGCAATAATCCCAACCTTTATATTAAAGACAGAGAGGCCAGTGCTCAGAGTTATATTGCACACTCTTATAAGGAGCTCTTCAGACTAAAACATTCAGGGAATTATGGGTCTCCAGAGAATCCTCATTTTACCTCTGTTACTATCGCTTCCCTCGGATGGAAATAAGTGTGTTGGGAGATGGTGTGTTGGATGAAATGGGCTGAAGTGCTCTAATGGAAGAGAAAGAGACAGAATGTGGATTAGCGAGATTGTAACAGACCTTAGTGTGCTCTCACATTTTCAGTACTCTTTCACAGAGAAGAACAGATAAAATACAGTTATTATTCGTGCTTGCTAAGGCAATCTATTGCGCTTTTTATGGTAAGGGATTTAAATAACCCTATTAAAATTTAGCACATATTGCAGTGTTTGTACTAAGGAAACACTCATGCAGCTTGTTGAGAAAAGGTGAGATATTGCTTTTCGAAGCAATACTTTTATTTCAATAGACTACTCAGGAATAGAAACATAATAAAGAACAGAATGCAGCTAGCAACATATAGCAACATGTTAATGATCATGCACACTTCAAAGTTGTGATAAACAGAAGTATTGACGGATCTTTTCTTGTGACATACAAGTGTAAAAGTGCGGTATCATTTACCATTGCTCTGTGAAATTTAGTGTACATTTACAGGAAAATGATGTACTAAAAATGTAAATGTTCTTCCTTTGCATTTTTGACAATTTTGCCAAAACCAGTAGTTGGCGATGTCACTTTGTAAAGAAACACTGTGCTCGCCTAGACTGAACAAGTAATATGCGCATGATGTTATTGTTTTCAAAAAAAAAATTCCACAAATTTGTCGATTACAGTATTTTTTTCAAAAACATACACTTTTAATGATTTCATAAATTTGAGTTTTCTGGCCCCCAAAATGTGTAGTAGTAGTGCAAATGAACAGCCAAAAATTATTGGAAAAGTTCGGTTGCCTCTAGAGATTAGGGTGAAAGTTAATTTCGTGCTGACTTTAATGCTTGCACTGTATCATGACATCAATCCACTTCAGCTTCCTGGAGCGGATGGAGGGATCGGGAAAGAGCAATGTCTGTCAGAGAGAGAGAGAGAGAGAGAGAGAGAGAGAGAGGGAGAGGAGAGGGAGAGGGAGTGGGAGAGGAGGAGAGGGAGAGGGAGAGGGAGAGGGAGAGGGAGAGGGAGAGAGAGAGAGAGAGAGAGAGAGAGAGAGAGAGGGAGAGGGAGAGGGAGAGGGAGAGGGAGAGGGAGAGGAGAGAGAGAGAGAGAGAGAGAGAGAGAGAGAGAGAGAGAGAGAGAGAGAGAGGAGAGAGAGAGAGAGAGAGAGAGAGAGAGATGGAGACGGGGACGGGTAATGAGAGGAAGCTGTGATCGATGCTGTAGTGCATTACTGATGATTTGCACTCAGCCAGTTAGTGGTTTTTGGACACATCTATTAATGAGCCATGTCTGTCCTAACCTCAACCACATACAAGCACAATGAAACTGGACACGGCTCTTAGCTTGATTATGCAAACACCCACAAACATATAGTACATGCGCTTCCACAAATACACTTAATGCACATTCAAGCTCCTAAAAGTGGGCATCGAATAAAAGCATCTTCACAAAGAGCTGTTTAGATGCGGAGATAACTTCATTTGGTGTGATTGCACCAGAAGAATTACAGAGAAGAGCTGGGCAGGAATGAATTGTGTAAGTATTGCTCGCCCTCCTCCCAGCCCCCACCAGCAGGCAGAGCAGTGAGTCACTTTACCCCCTCACTCCGATTTCACTCAGCCCAGCCATGAGTTCCAGCACTCCTCACTCAGCTACTACCCAACATGCACATATACCAGCAGGAGCTTGTTTACCCAAAGAAAGCGAGTGCCTCATGCAAATCAGCTGGGCACATTTTAACTCGCATTTCCGAACATGTCTTATTTCTCATGTTGGGCAGAATGCAAATCCTCCATTTGGATTTACAATGGAAATCACCTAAGCCTGTGTTTAGTTGGATTGATTCTGCCCAGATTTGAGCACAGCTTGTGTATCAGCCTGTATTTCTGCACTGGGAGAGTGAATCACCACCCACTAGTAATCACCTCTGAATTCACGTACAGTCACAGTGTCCTTCCCGTGTTCTACACCCACACCCTGCCTACAGCTGACCATCTCCTTATGGAGCACACGCGCACACACTTGTATATGTGACAAGACAAAGGAGATGATAGTGGACATGAGGAAAAAGAAGAGTACTCATCAGCCACTGTTTGTCCAAGAGCTCGAAGTAGAGAGGGTGAGTAGTTTTAAGTATCTGGGGGTCCACATCAGTAAGGACCTCACCTGGACACACAATACCACACAGCTGGTCAAGAAGGGACAACAGCGGCTATACTTCCTTAGGAGACTGAGGAGGTTTGGCATGTCGACTAAGATCCTCCATAACTTTTACAACTGCGTTGTGGAGAGCGTCTTGACAAGCTGTATTACCGTGTGGTATGGAAACACTACAGTGAGGGACCGCAAACGTCTGCAGAGAATTGTGAAAACTGCAGAGAAGATCATCAAGACTCCACTGCCTTCTCTGCAGGCCATTTACCATCGCAGAGTACACAGGAGAGCTGCCTCTATCATTAAGGATCCTACCCACCCCCAGCATGGACTGTTCGCACTTCTACCCTCGGGACGGAGGTATAGAAGTGTGAAATGTAGGACTTCCAGACTTAAAAACTCATTCTACCATCAGCTATCAGACTTTTAAATAGATAACCAGTGGACATAGATTAGTCGCATTTCATAGTAGAATTTGTGGACAAATTGTTGCATAATTGCACATCTGTTAATACTGTTGCTATTTATTAGGGAGAGGCACTTAAATTGCACTTTAAAATATTATTGTATTGCACAAATCAGTATTGCACATTTGCATACATAGATATACTATATTTAATCCTAATTCTAAAGTCTAATTATTTTTATAGCATTTTTTTTATTTTTTTTCTGAGTGTGTATGTGTCTGTGTTTGTTCTTTTTATAAGTACTTTGCACTAGTCCTGGCATTCATTGTGGACAGCAAGGAAAGAATTTCATTGCACAGGGAAAACTTGTTTTTCCTCACTGTGCATATGACAATAAACGCTTTGACTTGACTTGACTTGATATGTGGTTTGCAGAGACTTGCATAGACATAATGTTTTTTTTAAAATAGACGGAAAAGTACCAAAATGTTCCTAATATCAAATCCATGAAACACATGGTGAAACACAACACGACTCTGTGATTAGCACTTTCATTAATAATAATAATTAGAATATTAATTATTATTATTATTATTGAATATGTCTGTCTCTTTAACAAAAATCAAGACCTGCTTTACATGCTTAATTAAATAAATGTCTAAGTTAAAGGGGCCAATTAATAACAATAACAACAACATACATTACTCTCATTATTATTATTATTATTGAATGGCTATCTCTCTCTCTACAGGCTTAAATTATTGTTAGCCTCATAGCATAATTGCCTTAGTCCTTTTAATTTGAAATATGTCTCAGGCAATTATGCTATAAGGCTAACAAGACCTGTTTTACAGGCATACAAAATGCCTTTAATTTTAATATTTAATTATTTAGGGGCTAAATAATAATATCAACAACAACATGCATTACTGTGGGTTATTATTATTATTATTATTATTAATAATCAATTAAGACAACAGCCTTAATAAAAAAAAAAATATATATATATATATATATATATATATATATATATATATATATATATATATATATATATATATATATATATATATATATATATATATATATATATATATATATATATATATATATCAGTATTATTAGTATTAAATATAAATGGCTATAATAGGGCCATATCTCTAACACCAATACATGTTTTATACATAAATAATTAATACTGCTTTAGAGGCTTAAAACATATATAAATATTTTAAATTTTAACAATGTACTCTTTAGTTAAACCTGTAAAGCAGGTTTTGATTGTTGTTAGAGAAACAGCCATATTCGCCAAAAGCATGCAGTGATCTTGTCAAATACTTTTGTCATAATGAATCAAAACCGCATTATTTGCATAAGATGAGAGCTGATTATGGGATGGCTGTGTGTTTTTAGCAGTATGTTCTCTCTGGTTTGTTCTCACAGAGAACAGGGCCTTGATGTGCTACTTAAAGAACTCTCGGCTGACTCATCAGCTTCATTCCAAGTGATGCACAGACAAGTGTGAATATGACTCACTCCGCTTGTAGATCTGACAGTCAAACATTTATCAAAGACCAACATCAAGCAGTAAGCTCTGGCATAGCGAAACACACCACACACACAGTTTCTCTCTACTACAATCTAAGTAGGGAAGAAGGCCAGGTTTAACCCTGGGCCCTAAATATGAATCCTTCCTCACTCCAATGCTGCAGACTTTCCTCACATGACCTCTCTTTGCCAGTTTCGTTAGTGAAGAATCTCCTTGAGAGAACACAGAGTGGGCACAGAAGCCCCGTTCCAAAACACTGCCTACATAGGCAGCTGCTTTCTAAAGCAACATACTACTCTTCATTTACAATTTGGAACACTCTACATGGAACATAACTCAAACAAACAGCACCGCCTCAAGAGACCCAGAAAAATAATGACTAAAATAATCCATTCTTCAATACAACACACTATTTTTATCGTTACTTTACGGTATTGAATAAACATTATTATTTATAATAACAACTTTCTCACCTCGCCTGGCATCCCCACTGAGCTTGGCACTGTGCATTCTTAGAATTCAGAAAAGCTGCTGTAGAATTTGTTCACAAGTAGGTGTTTTAAGAGGCAGCATAATGAACAGAGCAAGAGTGTGTTTCCAGAGACCTCAGAAGAATCAATCGCCCTCCAGAACTTTCCACAGATCATCTCTGTGTTCAATTTGGTTGGGTTGGGTTACATATGGACAAACCCAACTGTTGGTTTAAAGTCTTTTAACTACGTTTTTAAACTCAACGGTTGGGTTTTTCCAAATTTGACCCAAACATGGGTTGAAACAACCCAGCATTTTTTAGAGTGAGCATAATATAAATCATATTATAATTATATATGGCTATATATCCGTCATGGTGTGGTGGAGGCAGAAAGAGATGAGGAGTCCAAAGTTCCAATGCAAACGTTTACTAACAAAATAATACAAATGGTACAGACGGGCAGAAGGTTCACACCTGACAAATTATTAACCTGACATGGAAAATTATTGTAAGTTGCGTTGGATAATAGTGTCTGTTAAATGCATAAATATTCATATTAATGTAAATAATAATAATAATAACAATAATGAGCATAATAGTTAATGATGATGATTATCATCTTTTCCCTGAAAGTGTTTACAAAAGTGTAAATTGTAATATAAAACAGCAACTATAGGTATATGGCAATGGAATTCATGGAGCTAAGCACTCCTGGATGAGTGAAGAACAGCAGCTGCTCTTCTCTTCTCAGCAGTAAGGACCTCACCTGCCCTAGTGACCCAGTAACCAGGAATAGCCCAGCATTACCAGCACAAGGGTGTGTGTTTCTTCCCCTCAAACCACCTCACCATGGAGAGTTTATAAATACACTTACTGCATTAACAGACAGTTCAAACTAATTTCAGAGCTCCAATAAGTCATTAGGAGCGTGAATGCCGTCAACCGCATGTTCACAAGTTGCTATTCTTTCTCATGCATACACACAGCTCAACAGATATCACGAGAAGACCAGATTATGCTTCTCAGTCATCACTGCCATGATAAATGCTCACGACATCATCTATATTGTCATTACACTTCTTTATACATAATAACAGACATAAATAGTTAGAATCTCACATGTAGATTCAGAGACAAGCAGTTGCTGTCCAATCATGTGACTTGTTATTTAAAGACAACCTAACAGCGGCTCTTGTTTTGTGCATGCAGATGGACACACAAGCAGTTGTGTCAGATGCAGAGAACATTGCTTAACCAACAGGAACAGTGTCTCATATCCATGGCAATATTTTCACCACTTTTTACACACAGCTAGGGAGTTACATAACTGAGTTATTCCGTGCTTGGCAGTGCTTCATTTTAGATGCATGACTGTGCTTTTCTTAAGCACTGCTCTACCTTTACATGATCTACAACAGCCCAGCAATAAGCACCAAATCAGCCTATAATGTTTTTTGAAGGATCATGCGACACCGAAGACTGGATAAATTATGCTGAAAATTCAGCTTTGTCGACACAGGAATAAAATACATTTTACAATATATAAATAGAAAGCATATGTTTTAAATTGTAATATTATTTCACAATGTTACTGTTTTACTGTATGTTTTTATCAAATAAATGCAGCCCCGTGGTCATAAGAGACTGTTATACATGTCTAAATAATCTAAAAATAAATGAGCTCTGTCATGAAACTCTAGATAGCGCAGGCTGATGGGTCGCAAGCGGATGATATTTACATAGTACAACTACTTGGCACAAGCTGATTGGTTCATACCGCATCTGCAGCCAATGAGCTTGCTGCTCAACATGTAAATGTTCAGTTATCATTCACTATAGCAGACAAACTTTCAGAGTTAAGGTGATGATACACAGGGCAACTTTTTGAGCAATGTTGCTGGGCAATGTTGCCATCAACGGGCAACCAGATGAGACACAGGGCCCACAACCCATCTAAATTATCCAGATAGAAATGTGTTGCCCATTTTCAATGTGAAAGTGCCCAAGGAACAATCCCTTGGCAAGATTGCCCAGCAACATTGCTCAAAAAATTGCCCTGTGTCATCACCTTTAATCTAAAACCCTCAAGCTTCCCCAGCTCTATGCATCTGCTATGGGTAATTGATAAATGCCATTTGTGCAGCAGCAGTATGTCTTACATATTCACAGCAGCGTATCGGCGTATTTATTGGCAGTAGCAAGTTCCTTGCTGTTGAGCCTTTTAATATTGCGAAATTCTGATGGCCATCAGCCATATCACCCTATCATTCATTGATACATTAATTCATCACACGCTTGGATTCGTGACATTTTAGGCTTCAGTACGGTGTTCACAATGGACAGTCTATGCAGCATTACGTCATCAAAGTGTGGACTCTGAGGAGGACTGCGAGGACTCAGGGCAGAGTATCTTTATATCACTTATTTTTCTTTAGCTCATCTGCATTTTTGATTCATGCACTAGCTTTGTAAACACCAATCTGTTTGAGTTGACACACTTGAGGATTCTGGGAAGAACAGTAAGACTGTGCCTGAAATGAGGCTGTATAGAAACTCATGGAGCAAACACAAAACAGCTGTGGCCCACAATTATGTGCCATTGGCTGTTTACTACTTTATAATCAGCCTAGCAATGTTCTGGGGAAGGCTTGGGGTGAAAGAACACCAATAGTAACAAGGTAGCAAAATAAAATAATTAATTACGAGTCAGTGGTTACAATGCCACATTCACACAAACATAAATTACCACATGCAAATTTGGGTACATCTTGTGTATTCTCTTAGTTGTGCTTTTGACCCAATTAGAGGATCCTCTCAATCTCTGAACCAATCAGATCCATCCATGAGCTAGGAATCCCCGTTACCCTAGCAACTGTGAGGTCACTGAAACAGATGGGGGGAGGGGGTGCTTGGTCATAAGGTTGTAAAATGCAGTTTCTCTCCCTTGACAGTACAGCTGCTGTGCAAGTGTTTAATGCATGCATGCATTCATTAGCACAGGCATACAGGAAGGAACTGAGGGAGACAGAAATCCATTGAGGCAGATGTGCTTTGAAATATTTCCCTGCCTGTTCCACACCACATCTTATTTCACATCGCTTTTGATGACCGAAATCAGGGCACATCTATATCACAGCAGATTTTTAAAAAATGCCCAGATTCATTACTGGCTTTGCAATGCGTATGATCAAACTTTTCCGTCATGTTACATGAGTGATAACTGCAGCCTGAGCACATCAGAGTAGAGGGAGAAAAGAAAAAGCAAGGTGATGAAACTCCTCCATTCTCTCCTCCAGCGTGACCTATTATTATTCACTGTGAGAATTCATTCTCATCCATGTTTTAAACTCCCATCTCTCTCCCACAAAGAAAAGCACTCGCTCAAGCTGAAATGTTAATGATGACGGCAACAAATGAATTGCAAAAACAGTCCTTGCACGTTTCTTGTGGTCTCTGAAGCCGGGTGACCAAGTTGAATAAAGGAGGACTAGATTATGGAAGGAGAGCAGATGAAAGGAGAGAGGAAGAAAGCAGAAGAGCGGTGGAGACCAGGGCAGCGGAGTTGAAAAGCGAGGAGAGTGGGGGCGTATAGAGCTGTCATTTCATCTTAGATTTTGCTCTCTCCTTGTCTCCACTCGTCTTGCTTGGTGAAATGTTAATCTGGCATGGAGTGGAAAACAGCACAGAAGATCAAAAATAGGTCAGAGGGAAAGAAAAGAGAGGGTGAAGAACGCTCCGTCCTGTGATTTGAAATGCACACTGAGAGAAATTAGATCAAGCTTCAGAAGATGCTCATGATATTTATTGAACTGCTTCTTTGTACTATGGTTCCAAAAAAAAAAAACCCAAGATGAATAGAGACTGCAATTAACATTTCAGATAGCTATTTTATGGATGAAAATTATATCATTTAACTGCTGTAAAGCGGCTATATCCGTAGTTTTGGTGGGATGCGACTGAAAAAAGGGCCGCAGTTCTGTTCTGAACAGCTGAGTGCAAATAATAAACTGCAACTAAACATATATATATCAGCTTTATCAACTTTTAGGGGAAAACGCTTCCCTGTGCAAATTAGCAAAAACACAAATTCATCTATCATAACTGTCCTTACATAACATCTCAAAATTGTACACCTGTAAATAACATATATATATATATATATATATATATATATAATATATATATATATATATATATATATATATATATATTACTGTACTATATTCTTTTTAATATTATGATTGTTATACTTTTGTGTCTGTACTTTCCTTCTGCACTGGAAGCTTCTTCTGTCACCAAGACAAATTTCTTGTGTGTGTAAACATACTTGGAAATAAATTTTTCTGATTCTAAATCAGAAAAGCCAAACTAGACAGATAAGGCAAATGGTTGCCTAACATGCCCTTATCCTCAAAAACCATGAATGAAACGACGCAAGGTGAGAGAAAACTTCTCATACATTAAATATGGGTTGTACTTGGTTCGGTGCTGCGTCACTAAAATAAAAACTGGTTACAGAAGCAAACGCAAATTATCAGCTTGTGCAGTTTTTGGACTCCTAAAAAATATATATATAATTCAAAATAAGGTATATATATATATATATATACGTTACATTCACCAGCTGGATTGCCCTTGATTTCCACAAGAGGGCACTCCTTCTGTCTTACTTATCCCACTGTGGACTACATATCCCATAACCCATTGCCAGGACTCATTAGCCCTGATTACTTCCACCTGTGCGTCCTTACCTTGTTTAGCTAAACCTTTATATGCCTGGTCAATTGAATCATTCATCGCTAAGTCTAGTTTGTTGTCATACTTCAATTCTGAGCACTATTTTGGTTTCTGACTCTGGTTATTTGGATTACCCTGTTTCCTGCCTGTTGTCTATTTGGATTGTTTGCCTGTGTGTTTAACGCTGTGCCTATGGATTTTCTTGATTACCTCTTAAACAACTGCTCTTGGATCCCACACTGTGTGTCAGAACAGTTTCATGACAATACTTACACGTTACATTAAATATGGGTTATGCTTGGTTCTGTGCATGCGTCACAATAGAAAAACTGGTTTATGAAACAAACGTTCATAAACCTTGTGCAGCTTTCAGCTTGTGCAGTTTCTGGTCTCTTAAATTGTTCTGAACCATATAAATTTTTAAATACATACACAGACACACAAGTGTGTATATTGCACATATACAGCGATATACATCACTTCGTTCTACCATTCAGTCTGAGTATCTGCTATGTGTGTGCTATATGTGGATCATAATTCCTCTTATCCCCTCTGTCTTTTGAAGGGCAACAGAGGGGGTTGGGAGGTAGTCAGACTGCACATTGAGTGGAGTAGGAAAGCAAAAAAGGTTAAAAATATTAAGGAGGTTGAAGATAATAGAGGCACTTTGAACAACAAACATGCTGAGTCAGGAAGTATGCAAACACATGCACACCCTCATCATACACCTGCAGAAACATCTTACACTACTTCCGTCAAAAGTTCTGTTTCTGTCACAGAGCTCTTTAGTTCCCTCTGCTGGTTGAGACGCAAAAAGCACCAGTGCACAAACATTTAAACCTGAAACTACTGATCGAGAGACTGATAAACGTCAGACATCACGAAACAGTACCAAAACAGCTTAGCTAATAAAGGCTCTAATGTGAAGCAGAGTGTTTTAAATATATGTACCATCTGCAGTCAGGTGAGGGAAATCACACTGTCTGTTTTAAAGGGATAGTACACCCAAAAATCAGAAATGGTCATCATTTCCTCTCCCTCGTGTCGTTGCAAACCTGTATGTCTTTTTTTCTTCTGTGGAACATAACATAACATTTTGAAGATTGTTGGTAACCAAACAGTTTCAGCTCCCCCAGACTTTTTTTTTTGTCTAGAATGGAGGTCAATGCAAACCGAAACACTTATTTTAAGGAATGTTAACCAAACTGTTTCGGTTCCCGCTGACTTCGATTGTATTTTTTGTCCATACAAAGGAAGTGAGTAAATGATGACAGATTTTTCATTTTTGGTTGGACTATCCTTTTAAAGTCATCAAGAACTCAAAATTGACCATTCTTATTTTTTACAGAATATTGCAGTGTTTATTTTAAATGGTCCCCTCCCTCTTACAACGGCAACCTTTCTCTGATGAAGTGTGCAATGGAGCGAAGGCGGGACATTCCTCCCCTCCAGCAACCCGTCACTCACATGAGATCACAGCAAACACAAATAATCTAATGATCTAATCAATTCACAATGGACAAAATCAAGTCCTACAAAATCCGCCCTACATTTTTTTCTCGTTTGAGAATTCAGTGTATAGTACAGAAACATGCAGTTTCATTTCATAACACATTGTCCACACAATGTTTCCTGTGCTCTTACCCCCCCCCCCCCCCCCCCCCCCTCAATATTCTACATACTTCCATTAACATGCTATTGTATTAAAATGAACACTAATGCTCAAGAGGAACATCAGATGTGCCCAAATGTTTTGCTCCCCTGTGACCTCATAATCATAAGTTGAACCATTTTATTATCTGAAAGCATTTTGCTGTTCACCTATTTTTAATTTGTATTGCTCGCATGTAATGTGCATGTGTGCTGCAAAAGCCAGGCCCACAATACTGCGCTAATGTAATCCAACTCTACTGCACTCACTGACCCCCATTATGAAACAAAAATGTGTGAAGAGAAGTGCTTCTTTCAAAGGAGGCCAGTCTGCTCTAAGCTTCTTGTCCATCCAGCTTTGTCTCAATCTCCTTCCACAGCTTCCTTCTCCCCATCATCAGCTCTGTAGGCCCACTCGAAGAGGTCGCAAACTTCTTAATCACACCCCTCCACCGCAAACTCCTGTAGAGAGAGAAATGGATATGTATTTTACTCTGTCACTCCGCTGTTCACACTGAAATGAGCAGCCTTGGCTCTCTCGCCCTTCCTGGAGGTAGAAAAAGCTGAGCCTTTTTAAAGTTCAAGACAAAATGACACGTCCAAGGCCACCTTTTCTCCCTCATCACTCACTCATACATACACACACACACACCTCTGGTTTTAGCTCTAATTATACTGAGAAGTAGGCTGCTGTTCTAGTTCAGAGCACCCAAGTGGGTGGCCTGATTCACCATCACTGGGCGTGGAGAGGACGGGAGGGGATGAGAGAGAAAGGGAGAGCTGTGACGAAGGAGAAGATGAGTATGGTCCTGCAGGCTGCCCACAGAGCAGCAGGACGTGCTGGAAGATGTTCTGTCGACTCACTGCTGTCAGCTTCCGAGAGATGGAGATCCTACTCATCTTAAAGTAGAATTCGTAAAATTCTTTATTATTTGTATACGTTTACTGCAATTTAGCGTTTGACAGCATTTATTACTGGTGTTTGCTAAGGCCGACTTTGCTATTATTGTTCATAATAGGGGTTTGTGCAAATTTCTAAACTTGCATTTAAACTTGCATCTAAATTGTAGACAACAGAATATCACACGTAGCAACCATTCAGATCACATAGAAACCACCTAGCAACTACCCAGAACCATATGTATATATAGATGCCACATTCGACCGCTCCAGACACATTGAAGTGTCGGCTATCTTGGAACGGTCAACATTACAGATACTGCCATCATCACCCACAGTAAAAATCAATGAGCTTTTCAAAATGCCACAACATTGCGCAGCCTCAGGTTGCAAAAAAAAAAAAAAAAAAAAAACAGATTTAAATGCCTGGAGAAATGGGATAACCTTTGGGGGAACCTTTTAATATCATGGTAGCTAACGCCTGTTGCTACTAAAGTCAATTGCAAATAAAGATATTCATACATGTAGGTGACCACCTGGTTATTGCTCTGTTGCAGGACAGGACATTTGATTTTGTGGGACAATGCAGGACACGTGTGGAGAAATAAATGTACTACTATACTATAAGTATTGATTTACATTAGTTAGAAAGCCTATTTGCCATCACGTTGGATGATAACGTTTTAAATCGTCAGTAAGCTTTGTTAGGGCACTCATTGAAATATTTGGAAATTCTAAATTTTAACCTCCGAAAGCTAATGGGGGATGTTACAGGACATTTTAAAAAAGAAAAAATTCTCACTTTTTTTCA
>CM070830.1:25537050-25712050 GCA_036326025.1 Chrosomus eos
CTGATCTGGGCTGCCAACTGTTTCTATGATCTACTTAGGCTTTTTGGAAATGCAGCCCTGCTCTAGTTTGGTTATTGAAGTATGTTGTTCCATCATGCCAAGATAAAAAAGAGGCGCCTGGGCCCCTCAGAATAAAGGTTGCTGACACGTATGAGTCTGGGAAAGGATTTAAAACCATTTTCAAGCTATTCAATATAAACCATTTCGTTGTACCAAATTCACCCCAAGAGCAGATGCTTCAGGAAATCTATATGCCCATATGATGAAAACCCAGCTTTTCATGGGGTGCATTTACTTTTTCACAGCATTGGGGTGTGTTTGTAAATTTTGAACAAATGAAGATTTGCACATTTCCATGTATGTACCTCTGACATTTTGTTTCTGTCCCAGTATGTGATGAGCTGCACCCCTGTGAAGGTCTCGGCCGTTATGCAACATTTAAGAATTTTGGCATGGCTTTCCTCCTGCTGTTCCGTGTATCCACCGGGGACAACTGGAATGGCATTATGAAGGTGGGACACAGTCACTTCATATTGCTGAATTTCAATGATGCACACAGTTTTGTTTTAAATGCTTTGCACGTGTTCTGAATACAGTTGTTAGCAAACCTCTCATTTTTCCACTTTGTGTCCACGTCGCAGGACACGCTCAGAGACTGCTCCCAAGAAACCACCTGCTACAACACAGTGGTGTCCCCCATTTATTTTGTGTCCTTTGTCCTGACGGCGCAGTTTGTGCTGGTCAATGTTGTGATCGCTGTACTCATGAAACACTTGGAGGAAAGCAACAAAGAGGCCAAGGAGGAGGCTGAGCTGGAAGCCGAGATGGAGTTGGAGGCTGCGGGTGGAGATGGAGGAATATCCCGAGGGCACATGCCACCTTTCGGACCTGGTGACATGGGTGGGCCAGGGGGGTCACCCTGGATCTCAAGAGTCTCTGGAGACCCGTCTGGGCCGCTTTGCCCCACAGATAGCCCACCTGCAGACATACGCAGAGATTCTGAAGATCACATAAAGACAGATCCTGATCCTCCTCATAATTTGGAGCCGCCTTTAGAGGTGAGTGGAAATGCTAGGTGTGAGATCAGTGGTGTGTACCTCCTATGGTGTAATTTCCAGATTCAACACATGAGTCAGACTAAATACCAGCTGGCTTCTAGCTGGTCTAAGCTGCTTATAACCACATTAGACCAGATAGAAGCCAGCTTAAGCTTGTTTTTCCAGCAGGGGTGTCCTGCTTGCTTTTGTTTTGTTGAAACTTGTGTGAAGAGTGATGCAGGGATGTATTTTTGTAGGCAAAAACTTGAAAACAAGTTAGCATTTTAGCATTTTAGCTTTTCTGGTTTCATCGTCCCGAAGTCACATTTTTGGTTAAATGCCTGAATAAGCTCTGTGGTTAACGCAATTTCAAGATATGTTCATGTTTTATTATACAACATAAAATACATGAGTAAAACACCCTTGTGATTGTTTTGTCTTAAAAAGGGTGAGACAACCTGTCACTCACATGAGATTGCAGCAATAGCAAACATCAATTCCCGATGGAAACAATCAAGTCTTGTCCTACATTTTTTTCTTGTTCAAGAAGCCAGGTTTGTTTCACTTGGATATACGTCACAATAGAGAAGAAAAGTCTAATGCAACTTCCATTTCATGCCATTTCATTTTCATTCCACTATACCATATAGTTCGTTTATAGTGTATGTTTAGCTTTTTACTTCTGGCGATTGTATTTAGACTTCAAAAGCCATAAAAGTTGTGTTCATTTGTGAAGACTATCATGATGAACAAAATGAGAGTCATAAGAGTCAAAAGAGTCAGAAACTTTTGTTGGTCACAGAGCTTATTTTCGGGAATAATCCAAATGCCACAAGAAAATTTGTAAAGTTTTTTTTTGTTTGAACTCGAAAAAAAATTATAACTTCTGGGTTAGCCTACAAAAATATGTCCACTTCAGCGCTCTCTTATCTAATTTCACACAATACTGATATACAACATGCCATATGCTTCCATATGTTCCCGAACCCATTGACGTCACTGATGCATACAGTATTAAAAGGAATGTTCCTGGTACAATTAAACTTAAGCATCTGCTACATGCTTTACATTACCACTGATAATTATGTTGTCCCTCAATTTGTTAAAACAAACAGAAAAGTTGTCCACATTTGTACAATAACAAAGGAAAAAGGTTCCAGCTCACAGTAGGTTAAAGGGTTAGTTTACCCAGAAATTTAAATTCTGTCATCATTTACTCAACATCATGTCGTTCCAAACCCGTAAGACTTTTGTTCATCTTCAAAACACAAATGAAGATATTTTAATAATATCTGAAAGATTTCTGACCCTACATTGACAATCTACACAACTACCATTTTGATGCTTCAAAAAGTTCTTAAAGAGATCGTAAAACTAATCCATATGAATTGAGCAGTTTATTTTTAAAGTTTTCTGAAGAGACACGATTGCTTTACAGGATGAACAGATTGAATTTAGGCTTTTTCACATATTCATCAACGCACACATCAGATACGGTAAACTTAAGATTAAGTATTCCTGCTTGACGTGCGAGAACCAATGAGGTTCATTCTCGTGTGTTACTCAGCACGTTTTAGCTTCCGCTAGACCCATGAGGTTTGTTTTCATGCATCAAACAAGTATGGTTCAGCTTCTGTTTATGTTTGCTGATCAATGTTTATATGTCAATAAAAGCCTAAATTCAATGTTAATCACAA
This sequence comes from Chrosomus eos, assembly GCA_036326025.1. Taxonomy (NCBI): domain Eukaryota; kingdom Metazoa; phylum Chordata; class Actinopteri; order Cypriniformes; family Leuciscidae; genus Chrosomus; species Chrosomus eos. Next base: position 25,539,785 of record CM070830.1, read on the forward strand.
AACGATCCAGCCTCTTTAGAAAATTTGGACTAAACCGCTTGATTCATACGGATTAGTTTAACAATCTATTTGTTAGGCTACAAAGTGGTAGTTGTGTGGTCTGTCAATGGAGGGATTAGCCTGGGTTTCCCCATACTGCCTTACCGCAGCGCGATTCAATTCACGCTGAAAGGCAGTCTGGATACCATGGCCAGATTTTTCGCCTCATTTAGGGAACCAATCACAGAACGGGGAGGGAGCAGCTAGACGATGACGACATCTATGCGACACACGGAAACAGTTTGTTTATATCGATTTAACATGGCTGAAGACGCGAAGCTACTCTTTGATAAAAAACTTAACGTCATTGTTTACAAAAAAGATCTTTCCCATCGTCTTCTTCCTTGTCTAATTTCTGTCGCTCTACATACGTCATCTGGTATAATCGAAACGATTGGCTATGAGCTACGTACAGGCATATTTGATAGACATTCTTAGCACCCAATAAACTGCGACGGGCATTCTGAAACCACGCCTCAAATACGAGAAATTGCGCATGTGGTTCCCAGACCCAATTCTCAACGAGATTGGGTCTGGCGTTAGCCAGGCTATGGAGGGATGGTAATCTCTCTCCATTTTCATTAAAAATATCTTAATTTGTGTTTCAAAGATAAACAAGTCTTATGGGCTTGGAACGACATGAGGGTAATTGGAAAAAAATTTTTTGGGTGAACTAACCCTTTAAAGCATTTATATTAGGACATCTGTGCAAAATGTGTATTATTTGAGCATTAGGTAAATTTTTTAGCAGTGGGACAACTGTTCTAAACAGATGAGATTTTGGTTCTGCACTACCGTTGTAATTCCTGTGGATTTCTCTCTATGTGAAAAGTCCCTTTTTGGACATTTGCAGGGTTTACTGGCTTTATATGGTCATGAGACGAACCGAAGAAGATAGTAAACAATTTTGTTACTCTGGTCTCATGTAAACATGCATAATGTTTAAGCCTTGTGGTAATACTTACAACACTGCATGCTTTAACATTTATTCCAGTCCAATGCAATGTCATTGACTTCCATTTAAGTGAATAATTGTAAACATGGTTTTTGCTTGTACATAGTAAAAAAAATATTTTCTCTGGTAATTAACAGCATACAGCTTAAAGGAATATTTGATCCAAAAATGGAAATTATTTCAAACTGTGTACTCACCCTCATGTTGTGTCCAAACTTGTATGTCGTCTTGTTTCCCCTGTGGAAACAAAAAAAAAAACTTGTGAGGGTGAGCAAAGGGGGAGCATTTTTGGGTGAACTATCCCTTTTACTTGTCGTCCGGACCGTCTTTTTCAAATATATTATGTGATATGAAAATCTTGATATCAGACAATGTATAAAATATTCTTCTTTTTTCCATGAATTAATGTAATCAACCAACAAACAATTAACCATTTATTAGTTTAAAAAAAATTAGTAGTATTTGTCAGGGATTTTCAGAGCATTATAGCATGCATTTGTTATAAACAATCTTTAGGTTTAACCGAAAGACACTTTTTAAAACACTAGACTATTATTTTTAAAGTGGGGAAGTCCATTCATTTCTTTTATTGTCGTACATGCCTGTTGTTTGCTCCTTATAAACTCGGTGGTCGGAGGTCAGACTGGTACCATGGGAAAGTAGTGACACAGGCCTCTTCTTTTCAGGCTATTTCCAGAATACCAGCCATTTTTAATGTTAACAATCATTAAAACTATCCCTCTAGCCCTCTTTAGTGTGGCTGTGTCAAAATGTTTTGCTCATCATCAGGGCAAATGTTCATAGAGCTCTAGTTCCACCTTATGGATGTTAGTGATATAATCAAGTATTTTACCATGTGAGCAATGCATCTTTGTAAGTTTAGAGCTCTACTACTCTGTTCAGCACATAAATGAATCGTGCTACTGGTTTACTTCTAATTTAAAGTATCAGTTCACCCAAAAAAAATAATTCTACAATTTTCCTTGTGTTGTTCTAAAGTAGTATGGCCTTCTTTTTTCTGTGGAACACCAGCAAATTCTTAAAAATATATTATTTTGTGTTCCAATGGAAATAAAGCATTTTTGGGTGAACTGTTCTTGTTTATTCCTTTGAAAATCTTTCTTCTGACTAATTGTGTTATAGTCTGCAACTTCTCTCCTTCCTTCATTTCTCCTCTGTTTTTTCTCTGTGTGATGTCTTTCATGTTACCTCTTGTCATCTCCTCTGCCTCTGTCTCTGTCTGTACTCTTTCTCTCTCTCTTCGTCATTCATCCTGTCTTCCATGCTGGGGCTTTTAGCGGAGGCCTATGCTAGACTCAGTTTCCCTGGTGATCCAGGGCTCACTGGAAGGAGAGCTCAGCCTCATGGACAACCTATCTGGCTACATCTGCCACTACTACGCTCTGCCTCCCCTTCCCAGCAAGCACTGCACTGAGAAACAGGTCAATGGCTTCCCTGTTCACCCAGCTTGCCTTGTACCACACTTTACTTCTCTCTCTACCTGTCTTTTTCCCTTCTTCTCTCCCTCCTTTTCTCTCTCTGGACCACTTACATAATAGCAGTGATGATTCTGTGTGTCATTACAAAACACCTCTGCATTCTGGGATTTCCAGCGCTCTTTAGAAGGCAAGGACTTGGTTCTGCTCCAGGAATATCCAAGTGTACTTATTTCCCGATTCCATAAGAGCAAAGTCTCGCAAAATTGTGTGAAATGTGAGCCTTGATCTCCAAAGATCATAAATACCCCAAAAAGTGATGGACTCATCTGGCTGGAGTCGAAGAGGTAATGTGTGGATCGATAAAGAGCTGGGCCGCTGTTGAATTATGCAAGAAAATCTCTTTTGGTCTGTTTCACAGAGAAATATTTCATTCAATTGCATTAGCATTGCAAAAACTGAGGCTTCTAAAATCTTTTTTTTAATGTAATTGGAGAAGTGATGTCTTTATGGAAATAGTTGGCTCTTTTATTTTGACGACTTTGCAAAAATTTGTTCCAGCCCAAACTCTCAGGGTCAATTATGCAGGATTTTTTTAAGATCTATGAAAGAGGTTACACATTATTTATCTTCGAGGGTAATCTAATATCCTTTAATACCTGAGGACCATTAAACATTTCGATATTTATCATGGCTACTGACGGAAGGTAATGAGCATCTTGTCAGCGGACTTGGAGGGTGCATGTTTTCATCAGGGCCGGGCAAAATTTTGATTTGAAGAAGTGAATTTGAATTGCATTGGCCACACCCCACAGGAAGCTGAATTGGAATCAGAATGACTGGAATAATTTTCAGTATTTATAGGAGTGTCTATCCATCCACATTTTTAAACAATCCTTTGGCAAGCCAACATTAAAAATTTGTCTTGATTTCAAATCATTTTAATTCTACTTCATTACATTGAGGTTTGAATTACAATTCTGCATCCTGTTTGCTACATCAATCTAATTAATTGTACCTGCATGTGTGAAAGTCTGAGCGTGTCTTCTAACTATGCATGTGCTGGTTGCCCATCTCACTCTTGGCTCATCTCTTCTATTTTAGATTCCTCTAGCCGAGATGGAGGCTCTATCTCTGGCATCGGAGAAATCCTGGTCCTTAGCTCTGACGGATGACTCTGTCCCAGATGATTTTAACCCCCTCTTACTAACCAGTCAGGAGTGCAATGTATTTAACACTAGAGCAACGATCATTTTCCACTCCTGCCTCTCAGCCTTACACTGCTTCCAAAGACATCTGCCCTCTCCACCCTGCTTCAGTATTTGGCCCTGGATATTTTATCCCTAGGTCTTTTGGCCCTGTAATAGATTTGCTTTGCTCATTTAAATAAAATAAATATATAAATTATAAAAAAAAAAAAAAAAAAAAAACTTGCTGCTGTTTTAAGCTAGAATACAACACATTTTTAACTAAACATTCTTCTGAGTGGCACCTTGAAGGACACCTTGGTTATGGTACCTATTGTTGTGGAGTTACTAAAGTTGTGTGGAGTTGCAGACTACTTTTTTTCAGTGAGCAGCAGTTGACAAGATGCTACCATAATATTGCCATAATTAAAACATGTATATAATATTTAGTCAAATGCTGCTGTTAATCACTATACATTCAACTTATACACTACCATTCAAAAGTTTGGGGTTGGTCAGATTTTTTGTGTCTTACAACAAGAATACACCAAGCCTGTATTTTTTAAATTAAAACTAGAAAACAAAAGATTAGTATTGTGAAATACTTTTACATTTTAACTCTAATCCATGTTAATACATTTTAAAATTCTGTTTATTTCCTGTGCCATTTATGTTAAAAACAGTGCTCCTTAATATTACTTGGAAATCATGATACATTTTTATTCGATTATTTGAAGAATAGAAAGTTTAAAAACAGCATTTATTTGAAATACAAATTTTTTTAACATTATAATTGACATTACTGTCACTTTTTATCAATTTAATGCATCCTTGCTCAATAAAAGTCTTAAAAAACCTTACTGACCCCAACATTTTTGTACATTAAATATAAATAGATATTATATTTGGATTTAATATAATATAATATCATATAATATAATCATGCCAGTGATCTGTTTTCTGATACTTGGTAGTCTGATTAATTTGTAAAAGTAGAGGACAAACATCATAAATTATTTATGCAGAGCTGGAAGGTGAATGTGTTTGGAACTTTGGGGGTTTCTAACCATCCACTTTGTTTGTTCTTTCTCTCTCTTTCCCTATCTTTGTACATTTCCCACCAGCCTGGTGTTTGTATGGTCCAGTCCAGTCCAGTAGAGTAGCATTACTGCCTGTCAATCTGCTCATTTCCTGTCTGGGTTCTGCAGCTATGTGCCTATTCTTCTACCAACACGTTTCTGAACCTCTTCTCCATTGTCTCTTCATACTTTTTAGATGTTCCTGTTTCCATCCTCAATTTATCAGTCTGCATATTTACCTGTGTCTCTCTGTTTTTGTTTCATGATTTTATCTTTGTCTTATGTTTTTGTGTGTATTAAAAGTGAAGTTTCTCCCTAGTACCATGCTTCTTGAAAGAATATAGGAGTGTGGTATTGGGTCGGCTTCTGTTGTCTGCTACAGTAGTTCAGGCTCTGGGCACAGCTTTTAAGGGAGAAGGCTGATGGTTTCTGTCACTTCGTAATTGAATTCAAATTTATTGTTTCAGAACTATGCACATAGAATCATAAATAATTTATACATAGCATTTCTCAGATGAGTGAGATTTAGATCCAGCATGTTCTCATTTCTCTGTCGATGAAAAACGGCAAAAAAATATGCACTGAGAATATGCATAACTCATCAATGCCTATACCATGAAGCATCATCAAAAAATTCCCATTAATGTTAATGGGTATCTAATTGTTTCTCACAAAGAATGACAGTAAACAGTGGAAAAGTAACAGTTTTTTTCATAACAATGTGAACAGCACAAATCACATGGAATCTGATCTTTCTTGATCAGTCTTCTCCCTTTGTCTAGTGCGCAGTGACGTTTGCATTTCATTGTATGCTAACCAGTCCAGCCTCTATGTATTAGGTACAATGTGTTTGCGTGTGCTTCGATGTGTTCATAAGGGCCCCTAATGCTCAAACACAAGTACCAGCTCTCACCTTGACTTGCATCTCTTTTAATGTCCCTCAGACTGCAGCTCCGCCAGATCCTCTAGAGCCCCAGCAGCCAGACGAGCCAACGGATGAGCACTTGTTGTATGTGAAGAAGACCTCAGTGGGCCGCACACATTCTCTGCCCAATGACAGCTACATGTTCCAGCCGCTGCAGCCTAACTTGAACCACAGTACCCACACAACCTCAACTCACTTAGCTCAGACAGGTGCACTGCAATGTATTTCTGAATTAGTTTTAAATATGGTTGTTAATGCGTAATGTCAATAATATCAAATGTCTCCTCACACAGGGTCTACAGGCTCTGTCCATTCTCAAACAGAAGAACCCAGCCAACACTTGACTGTCCCCACCGATCTGTTCAGACCGATCAGTCCTCATAGCCTATCAGACTCAGAGAGCATCCCACGTATCCCTCCGCCTCGCCGGGCACACACTCTCTCACGCACCCTACGCAGACAGGTGACCTCAGGTCTATTACTTTTGATTGTGTCGTACTTAGAGTATTAGCTATTCATTTTGAGTATTGCACATAGTAGCTCTGTTCCAAAACCTAATGAGCTGCTTTTCAAATGTTTTTTTTTTATGTTTATGAAAGTCTCTTATGCTCATCAAGGCTACATTTTTTTAATCAACAATACAATAAAACCAGTAATGTGAAGTTTTATTACAATTTACTGTTTCTATTTTAAAATGTAATTTATTCTTTTTTTGCAAAGTTGATTATTTAGCAGCCATTACTCCAGTCTTCAGTGTCACACGATCCTTCAGATATCTTACTAATTGATTTGCTGTTCAAGAAACATTATTATAAATTATTCATAGTATTATCGACATTTAGAATTATCTTTGTTGCTTAATATTTTTGTGGAAACCATGATTTTTCTATAGTCTTTGATGAATAGAAAGTTCAAAGGAACAGCATTTATTTTCAATAGAATTATTTTGTATAAATCTCTTAATCAATTTAATGCGTCCTTGCTAAATAAAAGTATTCATTTAGTGATCTTCATACAAAACACGTGAGATACATGTTGATAAGTGAACGTTATGATCTAATAAGATTACAAATACATAGCACACACTTTTTATTTTGACCATTTTTACGTAGGCCAAATCTTTTTTATGTGTACTTTTAAATATTGATTAAAATATGTATTTGTATTTTGTATAATCAGCATTTCGCTTGGTTCATTTTGTAGTACAAATAGTGCAAGTAGTGTTGTCACACTGATAAACACACCCAAGGCATGGAGCACAACAAGTAGGCAACCCGGTAGGCTACATCATTCAAGCAAAAAACTGAAACTTTATGCACTCAGTGGTAGGTGATTGAGTAAACATGGTAAAGCTATTGCAGCAACATATGATGTGCATTTGATTAATGTTATTCTTTCAACTGAATGTTAAAAAAAGAAAAAGATTAGTGTTTCATTTGAGATGGTTTATTTTCCGAGTTGAAAATTTGACAACTATGGGTAAACCAAATGCAGCGTGCATTACTGTTACTTTTTACCCAGCAGTCCAATCACAGTGGAGGAAAGGCGGGACAAATACCACACTGACCAACCGCCACATCGTGCTTGCACAATAGAGCATCACAGTCCCGCCCACAGCCTGAGAGAGCGTTGGTGCCGGAAGTAAATTTCCCATTCATTTCTCCCATTGACATTTTGTAAAATCCATATCTAAAGAGTATAAGAGCATGTCTGAGGATAACCAGCTACGGCTGAACTCATAAGCATACAACATATCATTTCGAGTGAAAAAACGAAGAGAAAATCCAAAAAAAGTCAAGGGTACAAGCCTGTGTACATATTTTCATTTCCGAGCAAAGGAACTACTCCTCCCATAAACCACCGCGCCTCACTAAAGTTGACTGAAAGCCACGTGAAAGAGCCTTTTGAGTGACTTCCAAATCTGACGACGGCAACCCGAACTTTTTCCTCCTGTGAATTTTATATAGTGAATGTGCAGGGAAACTCCTTTTCCTCGATTTACTGAAGCTTACGCACATGCTAAAACATCGGGGCATCTGGCTCGCTCATAGGCTGTGCTGGGGCAACTGCACATCCAATGGCGCAGCGCGGGCACCTCTGACGTACGACCAATGAGCTAGCCCTACGTCATTACGCGATCTTCAGTCTTCACACCAAGGGGGTAATCCATCAGCCGGAAGTTAAAGCTGCCTCCGGAGGCCGCCATTGTAGCTGGCTATCACCTGCTGTTAGCATCCCATTGACTCCCATTCATTTTGGCGTCACTTTGACAGCAAATAACTTTACATCTGAGGGGTTTAAAGACTCCATTTGTCCATTATTTATTTCTAAAGAAACACGACAATGTATAAAAGGCTCCATTACTTTGTATCTTACGTTATGTGCCCGTAGAAGCCGTTTTTGTAAAAATAGGCTAACGATTGCGTCATAACACGCGACTCTCTGTCGCGCAGAAGAGACATTCACCGTAAAGACAGAAGTAGAAGCTCGCGCAATCGGGGGGACGTGGAGGCATAAAGTCCAGGGAGAAGCCCATAGAGAGTCATAAAGTTGCTCCTGCTACGAGCTCATGAACAGCTAATACTCACGATCTCCGGCTCTGCAAGATTCGGAAGGGAATGATTCAGATTCCTCTTGGCACCGCTACTAGAAGACGTACAACTGTCAGTCAGGTTGCTCGCGTCGTCAAGCTCAGTTTGAGCATGCGCAGTACGCTTGGCTATCAGGAAGTGAGTGCACATGTTGGGCTTCAACTCTCTCCGTTGAAATCAACGGGGTCGCTGTGTCCATTTCTTTTACTGTCTATGCTTCACATGCCTTCGCGGGGTTTCAGACACGTGACACGACTTCCACCAATCAGATGCATCACTGTGGGATTGTGGGATTGTTCAGGATTGTGGGTAATGAAGTACTTATCCAATACATCGCGAATAAAAGGGATTTATCTTAAAACAAGGTTAGTGCCCCACAAACTTTTGGCGTTTATATGAGCATATACAATCACTTAGTACAGCCGTAGCTGGTTTTAAGTCTACCATGTATGGTTACGTTTTTATGGCTTATATCCCAAATGTCAATGGAGAAATTGTATTGAATTTTTACTTCCGGCACCGGCTGTGGGCGGGACTGTGATGCTCTATGGCAACAGACGACCACAACAAGCACAACAACAAGCACAATCGTTTAAAACAAAAGCCAGAGCAAACACTTAACATTGAATTCAAACTAATTTACAAAATAACTTATAGTAGAGATCAAAATATTTAAGTTGGAATAACCTACATATCATGAGCGACATATGTCTTCTTAAAATAAGCAGCTCGCTAGGTTTTCTAACATAACAATTTTCTCTCTGCTGGTCTTCTTTCATAATGCATAATATCCCTTGTCTTCCTTAATGGATTGTGATTGGAGACTTATGGTGAATGTGACTGGTATGAAGTCTGAAACCTCTGCACTGTTGATCTCTCCCTCTGGCTAGTATATTTCTTCTTTTAATCCTTCCTGCATTCTCTCCTTTTTTTCTGCTGCTTTTTGGCCTGCATACCCTCTAATGTGACTTACTCCGAGCAGCTCAGCATGGTCCAACCCAAGCCTGACCCCGAGCTGCTCCTGAGACACAGATACTCCTGTTTCTGAGAGAGCTTGAATGTGCTGCTTGAATCAGCTGGCCTCCAGCACCCTCTCCACAGATCCTTGAACTCCGTCCCCTACTCTTCCACTTTATCCTACCACACCCCTTAAATCCCATTCCTCCAGCATTTCACCATGGCTACTGTAAAGGCCAAAAATGCAGGGTAAAGATCAAGGGGAATTAAATTAGCACATACGCACAAATAGTTGCATTTATTTAAAACAAATACAAATTATCTGCAGTATTTTAGTCATATCAATCGATTTTTAAAGGAATCTAAACATTAATAAAAAAATGTGTTTATTAAATGTGTAATTATTTCGCTTTTTTTTGTTTCCTAGACATGCTATTTAGTCAATCACGAGTAATGCTAATGTAAAAACAATCTCCTTCCACTAGGTGGCAGCATAGTGTCATACAAGTTTCAACACAGAACAAGGACACTCATGGCTTGGTCTCTTACTCCATGTTGGCTTACTTTCCAAATTTGACATGGTTCCTCTTGATCTTTTGCCCCTCCCAAAACACCCACCTATCTCTCTCCTACTGGGCCGGTGTCTCTCTCGGGCTTCTTTGATTTAAGAGAAATAGACCGATTTTGGGGAGTTCTGAGAGAGAATGACCCCAGGAAGAGACATGGGTCTTGAGGTCTGTTGCAGTAGCCCAGTGGCTCAGAGTGCAGTCTGCCAAACAGTGCCTGTATTTTTGCCCTAGGGTAAATGTTGCTCTGCCCTAGTTAAAACAATACACCTATTGCTAACTTTTCTCTGAAAGTGCAATTGATATTGTAAGTTTTCACCTATGTGACTTCACCCAGAGCAGTAGCATGTACAGTACTGCTACTCAGGCAGCGTGTCAGTTTAGTACATGGGGAGTAGCTACTTAGTTCATGTCAAAGATTAGACATGAAGATACAAAGCAAAAGGGAGACAAATATTGATTTGCTAATTTCTCCAGTATACTGCACACTTTCTGCACACTTTTCTGATTTGGTTGAAAGTACAAATTTCCTATCACTAAATGCAATAAAAAGAACCAGGGGCGGTTCTAGGGTCAGGAGGTATTTGGGGCTTATCCCAAATCTCATCTGCATGCATGCATATTTTTTACCTTCAGGCTTTCTGTAGCTCAGTGTATAGGTTGACAGTTTTGTCATGACTGTCACTTGTCAATGAAACTGTTTCAACTGTGTTTATAAGATATCCTACTGTTTAAAAGAGTGCTTTGAGGAAAAAATAGTTGATTTACCAAAGTTTGCGAAGTTTATGGCCTTGTTTGTGGTCTTTATAAAACATTTTCTAAGAGCTGCAAGTTTCAGGCTCAAGCACAAATGTATATTCCGTTTGTCTGTGAAATAGTTGGTGCTTATTGCATCTGGATGGAGTGCAAAACTGACCAAAAAGTCAATAGATCCTGTAGTTTCTTCATAATGTCTGATTTATAGAGCAGATGAGAATGACCTGACATTAAAACTCAAAGTAATAAAACATAAAAAAAACACCCTGGAAGCCCATCCCTAGAACTGCCCATGAGACAGAAAGTAGGCTAAGAATCATGTTGAACTAAGAATGTTACTTCAGAATGTGTATCTACTATTGAGCAAGTTTTATTGAACTTTTAGAACAATTTAAACACTATTTTGTGTGGGTAGTGTACAATGTGTGGGCGGGATGATTTAGTATGTTTTGTGGTGAGTTACTTCAATTTGATACTTTCAAGTTTGATACAAACTTTCAAAAAAGAAGTCGGCTACCTCTGATTGGGGCTGCAAACACATTCAAAATGGACGTCCTGAGGCGATTTTTCTATTTTTCTAATTTCAGCTCCAATCCTTTGAAACAGAGAGCTTGTGGAGTGCAATGCTAATGGTGAACTCCACTCTAACTCCACGGCTCCCCTCCCCTTCCACTGGCTTTTACACCCCTGACATCTCATACTAACCAGTCTCCCTCTCACCTGTTCATGTCCTAATCCCTAATGTTACCCCCTACCTTCCCCTCACCTCCTCCCGTCCCTGCTCTCCTCAGGTTGCAGTGAGTGCTGACTCTCAGGAGACTCTATACAAAGAGGGAGGGGGAAATGAGGGTCCCCTGGGACTTAGGGAACTGTCGGACACCCCTGTCAACCTTCCACCTCAGCAGCAGCAGCTCCAGCCTTCGCTCTTTCTGGTCCCTGCCACACCAGGCGCCTCCCCGAAACCATCCCGTCCTAGCGTCCACACACAGCACAACCCCTACGACCAGTACGTGTTCTCCAGTCGTTCCCACTCGCCGGCCCTACCGCCGCCACCCCCACCGGCTGCCGGGAAGCTGGAGGAAACAGACTCTGTGGATCAGGAAGTATCCCGAATTATCCGTGCGGGGCTCGCAGGGAGGAGCGATGATGGAGTCGGAGGAGGGACGGGAGATCAAGGTGCAAGACGGCAGCTTAAAAAGTACCACAGCGTTGACACTCAGGGCCAGCGAGCTCTTCTGTTACCACGACCCTTGTCCTGGCTCGACGACCCGCGCCGGCACTCCATCGAGGTGTGCTCGTCCGTGGAAAGCAGTCCCCAGCGCAGTTCGATCTCCTCCGGCTTCGTCTCGCGAGCTGACAGCCTCCAGCAGCAGTCCTCTCCACGCCCCCGCAAGAAGAAGATGAGTCCACCGTGCATCTCAGAGGATCCGCCCGAGGGTCCAGAGCTTCCGGGAGGCTTTCACCCTGCTCTAGTGATGGTACCGCCCCCCTTGCCAAGCCGGGACACTTTCCTGAGGAGGCGCGCTCCCTCCAGTGACTCCAAAGACTCATTTGATATGGGTGGAGGAGGAGATGGGCTGCCTCAAGAGGGCATCCCAAACTCCAAACTATTGACTCTGCCTAGTTTCTCTTTTGAGAAAACAAGCTCCGAGCACTGAACACTGACTCGCACGATCACGCACACACATGCGCACACGACACACGATGCACTCCGTGTATCCGTGATGGTGATTAGTAATAGTAATAATATCTTAGAGAGTAATAATGGTGAATACTACAAGATCATGAGGAATAGTTACTATACCTTGTATTTTTTTTCTCTACTGCCAAAAGAACACAAAAGGACATTGCGCTGAGGATTAAACAAGCTAATAACGGGACTCTCTCTCCTCAAAGATGCCAGTGGATCCGTTGGCAACCTCATGACCTCCTCGTGGAGGTCTGTGCAGAGCCCGGGGGAGAGCGTCCCCTTCTGGCCGTTGTGAAGACTTCACAGCACTGTATTGCTGAAATCCCTAAAGGGCACTGAAGGTACAAAGCAATATGAACGTTTTAGAGACACTATTTTCTTAAATTATTGGGCCATAGTGTTTGTAAAGGATGTAGAATTTCTTTTCTTTTTTTCAATTTCGTTATAGTTTTATTTGTCTTTTTGTGATTTTTCTCTTTTTCTCAATGTTTAAATCGTTTGTTGTTTGCTTTATTTTTTCACCATAGGATATTTTTAGCTTTCCTGTTTTAACAAAGACAAAAAGAAAGAAAACATTTTTCAAAGTGCCAGGATCCATGTATTTGTAGGAATATTATTATTATTAATTAATAATAATAAATGATATAATATATCTCTTTAAAAAATAAAGCATTAAACAGCTCTTTGATTTTTAAACACAAGTATTAGACTGGTGTGCCTTGACTAAAGAACAAGTCTAGTGACACTGTCTGCAGAACTATGTGCTACTTTACTGATTTTCAGACAGAAGAGAACAAGTACTTACACTAATTGAACTCATGAAGCAGAAAATCACTGCAAAACACGCACCTGCCTCTTAAAACCAGATAAGTGTTTTGGGGCAATCTGGTTTAAATTCTGATGATTTTTTTGGACACCAGGTTGTTAATTAAATGCTATATTGTGTGAAATTGTAACATGAAAATCTTTAAACTTGAGTTTCTAAAAGCTGTAAGGTAGTGGTTTTCAACCTTTGACTCCAAAACGAAGACGCCCATTGTCAATATTTCAAATATATTTTGTAGTGTTAATAGATTAAAATAAATTCATTTATTTTGTGATTATAGAGGTCTCAAGAACTGTATGTTCTTTAATAAAAACAACAGTTGTTGAGAGGACAAATAATGTCCATTTGTTGGACAGATATGTAGCCTATTTTTTTACCCTGCACAGAAGGACCAGCAGAAAGAAATGCAGGACCAAATTGCTACATTGAGGTTCGAGAGTGGACAAAAAGTATTCTATGAGAAAATGGGCAGTTTTTGTTAAAACAATGTTTTGTTAATTTATTAATAATCAGTAAGAAATACAGCTTTCATTTTAACTGCTCTTAATGACACATTGTTATTTTGAAAATTATATTGAGGTCAGTTTAAAATAGCTTTGACAATTTTTTTGTTCATCCTGCAGCCCCATTGGAAGTTTGCCTAGGCCCTGCGGCTTCTTTGAGAACCACTACCTAAGTGACTACAGTATATTATAAGCAGTTATGTACATATTGTGCCACCCTTATTCTTTACACTAAACACGTGTGCTTGATAAGGTATATTTAGTTATTCCATCTACGCCTCTCTCAGAATCAAAAAGCATGTTGATTGAACCTGTTGTCAAGTGCTCTGTGGGAGACTCACTGAAGCGATTGCCTTTCGACACATCTGCAGTCCTCCTTTCAAGCTGAGGAAAGCCCTGGTTGCAGTCCAAATCTGTGGCTGCAGTTTGTACATGGCTTCGATGTGTTTGAACCAGTTTTTTTGATTGGACCAATTTTAGAACGATTTACCAGTTTAACAATATACATAAGCTTTCTATAATCTCACTTGAATTATGCATGTACCAAATGCAATATGTTTTGTTGTTTAAATTGTGTGAGAGGGATGCATCAGAATAGAGTTTATAATAATTGTAGAATGTGCAAAGCATCTAATGAAGTTCTACAGCTCTCCATTGCACCAGACATTAGGTTACCATATAAACTATTTATTAGTGGTGTTTAATTCTACCTCTAGGATATATTCAGCGTGGATCATTTTGATCAAGGTGATCCTAAAACAAAAGAATGCAAATGGAGATTGTCATGTGTTTGCTATAATATTTAATACTTTGTTACTTCAAACATTTGGCCTACACATCACAGTAAAACATCTTCTTTGACACTGAAAGAAGATGATGACGTTCCACTTAGCTTTTCTATTAAACTGCAAAATCCTGGAAAACAGCTTGAGTGACCAGATGGAAAAGGAAAAAATTGAAGTTATTGGTAAACATCCTCAGGAGGAAATGACAATTAACCTCTGCTGTTCTTCTAGGCGTGTAGATCATGTTAGCGATTTGGCCTCTCCCTAGGTTTCCTGAAATAAAGCCTGATGGCTGAGGACCCTTCGATATTTGAGATCTACATCCCTCCTTGCAGAAAATGAGTATTGGAAAATCTATGATAACTTCATTTACTCAACAGGCTGAATCAATTTGACTTACAAAACATGACGCAGTTCCCATTGAAGACTGTGATAAGATGGCCTGGCTGAGAATTGAACATTTGGGAAAACAACACCTCAAGAGAGATTTTGTGGTGGGTTAAAAACTCAAAGGCCTTGTTTACCAGCCAAAAAGTCATCAAGACACTTTGGGAGGTCCTCAGTGATTGGTCGAGTTGCTTTAGCGAGTGTGTGCTCATCAATGTTGATCTGGCGCTCCGCTGAGCGAGAGCATGTGCTTCAGAAAGTCAGAAGAAATCCATTCATGACCTCCTCCAAATTATTGATAAGACAAGCCCTATCACATCACATGAGCATCAACACAAAAAGACAAAAAATAAAGTGTTTAAAAGGCAAGAAAATGAATAAAAACATATTATGTTTTAGTATATAAACAAGCCAAATATGTCACCAATTTTGGAATAAGCCTATTACATGGGAATCATAACATGGGGAGGGGAGGGTCTGCATATCATCTCACTGACTTGAGGACAGCAGTGTTTTTTTTTTTTTTTTTTGCATACAGGGGTTGGATAATGAAACGGAAACACTGGCCAATGTAGTGTTGGAGGATTCACACCTATAAATGCGCGGCCTAATATCAATCTTCACTGATTTTACATTCCATAAGAGCAGAGTGTAAAGGTTGAATTAGCAGAGCAATTGCACAGCTGTACATACATTTTTGCAATCCACACAACATAATGGGAGACATATCAGAGTTCAAAAGAGGGCAAATTATTGGTGCTCGTCTCACTGGCTCATCTGTGACCTTTGTGGTATATCGAGAGCTATGGCATCATATATGGTAATAATGTTGGTATACCACCAGGTACGACGGACCACATCCAACATGAGTAACTGTCAATGCAAGAGGAAGCTGTCTGAAAGTAATGTTCAGGTCCTAACCTGAATTGTATAAAAAAAAAAAAAACATAAAACCACAGCTGCCCAACTCACGACAGAATTAAATGCACACTCTTTTAAATTCAGGGTCGGACTGCTAGCCAAACGTGGTCACTCATGAAAATGCAAGATTTCGGTTTCAATGGTGTCAACAGTTCAAATCTTGGGATGTGGACAATGTGAAATGTATTGTTCTCTGACGTGTCCACCTTCACTATCTTTCCCTCATTCCTGGGAGTTATAGTGTGGAGAAGGCCCAAAGAGGCTTAACTCCCGGACTGTTTCTGCCCAGAGTAAAGCACAGGGGGGGATCATGTTGAGCTGCAATATCATGGCATCCCTACTGTGCTTGATGGTTCATTATCCAACCCATGAGTTTGTTTCATTGTTTACATTATTATCTGTGACTGTGAGAGAAATTATTTTTCTTTTTTTCATTTCGTTACACCACTTGAGTCCTGCTTTCTCACATGCAAATTATAATAGTACACCATATTCATTAAGCATTTTCTTGTCTTTGTGAGATCTTGAACCTGTAGGGGATCAGGTAATCTGAAACGATTAACTACAGGGGGGGAGGAGGGGAGGGAGGGGGGGGGGGGGGGGGGGGAATCTAAGAGCACATTATGCTCACTCCAAAAGCACTTTAAAATATTTCATGAAGACAAAGTAATCACCTTTGGGATTAAGGTAGCCTTCATGTCATTCACTTCAAGAAATCCTTCATAATTTTGTTTTATTTGGGTAATTTTATACAGAAAGAGCTCTAAAAGAGGCCAACAGAAACATTCTGCACACTCTGGTAAGGCTTCTTCTCTTGATGTAACCCAGATGATTTGATGTCAAACAGCTGTCTGAAATCAAGGATGGCTATATATTTTAAATGGTTGAATTGAAATCTTCTGAAGATTATTTTCCACTTTTTTTACTTAGAACGTGTGGTTTGTATAATTTTGTGATGACCATTGTAAAGCTTAATATCCTGTTCACAAATGTCGTAATTACCATAGTCTCGAGATCGTAAACAAGTGACGTTCTATTCGGAGCTGTTCAAATCCTCTGACTGGGATTTATGCCTTTTTATGGCAATACTATCAAGACCTAAATTAGCCTTCAGCACTAGATTTTGCTACTTTCCAAAACCCTTTAGTGATTTTTCCCCAATGAAGCGACAAGCAAAAAATCTAGTGACTTACGGCCTCACATAACTTCTCTGACAAACCTTAGTGTCCGAGTCTCGCCTGTTCTGCCGCATGAGCACGAGGTCTTGCTTTCCCATCCCGCACACACCTCTCTGCATCTGCTCTGGTCAGCGAATGGCTGAGAAGAGCAGCGCTTTCAGGTAAAATAGATATTCTGTTGCTTCTGTAGCGAGCCCCACGTAATGGGACTCCAATCTGCGTTGTGTTGATGAATTCAATAAAGAAGCTTCAACCCATAGACAGTAAAAGAAATGGACACAGCGACCCCATTGATTTCAACAGGGAAGACTGAAGCCCGATTATTGCACTTCCTGTCTGATGGCTGAGCAACTGCGCAGGCTCAAACTGAGCGTGACGACAGTCTGACAGTTGTAAATCTTCTAGTAGCGGTGGCAAGACAAATCTGAATCGCCTAATTCCTCAAAAACGTTGTTGAAATATTTTGTCCCATTGCTTTTATGGACTCTCTATCTATGGTACGTTGTTGAAATATTTTGTCCCATTGCTTTTATGGACTCTCTATCTATGGGCTTCTCCCTTGACTTTATGCCTCTATGTCCCCCCGATTGCCTCATAGACAGTAAAAGATTGCATGCAAGCTTCTCCTCCTGTCTATAAGGTAATGTCTCTATTGTGTGACAGAAAGTCGCGTGGTTATGATGCAATTGTTAGCCTATTTTTACAAAAACGGCTTCTATGGGGCCATAACGTAAGATACAAAGTAATGGAGCCTTTTATACATTGTCGTGTTTCTTTAGAAATAAATAATGGAAAAATGGAGTCTTTGACCCTCAGATGTAAAGTTATTCGCTGTCAAAGTGACGGCAAAATGAATGGGAGTCAATGGAATACTAACAGCAGGTGAAGTTCTGCTACAATGGCGGCTCCCACGAGGCTTCAGTTTCCGGCTGATGGATTACCCCCTTGCTTCAACCCTCTTGCTGTATAGCACGGTCTTAATTTTCATTTGATGGCTCGTCGAGCCACGAGATAACCTCCTCTCGGCTCAGCAGGAATTGAACTGAGCAAGCCGAGAGGAGCGCGCCAGAACAAGTATGTACTCCTAAAGCAACAGTGCACTTCAACAAATGTGCAACACATCTTGGAAATCATATACATCTCAACTCAGAAAACAAAATATTCCATACAATTATATAAAAGAAACAAGATTACATTTAAATTCAACAGGAGGATTTTGAGTGGAAATAACAACTAAATAATAACCTTGTTACATTTACCCCTTCTTAATTTCACCAAAATCCTTCACCATAAATACCCTTTTGATTAAACTCACTTCACTGGCACAAGTGAAGCATAAATCTAATTCATGCAACCAACATAGAAGTTACCTCAATTTCAAGGTTCAGGAAAATGATCAAGTCTCGTATTCCCCGTAGGTTAATGTGATTCCTAGTAATACGCCACACAGCACTTGGCCTATTAACCTGGGCATCTTTCACAAACATTGTTGATACATCATATCTCCAAAAGTCTAAAATGAACAATCAATTAAAAATTTCTTAACCTCTCAAGATTGGTGTCTGCACCATGGATTCAATTAGTCTATTGACAGATTTAACTATTCGCCCTACTCTGGTTCTAACAGGTTCAACAATCTCTGTGTGACGATGTGCACCAACAGGAGGCAATGTGTCAACATAAGGTAAGCATGGTGCGACTTTTTCTGAGTGCAAACATTCGGGGTCCGTAGACATTGCATCTGAATGCAGTGCGTTGTTTGCAGGCACTGTGTCTATCAAATTAAAATCACTCATGTCAGCCTGGATTGGATCGCCTGCAGGTGAAACAACTGATATATCGCATATAAAGCCTGAAGAGACCTGTGTGTTTGACTTGCTTGATGTGTCAATCGTTGCGGTCTGTTCAACTCCAGGATAATTCATATCAGAATCTGCACCAATCAATGGCTGGTCCATTTCACTGGGTCTGAATCCTTCACCTCCGCTGGAGATTGGCAAGAAATTCACTTGCAACAATAAATTCCGATGCACAACTCTTGTCCGGCCTTCTCCATCCCTTATTTTATAGACATGAATGTCTGGATTCACATTGACCACAGTGTATAGTTCATTCTCCGATTTGTCAGCCAACTTCCTTTTTTCCCCTTTCAGACTTGTTAGCCACTAATACCCGATCTCCCACAGACAGGTAAGTGCCCTTGACCCGCTTGTTGTATTGTTGAGCTTGGTGTTGCTGCTCAACAGATGAATGCTTCTGGGCGATCAACATGGCACTCTCCAGACAAGACAACAGGGATTTGGCATAGGAGTCATAATCGGCAACCTCTGGGTTATCAAGGACCTGTCTAAACATGACATCTACTGGTAGTCTGGGTATACGGGCCAAACATAAGGAAGAAAGGCGCATAACCAGTAGTCTCATGAACAGTGGCATTGTATGCAAACGTCAGAGTTTGGATGAGCTGCGGCCATTGCAATTTTGCCTTCAGAGGAAGAGAGCGGAGCATGTTCCCTAACGTTCGGTTAAATCGTTCCGTACCCCCATTCCCCATTGGATGGTAAGCCGTGGTGTGAGATTTAGCAACACCAGCCAGATGAATAGCTCAGCTATGAGATTACTCTCAAAATTGGTTCCCTGGTCAGAGTGTATTCTTTCAGGGAACCCGTAGACACAGAACACATTGTCAACATTGAACAACAGACACTCCTTTATTGTCAGTGATGTGGCCTAGAAATTTGACTCGTCTTTGAAGAAGATGACATTTTTTAGGGGACAATTTCAGATTATTCTCCCTTAGTCTCTGAAACACTGTGCGCAACCTGGAAAGAGCCTCACTTTCTGATGGTGCAAAGACAAGAAGGTCATCAAGATAGCACAAGAGCTTTGAGAAATTCATATCTCCGAAGATTCCAAGCATCATCCTCATGAAGGAAGCGGGGCTATTACAGAGCCCTTGTGGCATACGGTTATATTCATGAAGGCCCAGCGGTGTGGTGAAAGCCATATACTTGTCTTCCTCATTCATTGGTATATTATAAAACCCTGACGTGAGGTCCATTGGGCTAAAGAAAAAATTTCCTCCAAGCGGAGCAAGGCAATCAGCCTGGTGTGGCAGGGGATGCGCGTCCTTCAGGGTTCTGGCATTTAGCCACCTGGAGTCTGTGCAAATACGCAACCCACCATCCTTCTTCCACACCATCACCAATGGTGATGCATACTCACTCGAAGACTTCCTGATGATACCTCTTTCTTCCATGTCAGTGAGAACTTGTCTTAACTTCTCATAGTAAGCAGGAGGCACTCGCCTATAAGGCAAGCGAAAGGGTCGATCATCAGTTAACTGTATACGGTGCACATATTCTTTGACTTCACCGCAGTCCAATGGTTGTTTAGAGAAGATGTCTTGATAATCTGCTAGTAACCGGGTTAGCTCAGACTTACAAGCGTCACTGATCTGACTCCAGTCAATGTTAATATCACTAAGGCCAAGTTCTAACAAACTGTCATCCTTCTGATTCACGGGACAAGAAGTACATGAGACATCTGACTCTGTTTTCACTGGAGCAATATGTAGACCTGAGAAAATCTCGAAATCCTCAGATGCAATGCAAGGAACCCACTTTATCTGTTGGATTTATAACTGTCATACCCACCTATCACCCCAGAGTGGTGTGACAAGGCGACCAACTAGAATATCATGGGGCGAAGCTTTGGAATTGGTCGGCTCAACAATCACAGTGCTGCCAGGTGACATGGGTACGTTAGTTGGTAGACGGCCCCATACCAAATGTTCATGCTCTGGCAAGAGCACTACTGCTTGAGTGAGTTTGACTGTGCCTATTTTATCAGGGACAGTTTCCCCTTTACAGCTATCAACACCTGTGAACATTGACAAGAGCTGCTGAATGTCTCCAGTAAGCTAATGATCAGGTCTAGAAGCAATGTCCCAATAATCGCTGATACTCTTCAGCTCATGAATCAAGTGTTTGATGATATTAGAGCTCAATATAAATCATCACGTTGGCCAGACACGACCAAACAGGGAACAACACATTGGATGCCAAAGAACTGGATCTCTAAATCATAGAAACCCTCAGGCTGCGTATGCTGACCGCCACAACCAACCAAGACAATGTTTTCTTCAGAATGTTTCATCACAGACAAGACACCAGCTGATCTGATTTTCTCTTCAGCATTTTTACTGATTGTACATGCCATAGAACCGGAATCAAGCATTCCGTTAAGCTGAACATGGCTATTGATACGCACAGGAACATAGAAACGGCTACTGAAAGCTTCAACTGTTTGACTGGATTGAACAATCATCTTGGTTCCATTAGGAGCACTATTACAATTCTCTTCGTATAGCTGAGCAGGATCACATTCTGCATGAAGGGAATTAACATCTATACCCACATCACCCCTTCCCTGACATGGGCTGTCTAGTTTAACTGCTGAGATGTTCTACTAGTATCACTGTTCAACTGATGTTGGTGATGATTGGCTCACTGAGGGCAGTCCTTTTTCCAATGCCCTGGAGTTAAGCACCTCAGACATCTGTCTTCCTGTCTGCAATGAGACACTGTGGAGTGATCCAAGGATTTACAAACTCTACATGGTTTGCGGTAAGACTGAAATGTTGTAGCTTGATGATGTGGGCTGGCATGGAATTGGGTCTGCTGAGTGACAAGACGGTCTAACAGACTCACTAGGCTTTTCATGCAGGCAGTGTCACTGCCAGACTGTGCTAGGGGAGAAGGTGGAACTGACCAGTCGGGGTTAAATGCAGACGTCTCAACATTTGTGCCCTGAGTGCAAACCCTGCGCTCTGTTTTATACAAACTGTGTGACTTTGCAAAAGTTTGAGCTTTTCGTTCCTCCATATGTTCATCAAGCCTCTCTTGTATCTCACAGGCTGACCATTTTTCTGCTAATTTAAATTTGAAAACATTGGAAAGAGACTGATCTGGGCAATGCTTAATAAACATTATACTGATCTCATGGCTAGGATCACAAATACGCTGACCTTGTCTCTCTAAACATTCCTTCGCAACATCCATTGTCTTGTTCAGCCTGATCCAATACTCCATAACATTTTCGGACGGGATCGGCAAAGAATTATAAAAATCGGCCAGGGGCATACTAGACTAGGCGATTGTACTGAAGTGCTGTTTTAAAATGTCAAAAATCAATTGTGTGCTCTTGCTGTGATCAACAGATGTGTAATTGCGCAATTTAATTCTCACTACATCATCTGCTGTAACGGGTACATTGGGTGTTATAGGAAGTATTCCCAATTTTGGCTGACCTAATTTATGCAGCCTAATAATCATTTAACTGATTTGAATAATAGGAATGTATAATTTTTATGTGTATGCCAGGTTAAAGAGATGTGTTTTTAGTCTAGATCTAAACTGACAGAGTGTGTCTGGTTCCCGGACAATGTTAGGAAGACTGTTCCAGAGTTTAGGTGCTAAATAGGAAAAGGATCTACCACCAGCAGTCCATTTTGATATTCTAGGTAGTATCAACTGGCCAGAGTTTTGAGATCGCAATAGACGTGAAAGACTGTAATGCGTTAAGAGCTCGCTGAAGTACTGGGGAGCTAAACCATTTAGCACTTAGTACTAAGTAATCAGCAATATTAAATGTATACAATTTTTAATCGGGAGCCAATGCAGTGTTGACAGAACCTGGCTAATATGGTCATATTTCCTGGTTCTAGTAAGAACTCTAGCTGCTCCGTTTTGGACCAGCTGTAGTTTGTTTATTATGTGTGCAGGGCAACCACCCATAAGAGCATTACAATAATCTAGCCTTGAAGTCATGAAAGGATGAACTAACTGTACAAATACAACAAAACATTAGGCTGACAAAACATTAAACATGCCAGGATGAAAAGCTGTGACAGGGAAAAATAGAGTTGGTGTAATCGAACTCGGACTCGAGTCAGGACTCGAGTCCAATTTTGAATGAACTCGGACTTGTAACGCACTCGAATGAATTTGTACTCGGTCTGGACATTTAAGACTCGTAAAATTTTCAGAGTACAGTCGAGTCCGGGCACTGGAGGACACACTATATTATTATTCAAAAACTAAACCAAACTACTTGCATTGTGTTTCAGCGTTGAGCATTGTAGCCAATCACAGACATATCAAGTGCATGAACGCAGTGGCCAATCAGAGGCGTTTTAGAGTCACCATGCGGAGAATTCGGTCAAAATGTATGTTCAGAATCAGCACAAGCTTTACACTTTTGCAAATCCCATCATAAACAACAAAGTCTAGACGCGATGTAAATAAGAGATTCAATGCAGATGCAGACAACTTCTGTGTTTATGGCGAAAGTTTTAGTGAGAGTGCAGAATGCGGTAAGTGATAGCTTAAAGGAAGCGCTATTGATCTAAATAATAGTTTTGTTTTTCATGCTTCTAGAGGACCCGTTGTTACGTTCACACTGTAAAGTGTAAGGAGTGATAACTGCATTTAAATGTGGGAGTGAATCCGCTAAATTATAGTCCTGTGAGTCATGAAATTGCGATGATTGACATAGTAAGCATAGTAACATGAGAACGTGATAACCATAGCAACGTTTTGGCGTCAAATACTCTAATGATTTTTTTTAAATTTACACTTTAGTCATAAGTTTACATACACCTTGTAGAGCCTCCAAAATGTTATTTTTATTTATTTTTTAATAAGAAGGATCATGTTTTTATTTAGTACTGCCCTGAAAAAGCTTTTTCACATAACGTATGTTTAAGTATAGCCTAGTCCAGAATACAAAATACAAACACAAAATACAAAACAAATTACATAAGCTTGATTTTTAATATTGTGTGTCATTACCTGGATGATCCTTTTTTTTCTTTTTTTACGGTTGTTCATGAGTCCCTTGTTTGTCGTCTTCTGCATATTTGACTCCTTAGCATGAATGTATGATTTTGAGATCCATCTTTTCACACTGGTGACAACAGAGGGACTCATACACAACTAATACAAACGCTCCAAACATTCAGTAATGCTCAAGAAAGAAACATCCATTAAGAGCTAGGGGGTATAAACTTTTGAACAGGATGATTGGTGTAAATTGTTCTTATTTTGTTTAAAAATGTATTAATTAATTTAGTACTGCCCTTCAGAGGCTAAATAAGATATTAACATGTAAAAGAAAATAAGAAAAATGTAAACATCACCATCATCTTGCTCAAAGTTTTCCCCCTGGCTCTTAAAGGGGTGGTTTACTGCTTTTTTTCTTTGTATGATTGTGTTTATGGGGTGCAATATAACATGTATTTGTGTTTTTTCTTTTTTAAAAAGTCTTATTTTTCATAAATTTCACCTTTATTGTAAGCCTCTTTCTCCTCTGTCATTTGAATGACCGGTTGACTTCCTGATTCTGAAACCACTCCCTCAGAAACAGGCAATGGGCTCAGATTGGTTAGTTTGGGCCGGTGTGTTGTAATTGGCTAAACTGCGTAGTCCGGAACCGTCATGCCCCTTGCCTTTACGGCATGAGTTTCATGTGCTCCGGTTAATGTAAATAATGGTGCTGATACTGCCGTATCAGTTTGAGCCCGAATCAGACCAGAGAAGCATCGATGAAGAGTCAAGCAGAACCTCCCCACACACGGCTCTTACAAAACGTTTCTGAATGGTACGTTTTTGAATTATTATTATTCTATTATTACATAAGAAGTTTGATACCCTGTTATACTTGAAAATGCTACTGCTGCTTGTGCTTGTTAGCTTTTTGCGTTTTTATCTTGATTAAACATTTAATACAAATGATTACATGAGTAATACAGTTTTTAAATATATATGATTGTTTGTATATAATATAATGAGCAACCGTTTAGCTATTAACAAAACTTAGTTTACTCTGTGTATCGTTTTCTTTAGGTATACATGGCTACTATAAACAAACACTGTTGACATTGATCACGTTCATGATCATATCGAAAAATTACGTCATAAAGTAGCTATACATGGCAAATACATTTACAAAATCTATATGATTACAAATTCAGGTCCAAAATGTTTGTACGCGTTTGCCATAGAAACAGGACTATAAAGCCAGCGCTGGCATTTGTTTACGTCCTTGATAAAACCATTACGTCTAAAATTATACAAATACATTTAAAATGATTAAGTCTTACTTACAGGTTGTGGCCCAACAACTGCTGCATCTGGTTTTAACGTTGGAACAGCTTCAGGTTTTAGCAACAGTTTCTTGTGGAATCCGACATTGAATTGTTGAAATGTGCCGCACAAAGAGCTAAATTACGATTGTAATTGTCAGAAACATTATCAGACATAAATTGTAGCCATTATTGACGAACTACAGCGTCCGTAGGAAGCCCGAACACAGAAGACCTAACAGCCGGGTGAACACACACACTTTCGACAGCTAGCTCTCCCCTGTAACTTCCCTTTTCAGCAAAGCCACAGAAATATGACCATGCCCTTTTTTCCATATTCTAGAGGGAGGGTTGATGCAAATGTATGGGTTAGTGACGTCTAAAACCCAGCTGTAGTCCCAATCGAGTCGTTTTTGTAGGCATTTACACTTCCGGATTTTTAAAAGATGATATCTCTGCTTACATTGAACTTTCAGCGCTGCAACTTTGCAGATAATGTTCATGCACCAACAGCAACATTACACACTATTTAAAATGAAAAAAGTGAAATCGCAATCAACCACCCCTTTAATGCATCGTGTTGCA
This sequence comes from Chrosomus eos, assembly GCA_036326025.1. NCBI lineage: Eukaryota > Metazoa > Chordata > Actinopteri > Cypriniformes > Leuciscidae > Chrosomus > Chrosomus eos. The sequence continues at coordinate 25,565,297 of CM070830.1, forward strand.
TTCATGAGCATTATCGTGCAGATTCTGAAAGATGTACAGTAGGTAAACGTATGACTGCATCTATACATTGCAATCCTTTTGTAAAGGTAAAATATTAATTTAAGAGCTCAGTGTTGAGACTTTTCGACAGAGTTTGCATGATAGGCTATCTGACCAATCATAATGCAGGTATCCACCATTTTTGTCTGACAAACAAACCAAACCAGTCAGTGGATTTGAACTTGAAAAATCGTGTGTATTGACAACTTTTTGCAGTTCTGATGTCATTTTAATTCGTGCTATAACTAGAAGAGATCAGTTCACATGCTGCTTGAACTGAAGTGCTACACATTAAAGCGCCACAAAATGATATGTATTGTTTGAATTTCACAAAAAGTACAAAATTGGAAAGCTGAGACTTTATTACATACCAAAGTAACCTGCTCTGTCTTGTCTGTTGGCGCATTGTCAGTGTCCTCTTTACTCTGCTATATATTTTTCACATGATGTGTGGACTGGAGTGAGAGCGGAATGGCTTGTCGGACGTAGCAAAAATAACTTAGAGGGTGAAAGTCTTTGTGAAAGGTCAATTTCAAATAATTTAAATCTTTGTGGACTCGGCCGGACTCGACTCGGACTCGGATGTTAAGGACTCGGACTCAAGTCCGACTCGCCCCCCTTTTGGACTCGGACTTGAACTCGGACTTGATTGGTAAGGACTTGGACTCGACAAAGGTGGACCCAACACTAGGAAAAATGCAGTTTGTGCAAGAGCTTCTGATTTAAACCAATCCACCCTATAACCTGAAAACCTAGAGAAAACATCAGCTGTTCTAAGGAGGCAAGGTATGTACCTACCAGCCCAAAGTCAGTAACAAATAATAAAATGTTGTCTGCATAAAGCATAAGCTTATGTATTTCTCACCTACGGTGTGATACCAGGAAGATCATCATATTTTCTTATTGCAGCAGCTAAAGATTCCAAAGCAAGACAGAACAGCAACAGGGAAAGAGGACAGCATTGTCGGGTCCCTCTACCAAGTGTAAAATACTCTGAAATTAATTCATTGGTTTGAAACGCTGCTACAGATTGTATACAGTAATTTAGTCCATCTTATAAATGTGTTTCCAAACCCATAACTTATAGAGTTTTAAAAGGTACTTCCACTCCATCATGTCAAAAGCCTTCTTGGCATCTAATGAAATGGCTACAATTGGGGTCTGCTCTTCCATTACTGACCACCGAATGTCAATAAACCATTGAATATTATGAGAACTACAATCACTAATGAACCCTATGTTCTACACAATCTTCATGTATAAGTGATGATATAACTTTATTTAAGAGATTATTCAAGCAAAAATCCACCCTCCAAAAAGTTTTGCAACCCATTGAGATAATCCGTGTTGAATAAATATACAATTTAAGTAACTAAGAAATGTTAGTTTGCTGGTTTTACAGGTATTTAGTCGTAGTTTGATTACTAGCAACTACATAATATGATTAGGGCTGTCAAGTTCGATACAGAAATTGTGAAGTTGTAAACAATAGATAATAGTAGGCTATATATAATTTTTACTACACCAGTGTAAACTAATATGTACACGCTTCACAAGATCTTGCGATAAATGTTGTGAACATGATGTCATGTTGTTATTCATGGTCTCAACAGACAAACTAGTTGAGACCATGAATACTTAACATGTAATGTTAAATGAACAAATTTAGATTTTTTTAAGATGTGCCAACTTTAAAAAATACACTGAAACAGCTAAATTGCTTTTAGCTGATTCATCCAAACTTGCGTGATATGTCTGATGCGGCAGCTGTTAGTGGTTGCCTGTGTTGCATAGTGTGTTTGTTATTTTGGGGCGGAGCACTAAATGCAGGGAAATGTTTGATTAGGTGTACATTTCAAATATCAACAGTGTTTCTCAGAAATCGCTTACTGCGTCTTTAATGCCACTTTTGGAGCTTGCTGAGGTCTGACTGAGCCTGGTGAAGTCTTTATCCTGATGGAGGTGCTGTCTCTGGTTCCCTGGGGCTGGTAGTTCAGTCGGGTCTCATAGAGCAACACCAGTTGTTGTTGGACCTATGTATGCATTTTGATGGTTATGGTTTCACACTCATGTTGAAAGATGAGCATCAAAATGAGACTTTAGCGCACGATAGTCAAGTTTTTCTTCTGCCTGTCAGTTCCAAGGTCTCCTGTTCAGTTTGTTTTTATTTCTCATTCATTCGCATGTATACAATAAATTAGTGCACAGAAATTCATAAAGATTGATCTCAGTTCCCAACATTTTATTATTTTATTAATAAAACAAGTTATTATTCTGTGGAGTAAGGTGAAGCAATCAATAGTATAACCAGTACCTGATATTAAATGTACTGTTTCATTAAAAAAAAATTAAAAAAAATTGAATTGCACTTTCAAAGAAAAACAGCAAGCTAGTTTTATTTGTATCTGGACAGTATTATGTAAGGGATAATGTATAGTGAGGCGGTTGTTATAGCGAATATATATCTTAATCAGCCTGAAGGGTGGTATTCGCTATAACAACCGCCTCGCTATACATTATCCCGCTTATTACATGGCTACCTACCAAATAAATCAATAATTTGACTCAAAATATTGATTTAAAAAGTTTATTGATTTAAAAACGATTGTATTGCTTCCACTAAAGAAAATAGTCCATTTCGTCTCTGAACTGCGTCCATGGCAACGCTCTGTTTTTCATGGCAACGGTCTGTTATACTAAGCAGCGTCTGTTATCAAGAAATAACAGACCGCATTCTACATTGGAATTCTTCCAAGCCATGTAATAAATTAAGTTAACAATAAAACTGCCTTTTAGAAATTGACAAACATGGTGAATTCCTACAGTAAATGTGCATTGAAGTAAAGAAGCTCAACGACTGAAATGTAATTTTGCGAATGAAAAATTGAATTAAGAACAGAGAGAACAGCATTGTTTTATATCACTTGCTTAGCCAACAAAACTCAAAGTCAAAAATTCGGTAACGCTTCCTTTTACAGTAAAGTAGGCTACTTACAGTGTACTTACCTAGAAAGTACTGGCTAATAAAGTACATGGGTTAGGGGTAGGTTTAAGGGTAGGTTCAGGGTTAGTACCAAGTTATTACCCAGTAATTGTAATTACTAAAATAAGTACTTTATTGTTTATTATTCTTTGTTTATTCTTTGTTTCAAGGATAGCCCCTTGAGATGTACCATCTCATTTTCGAGGGGGTCCTCGAAATTACTGAGTATGTATAACTGGACTGTAAAAGGAAGCGTTACCAAAAAATCTTACTTCTTACACATTCAAATTTTACACTAAAAAAGTAGGGAGAGTTAAACTGTGATGTCACAAAGCTGCAGTATGAACAAGTGTTTTTGTGTTTTTGAGGCTTGGTTTCTATAAATGCTATTTTTTGCAATCGGGAGGATGTTTTGAGTTCTGAAATGTCAAGGAATTTAAGTAAAAAATGTATTCCTTACAACATGACCCCTTAAAAAATGCACATGCTGTACCTCTGCCCTAAACAAATCATCAGCACTCTGCGGTAGAAAACCATTAAAAGAGATTGCTGACCATTGAGATTTCAGAAAACTCATAGGATACCCCCTTTTCCTGAAAAAAAAAACATGCTTCACAAGCCATTAACAACCTATAACCCCGCCATCCTGTATCCTTAACCCTACCCAATGGTTGAAGAAGCTAAACACAGGCAGACTAATAGCCTGCATCTCCTGTTCCAAACTGAATCTTGATCCGCCCAAGATAATCACAAGAGGAGGAATCCTGCACGTCAGCCCCTCATTATTAAAGAAAACAGTTCACAGAAATTGAATTCACCCAAGCTAAAGTTCACGTTATTCAACACATTTGGTCACTGCCATCAATTTGCCTGCACTTAAAGAAAGAAAGTAGAGTAAAGAAAAAGTGTGGTCTGGTTTCTCCACTACAGTTTTGTGGCAAACACACTAGTGTAGCCTGTTTGAGTCATTTGGTTAGTTCTGTGTGCAGTACATTGTGTGTGGCATACATTCATGAAATAGGGGGCCTGGGTAACAGCATCTGCTGATGCTATCTCCTCTACTTCCTGTCGTTAAGGTCTATGCCATGTGCTTCACGTCCCTATCAGTGACCACACATATTGGGAACATGGCCAAACTTTGTAGAACTCTGTGAATTTAATAGATTGACATGATAAGCGGGATGGCAGTGTGAACTGCCCTCTTCTTTTTCAGGGATTGCTGCAGACTTATTTTAGATTAAGAATGTACCTGCAGGATCTGTTAAAATTCACAATATCTTTTTAATCTGAGCAGTTATAACTGGATGTTGCACTGCAATTTTTTTTATTAGTGTTTTGGCACTTTGTAGTCGGACACATTTTTTCTGAAAGAAATATTAATTTGTTCAAAATACAGTAAACCGTAATTTTGTTCAATTTACTACAATTCAAAATAACTTTTCTATATAATACATTTTCAGCAGCCATTACTCCAGTATTCAATGTCACTTGATACTTCCTTCTAATGTGTTGATTTGGTGCTCAAGAGACATGTATTGTTATCAATGTAGAAAACAGTTATGCTTATTGTTGTGAGTTATTTGATTAATAGAAAATTCAAAGCAACAGCATTTATTTGAAATATAAATAAAATAGTTTTTAGTGTCACAATGGTGAATGAGAGTATTAATTTATTTTTAAATCTTATTATTATTTACAATGTAACATGAACATCCAAGATATATTTTCTTTAAAAAAATAAATAAAAAACATTTACTTGCAAAATATTAAGGCTTGTTTCCAAATAATTGTGATGTTTCTGGTTATTTTTCTTACCCCATGTCTTAATATTTTGCAAGTAAAGGTATTTTGGATGGTGATATTTACATATATAATATATATATATATATTTTTACAAGATAATAATGTCTCCGCTACATTTTTCTATACTGTGGGATGAGATGTTTAGATATTCTACTGGAAAACATTTTTTTCCCCCTAGTATGAAAATAAAGGTTCATCACTGGAATCTGACATGACACTTCATACCCAATCTTTGTGATTGATGAAGTTGAGTACACCCAGCACTTTTCTCTGAATGTAGCATCCCTGTCTCACCTTGTATGATAAGTACTAAAGATAGATGCTCGCGAGTTCCCTTGAGCTCCAGCAGCTCCCCTGGCATAAAAGACTTTCTTCACATTGCCCCTGATGATTCATTCAATTCCTAAGACAGTGTGACACCTCAGGAATTATTAATGGCAGGAAAAGTGTGAAAGCATCATGGATTCCACTTGAGGGAATCAACTTTCTATACCGCTCTAGATCTTAAGAGGTTAAAGCAATGGTGTTGTGGGAAAATCTTGACATTTTCTTTGACATTTTAGATCAAGAGACAGCCAAACATGCACAGTGTACAGCACCTGAATAATAAAGAGCCTGACATACATAATAACCCCATTGTTCAAATACTGCTAATTTGACTCTATTTGGTCACATAAAATTAGCAAAAAATGTTGGGCTCCGTACAGTGTGTTATTCCATGACTGTACAGCAATAAATGTCACTTCAACAAAATATAAAAATGAGCAAAGTTAGATTTTTTTTTCATAGGGTGCATGAGGCAATGTGAAAAGTACTGTATAATGTGCCACGGCTCACTGATTTGCCAGTCCTGCTGGGACCTCTGGCTGCCTTTTCATACCAATTTATTGAGATTGTTGTAACACTCTGACGTTGATCACATTAATGTCCTACTTATAATGTCAAAATGCACAGCAGCACGTCCATTTCCACATCCACATGTCTGTTAAATCCAGTAGTGACTTTGGATGTAGAGAACACAATTTTTCAAGTCAAATGAAGTCATACGATTTGTGTGAGGAAAAAGGGCTGATTTCAAACCCAAGTACTGAAAATCATCTTGGGTTACGAGTACAACTGTAGCACAGGAAGTGTGGCTGAGGGACGAGGGTTACAGAGACGTTCCCTTTCGAGGGAACTCGCGCTGCGTCGAGAATCGACACATTGGGGAACGAAATGCCCACTGCGCCACACTGAGCACTACGCGCCCTGGTGTAAAGCAATCTTGCACACTCAAGACGAGAGAACTTGTGAACCCGGTGTAGAGGAGAGATCCAGATTGTAATGTTTTATGAAGGTGTGTGGGGAGGCCCAGCCAGCGGCATCACAGACCTCTTAACCCTCTAGGGTCGGCTATCACACCGATACGATTGTCTCGATTTTTTTCACATAGCAGCAAAATACTCATATAGGGTCATAGACTTAAGAAATATGAAAAAAGAAACTGTAAAATGTCAATTTTTTTATGTAAAACAATCGAAATAAATCATTGTGCTTTTGTAAAATAAAGAAAATATACAGGGTGTGCTTTCTGCCTCTCCATCTCCGTAAACTTTTTTTCTGGAGCACGTCTCTAAACTTAAACAAAACTCAGCGAAAACTATTCACCCAGGTATGAGCTATATATCTTTATAATCATTTAAGTGTGTACTTTTAAATTATCTAATTCAAAACTAAAATAAATATTCTCTGTTTATGTAATCTACGGTATATAAAGAGAGAGAGAGAGAGAGAGAGAAGGAGGAAGAGAGAGAGAGAGATGTCAGCCGTTCTCATTATAGTTCTCGCAGCTCATTACTTTAAATAATTATAGATTTTTTTTATTTATTTTTTTGCATATTTATGGAAGTTTCGGGTGAAATGTCCCTTTATGTTATGTCAGTAAATTATCTTATAGGTAAATATAGGTTGCAGATCTTCATAAACTACATTTAAATAGCCTGGGCGATCAGGTTTCTGCCAGTGTCTGTTCCAGTAATGATTTTCCTTTCAATCACCTTCTGCACCAGTGGTGTCGCTTGCTCCTGCAGACTCCATGACACTGACTTGTTTCAATAATTCACATACAACCAGCTGCCACACTTTGATTTCATGTGTTAAGCATTCCTGTTGTTTCAGTGCAATCGTGATGAGCTTCACAATTCATGTGAGCATGGTGTGTGCAATATAGTTTAGGTCAGGCTTTCAAAAAAGGATCTTTGCATCACATTTGTGGCTTTGAATAATCACTTTGGGGAGAATAAACACAGAGCCATTTCAGGGATTTGCTGTTCCTCTTCAGAGATGAGTAATGTGTTTCTCTCTTTGCGTTGGTCCTTATTGACTAATCCTGTTTGTGATTGTATAATTTAGATTCTAGCTCAAGTGGTCGGAGCCGTCTACCCTTTCAATTTACCCCTGCTGCATGTAAAAAATTATAATAATAATAATTTTCTGTATGAGGATTATCGTCATGTTTCTTGTAAGAAAATTGAAGCATTCTCAAAACAAGATTAATGTACTTGAGAGGAATAAGATAATACAGTATAGACTTGTTTTCAGAGAATATACATTGTTTATTTTTCTTACCCTACTGATGTCACGTTTGGCTGTACAAAGCACACAAAGACAAATGAGAATTCAGAATAACAGTCTTTAATAAACATACGCAGTGGTTGTGTTTTGGGCTTTTAATGAACCCCAAAACACAGCCACTAGAAATTAGGTCAAGATAGAAACAAACACATTGAAACAAGACATAGTCCTGACAGTTTGCCCCCTCTGGAAAGGCACGTCCTTATGCTGAACAAGGTCCAACTGAGGAGGGATTGCGGGGGCTCTTGAGGAGGATGTAAATAGTACGAGGGGCAACAACAGTCCAAGGCAATCAAAACAATCCATGGGGGAGTGCAGGGAGGAGGGAGGCTCCACTCCATCCTCTGGCACTCCACTATAACTCCCACGGTGGCACACGATATAGTTGGCTCATACACCTGGTCAGACGTGTTCTCGCGCTCAGTTGCTCCTAGCGCTGGCTTTCCACCTGCGGTGGGCTCTAGCATCATGTCCACAAAACTGGTGGTGTTTGGCTGAGCTGGTGATGTCCTCCTCGGGGCTGATGGTGAACTCCAATCTATTGTTCACCATCACTCACTCCACACAAGACTGTTCGTTGGCAGGCCAGACCTAAAAAATCATTTGTATGGTCTTCCAGTAGACGGTCCAGTTGCTCGAGATACAGGAGTTGTACGGCGGGCAGGTCCATAGGGAGGGGAAAAAACAAGGTTCCCCCACGCATATTGCCTTTCCAAACAAAACGTGTTTTACAAAATTTAAATCAATCTGTTGTTTTATGTGAATGATTAGGTAGATGATTTTCTGATTATTTTGACGCAAAAACTTGCTTTAAAAGGCGACAACATCCATTAGTCAAAAGTATTGTGGACACATATTTAGTATGTGTTTTGTGGCCTAATTTCAGAAACTTTAATTTTTAGTTTTTTTAATAACCATGCTTATATGTTTATACATTATTCTCTCAAAAATACAAACATGTACATACATGTTGCTCACATATTATTGTAGCCCTGTTTGTGCTAAATAGAGTGTAATGACACCTTTGCCATTAATATTTTTATAAGCAACTGAAAAAAGCACAAATGTCAGGGCATGTCAAAACATCTCAAGGACCCCAAAAACACCTTAGACCCCAGAGGGTTAAGCCCTGTCCCATCTCCGCCTCAAATAATGTGGGGAGATCAGAAGGCTTTTGTCTAGGCCTTGAAAGGTGCCAGCACTAGTGGCGTTTTAATTGGATCCCAATCAGCGACTGAAAGGAAACGTCCCGGTTATGTACGTAACCCTCATTCCTTGAAGGAGGGAACGGAGACGTAGACGTAGTGGTCCTTTCGCCACTATTGCTGGACCACCACTGACTCTGAGTTACGCTCAGCACCTCAGCGAAAAACAACTAGTGCGTGCATCCACTTTCGTATTTATACCCGCGCCGCGAGGGCGGAGTGTGTGATGCATTTCACGCACGCCAGTGTACATTGGCTCGTTTTAACAGTACTCAAAGCTGACAGGCTCCCTAAGCGTGATCCCAATCAGTTGACTACATCTCAGTTCCCTCCTTCAGGGAACGAGGGTTACATACATATATTTTGTGGTGCCGGTTTGTCCAGTTTGTTTTTCTTGCCATTTGTGGAACCTGGGCTGGCAACAGAGATCGCATTTTTTTTACAGTGTGTTCAGGGGACAGGCAGTTAGCGGATAGTGAGGAGATATTTACTGTATGCGACAAACAAATGTTTGAGCCTAAAAAATGTGTGACATCGCTTAGAGCACCTTTAACAAAAACATGCTATGGCAGAATAATTGATGATGTACTGACTCTGGAGGAGTCCAAAAAAATAAGACAAAAAAAAGTTACGTAGTCATTTGCATCATCACCCCATCAGAGACCATTTAGTCAATACTCCAGTTTTCAATTGCTTCATCTCAGGTTGCTTTTATCAAGTGTTCAGCAAAACTGAGGAGAGAAGCCAAAGATAGAGACAAAATATTATTAACAACAGAATAAATACTAGATTGGAGTGGAATGTATTTTAAAGCATTGATATCAAAGGGTGAGCGATTTCACTTTCTCTTTTCTGTTATCAAACATACCTACATTACAATATATATTTACAGGATGATATTCTACTTGGAAGTCAAGAAACTCACCCTTTATGTAAGTCAACTTATCTGTTAACAGGTTCCATTTGGAAATCCAGGTATAACGTGATGTGGTTGAGTAGAGATGAGGCTTGATCCAAGTGCAGCACACGCTTTATTTAACAAACTCTAGCAAGGGGGCGTGGAAAATAAGAAGTGCCGTGTAAAAGCCCCCTGAGTTTTCATTGTACTTGGTCACTTGTACACATTTTGTAAAACTTTGACTTTGACGTTTCTTTAGACTTGGAACAGGGACAGAGGATAATGTTTTCGATTAAACCTATAAAAGCAAGTGAAATGGTTTAGACAATCACAACAAGATGTGTGACACAATAGCGCAGCTGTTTGAAAGCAAAAAAAGAAAGAACAATAATTAATCTTTAGTGTGACTGGCTGCTGCCTGAATCGCATTACCATTTTTTTTCCACATCATCTTTCAGAACTCTCTCATCTACTTAATTCATTACAGTCAATTTTTAGCTCCAGGAAGCCAAGCAGGTAGACTATTAAGGAATAATGTACAGCTGGTTATTGTTAAATAAACCCAACAGAGAGTTCTGTATTTTGTCATACTGATTGGCTCTCTGTACATTATACTGTATTTCTTATAATGACTACTAAATAAATAAATAAATAAATAAATAAATAAATAAAATAGACACCATATATTGATATGAGTTTATAATCTTTATGTTTTTGTGACTAGGGCCTATATAAGAAAATAGTATATTGAAACAGAAAACCCTAAGACAAACACTGCAACATAAATATGATAATATCAATTTATATATTCATATTATCTGCAATCTAGGTTACTTTCTCTAATAGTTAGCCAACACATTTAGCTATAAAGTAAGATTTCCCTCTATTTTTAGTTTTCTCTCATCAAGCTATCTGTGTCTCTTAATGGGATAGTTCACCCCAAAAATAAAAATGTTGTCATCACTTACTCACCCTCATGTTGTTCCAAACCTGTACGAGTGTATTTCTTCTGTTGAACACAAAAGAAGATATTTTAAAGAATGTTGGTAACCCGACAGTTGACGGTATAGCCATTGAGTTCAACAGTATTTCTAGTTACACTTCATTTTCGAGTCCACTTTAGACATTCTACTAACTATAAGTAACTTTACAACAACAAATCAACTAACTCTCATTAAACTATTAGTAGACTGTCTGCTTAATATCTGATAACGCTTTATTGTTATGGTCCCCCAACAGACATTCTATTGACTCAAGTCAACTTATTATACTAACCCGAACCCTAACACCTAACCATAACCTAACAGTCTACAAGTCTACTAATACTCTAATGAGAGTTAGTTGACATGTAGTTGAAAAGTTACTTATAGTTAGTAGAATGTCTATAGAGCTCCGGACGTCACGTGACCTACTCTGTTTATACCGCCATATTGGCAGGCAGGAGGCGGTCCGGGACGCGAATGAATGAATGACGGCAGCATGAGTTTCAAGGCAACATAGTTCACAGCGCACTTTAATTCAAAAGACATAGACTTGTACATAACAAAACTTAATAGATTAAACACAACAGATCCCTATAATGTCCCCGGGGTGCTTTCCATGTGTATTGATAAAGGAACTGATAGCTTTCCTGACCTGCAGTATCCTGATATCTACAACTAAGTTACCTCATCAACTTTCCCTCGTCTTACTCCGGAGACTCTTTAAAAGCTCTTATATTTTAGAATCAGGGATAGATAACGGTAATTCTGTGATGTGTTTAACTTAACTGTTTAATGAGTTAAATTAACGTTACGCAGCATCCATATTCCCCTTCTTGGGGCTCAAGTTATTTGTGCTGCCAAATAATAGCTTTGTAATGCATTTTTAATTTTTTATCTCCTAAATTTTAGTACAACGCGTTGTTCCTTAAATAATCTCTGACTGTTTAAGTGAGCAGCAGTTACGCGCAAATCTTTATTTATTTTTTTATTTTTTTACTTGGACTTTGAACGCTCGCAGCTTCAGATGGTCAGGAATTTACAAGTAGGCTATAGCGATTACTCTTGTATGCAAGGTAAAAGTCAGAGATAAATTATCAGACATTAGTTCATGCTGACAGAAAGTTCAGCAAAACGTTTCCTGCTTGATTGTATGACTGAACTGTTTGCTCATCATATGAGACGCGCGTTTTTGACGTTATGCTTCATATGCAATGTATACAATGAGTAGATACGAAATAATTTGCTGCAATTTCACTTTAATATAACATTTGTGGGGTGACAAATTGAGCTTCTTGCAACAGCGGCTCACTGCAACTTCTTTAATATTACCAGCGTCATAATCTGCATTTTTCTTGACCAACAGCTTCCATCATGCTTAAAGTTCAGTATCAAGATGTAAAGAAATTCTTTTTATTGCAGTGAGCCATTTCAGTCGTCTATCAGGACCCTTAGGAATACGATAAAATGATTTCCCCTTTGCTTTCATCCGCCTGTTGGCATCCAGGTGCACAGCAGCTGTCCACCATGCTGAAATTTGGTTTTTAATTTTAAATAGACATTAAATCATTCGACCGCTATCGATATCACTGCCACAACCGCTCTGGCGCTCTGCTGATTTGCCTGCCAAAATGGCGGAGTTTAGATTGCGTGACGTCAGCTTCCGGAGCTCTATTGTGGACTATGGGACAGTAAATAGTAAACAGTAAATAATTTACCTAAAACAACAGTGAATTAACAAGATTGTTTTATCTCGATCCTCCTCTCAATCATTGTTTTCAATGGCATGGAAAAAACTTTCTATCCACAGAAGAAAGAAAGTCAAACAGGTTTGAAACGACAGGAAGTTGAGTAAATTATTACAGAATTTTAACTTATGGATGAACTATATCCTGTCAATGTCACAAAAGCCATGGGAAAAAGCTGACCTAGCTTGAAAATTTCTGGCTTTACCAACAATAACCCAGACGTATAATCTTCGCTTAGGGGGTCGAGTGAACAGTCTCAATATCCCTCTATATCCTTCCATATCTTTAGAACAGCAAATACAGCATAAGCTTGCATTAGAAACAGATAGGCTGCAGTAAGACTATAGTACTATAGTTTAATATGGGAAAAAAATAAAATCTCAAATGAGCTCCCCAAAAAATGTCTTTCTTGGTTTAGAATGTGTGCACAGCTGGGATTGAATGACATTTGTATAATTGTATATCACTTTTTATATGACGAAGTCCAGCTGATACATGGAAACACAATTGACAGCATACAAGGTCATTCAATTTCCTAAAACGTAAACAGACAAACACAACAGCTAAACAAAATTGGCAGCACAACTCAAAGACACCCTGTGCTCTGTATACCAGGCTCTGAGCCAATTTCTTTCAACTGCAATTTCGACATTCAGAACATTACGGCATGTCCGCTCTGTGATAAACACACATTCGTTTGGCCTGCAGAGAAATAGCTGCAGGCTTTTCTGGGTATTTGATTTGGCGTGGTGCAGGCGTACACAGGAGATTTCACCAAGTGGTGAGAGTAATGAGAGAACAACAGTAAATATCTGCTCTACAAGCGAAAACCAGCTGACATGACACTAGAATGGTCAGAGGAGAGGAGAAGTGTCACTAGAGGCAATTAGTGGGCAATACTGGCAATATAAATCAGAGGTCCAACTGTAAAAGCTGGGCTGCTAGCATGACCTCTGCTTGATTAGTGGTGTGTCCTGGCCGATTCCCACTCTATGCATGCTTTTTCACATACTATCCCTTGTGAATCCACTTGGGGTCATCCTAGGTTTGCGTAAACGAATAAAAAAAGAGAGCCAATTTATAAAAACGAGCCACTGGCTTTTTACCTCGGTGATTCTATTAATCTCTTGCCTCACTAGGTTATGGTTTCTGAGCATGCTCACTTGTGTGCAGGAAAGAAGAGGTGGCCGAGGACATGCCATTTCCGAAAAACAACAGCAAAAACATACAGAACCCAGATGCTGACGGAAAAAGAGGCTGTGACTCATCAGGCAACGCATTTCCAGGATCAAGCCCGTCTTGACCTCTGTACTGCTGTTGTTGCGGTAACAACGACTTGATAGAAACATATGTTTCATGGATAGTTGGGGAGGGATTATGGCAAAGCTTTTAGTAGATTAAAGGTGAGGTCTGAAGTGCTTCAAAGAGTATTGCAAAGGGGGAAAAATCCATCAATTTAAAATGGTTTTCACCGGCATAACTGCCTGCACAAGTGTGACAGTTTAAAATGCCTAATTGTCATGGATTTGCTCATACGTTGCTATTTGAAAGCCTTAAAACAGCATTTTTCGCATAATAATAAGGTATAAACATTGTTGAGGAAGCTACAAATATAAAAGGTCATATTTTCATCAAGAATTACAGAGTGTCTTCTCTCCATAGGAACTACAGAGGCTAAGTGTGCAAGGCGTGTTTTGGCTTATGAATATTAATTCATAAGCTCACCATAACTGATTTGCTGAAAGACGTTGGCAGGTTAGCATTAGCCCATTGGTTCAGCAAATTTCTCAATTAGTCGAGCAGCAGAGACTTTTTGCTTGATATTGAAGTTATTGTTGTTCATGACCAGCTACAATTTTGTTTTATTCACACCACAGTCAAGCTTAGTGTAATGAACTGAAAGTCCAGGGAGACCAATTTGGCAATTTATAAAAGTTGTAATCATTGCTACACCCCTGGTTGCAATGCTCATGTAGACGATTATGCAAATCATCAAATGAAATGGCTGTAACTAATATATGAATGTCCTGAAATAAGTCAAGCTTCCTGGTCATCAATCCTGATTCATCCTTATAAAAACAAACAGTGCCAAAGGAAGATCATCAAGGCATAACCTGAGATTCATTTAATAGTTATTTGATTATTTGTTGTTTGTGCAGGGTCATTAGCCAATGTCATCACTAAAATGTGTCCCCCTGATGATTGTATTATAGATACGCAGCTTTTATTTCTTAAAAAAAAAAAAAGTACAAGACAGTGCTGTTGTTGTTGTTGTTGTTGTTGTTTTCTAAAAGAGTGTGTGTTGGGAGACTAAGGTATGGACGTTTTGAAGCCTGGGAAGTAATGCTTCAATGGGCAGTACTTTAGATGTGAATCCTTTTTGGATCTCACAGATCAATGTGAAAAAGTATGCAGCTTTTGACCTTCTTCTTCAACCTCCTTCCTTTTTACTTTTAAAAAAAAAAGTATATGTACTTATTTTTTTTAAATACAAGGGGAATGAAAAGTACCTGACAACATTATAGGTTCAGTGAGACCATTTCTACCAGAAAGACTCAGGAGACAAAATGACGTAAAAAGGCATACATTTATTAACACCCCAACAAGCAAGGTTATAAAGTTCTTTGGCGTATGCCCTGTCCGTAGCTCGCATTCTACGCATTCATCATTTTTTAATTTCAACCCCACACACACACACACACACACACACACACACACACACACACACACACACACACACACACACACACACACACACACACACACACACACACACACACACACACACACAGTGTGGGCATCAAAGCAGTTCTGTGAAGAGAGGCCTTCCAAGGTGATCAAACATGTCCACAGGGCAACAGCTCTGACTTGGTTATAATTGTAGATTTATTATGGACTTATTAATTTGTGGCCGCAATAAATATTAGAACTCTACTAAAGGTTGTGATTGGCTCACAGGGCTGCATAAAAAAATAAACCGTATTAAACTTTTAAATGGTGCTAGAGGGCAGTATGGTGTTAGGTTGTGCATATCACTGAGCCATTACTGTAATACTAAAATCAAGTATATCTCTCTCTCTGTTTCACTTGGGCTATCTCTTTCTTTGCTCTCCTTTTCATTTAAGCCTATAACACAGGAATATGTGTTCCTCTTTCTTTCAAGCTTTTCCTTTCATGTTTTTGTGAACCTTTGAAGAACCTGTTTCAGTAAACAAACAAACAGAGACGCACATACAGTAAAAGCTTAAAATTGCAAGGAGACGTGTTCACAGACAGTATTACTGTGGGTTTTTGCTACAGATAAAGTTGATACGTGAGTGCTGATCAAGAAGTGCCTTTAAAGGTGAAATAAACTCTAATCCCTAAAGATAAAGTGCAAATTAAGACTTCTGTTTCTCATAATTATCCCATTGAGAAAACTGTGCTGATAATCTCTCATGTGTATCCTCCAGAGTTCTCTGCATTGTCACAAAATGCGCTCAGATTTGCCACGATACCAATGTCTGCAATTGGCAGTGAGACATTTCTTAAAATGGACACTTCTTATAAAAGACCAAATGCATTCTGATTTTGCAGTTTTATATTCTTATTGTATGTCATGCACATTTTCTAGGACAATTTATTAAGAAACACATTGAACTTAAATGTGGAGTGTGTAATGTGTGCTACTCTCATGGCAATCCATAAAAAAAAACATTTTACATTTTGGCAAATAGTTGGCTAATTTGTATAAAATTGTATATACTCATTTGTTCGTTTTCGTATGGTCTGCTCACAGCCATGCATACTGTTAGATTTAGGGGTTAGGGTAGCAGCTAGTGTCTTTCTTACAATATAATTGCGAAATAATAACTTTTTCAAAGTTTAAAGTTGCAAACACTCCCCCACCATCTGTTGTTTGGAAAAAAAGTTTGTCACGCCTTTAGTTGAACCAATGTTGTCATGCGTTCACTCGAAAAAAACTATTTAAAATTCCATTTGGTTGTTAGTAGTGCTGCATAAATTACATGCTTCACCTTCAAGCTTCATAAAAGACACATAAATGAGATCTAAACTATACTTTACAGTAAACTATGCCAGAGAAATGTATGAGCAATTCAGTTTTCCTCTCGGTGAATGTGGAATCACAGCGGCAGACAACGCAGGAATATGACACCATGGTTCAAACTAATTAGTAATGCATTAAAGAGGCACAAAAACCTCTCAGCCACATCATAACTTCAACCACGTCTTTGCTGATTCAGTCACTGAAGAAGTGCAGGGTTAATGGTGTCTCCAGACATCGTAGGGTTGCAAGGGAAAAGTTGCTGTCAGCACATGCGTTGTCCTGACACAAGGCAGAGTGAAGCCCTCCGTCAAAGTCATAACACACGTGACTCCCCTTGACATTCCATGTACCTGAGAACAGTGTGTTCATGAGGTGATTTCCTGCTGTCCATCAACCCCAGCAGAGACGGCAGCAGGCCAAGCGCTTCTTTATCAGACGGACGTCTGCAATGACAGTAAATCCCGCTCAAGAGAGGGATGTCATATATTTATGTAGTGAGTGAAGGGTTTGCTGATCATTCAGATGTTTCTGATACTTTTTCCATCTATAGATTAAAGTCTCCTACACTCTCACAGACTGTCAGGTTTGATTTTGAGTGTGCCTGAGTTTGAAGCATTGTGTGAATATGTGGCAACTGACAAAATAACATTTACATTTACACATTTATCCAAAGTGACTTACAAACTAACGTATCTTTGACTATTACTGAGTCCGTGTACACTGAAAGCATCAAGTCTTAAAGGGTACCTATTATGGCATTTAAAAGGTTCCTAATATTGTTCTGGGAGTCCCCAACAACAGTTTTACATGCATGCAATGACAAAAAACACTTTTGTTGTCTTATAATATGCATTTATTTTTACCTGATTTGCTCAGCGATTCCCAAATGATTCGTTTGACGACTCATTTTTCAAACCCCGCCTTTGCGTGACGCTAATCTGTGGTGATTGGTCAGACGACCCAGTCAGTTATTGTTTGCGTTAGCCCAAAGCTTAAACATATTGATAAAGCACTGCAGTACTACAATACGCTCTATTCTTTATGACAACTCCAATAACAACGACAAACATTGCACATATTTCAAAAAAACACACACACAGCTTGGAGTCCTAAGCACTGAGCGTAACTGGCACACACACACACACACAGCTTGGAGACCTAAGCTGCGTTGAGCGTAACTGACACACACACACACACACACACACACACACACACACACACACACACACACACACACACACACACACACACTTATTGAGCATGCTACAAAAAATTATTAACAGTACTTACAGGTTGTGATTCGGAGGATGAAGCCGATCCAAATAAACTCATAGACAGTAAAAGAAATGGACACAGCGACCCCGTTTATTTCAACGGAGAGAGTTGAAGCCCAACATGGGCACTCACTTCCTGATAGCCAAGCGTACTGCGCATGCTCAATCTGAGTTTGACGACGTGAGCAACCTGACTGACAGTTGTACGTCTTCTAGTAGCGGTGCCAAGAGGAATCTGAATCATTCCCTTCCGAATCTTGCAGAGCCGCAGATCGTGAGTATTAGCTGTTCATGAGCTCGTAGCAGGAGCAACTTTATGACTCTCTATGGGCTTCTCCCTTGACTTTATGCCTCCACGTCCCCCCGATTGCGCGCAGCTTCTACTTCTGTCTTTACGGTGAATGTCTCTTCTGCGCGACAGAGAGTCGCGTGTTATGACGCAATCGTTAGCCTATTTTTACAAAAACGGCTTCTACCGGGACATAACGTAAGATACAAAGTAATGGAGCCTTTTATACATTGTCGTGTTTCTTTAGAAATAAATAATGGACAAATGGAGTCTTTAAACCCCTCAGATGTAAAGTTATTCGCTGTCAAAGTGACGCCAAAATGAATAGGGGTCAATGGGATGCTAACAGCAGGTGATAGCCAGCTACAATGGCGGCCTCCGGAGGCAGCTTCAACTTCCGGCTGATGGATTACCCCCTTGAATAAACTTGGTACTAAAAGTTCCTTCAGTATCAACCGACTCGCGAATCCACACTTGAAAGCATTTATGTTTGTAAAGGAATCCTCATTAAAATAACGGAACACAGCTCAGGTGGCTATACCTGTGTGGTATAGTTGTAAATATAAACTCTAGCCACAGATTCTTCACATGCTCGTCCCTGGGCAGTGAAAAAAAAGTTCGCTTTTGATTCGCACTTCAGAACAGCTCGTCGACATGTTGTTTTCACTGTTTTCTGGCGCGCACAATGAGTGGGCATGTCTTATTCAAATAACTTGTACAAGTGACGTACGAAAGATAGAGAAAATGCATCGTTCGTCTATCGATTCATATCAGCGACTCAGAGTCGACTCTTACTTTTGAGAGACAATAACTTTGTATACGTTGAACTTTCATATTTAAAACTTTGCAGGATGTTTTTGTTTACTTAGATCTATGTTACACACTACATGAAGGGCAATTTTCAAAATTCCATGATAGGTACCCTTTAACATGATCTCAGAAGGTTCACTCATATTTTGATAGATATTTTTGATAGATATATAGCCTAGGTCTATGCATAGTAAAGTTGAGTGAACATTCTGAGATGACATGCAGCTTTGATGCTTCAAGTGTTGCACCCTATAACAGTATGTGAAATGAGACATGTCCAAATTCAAAGTATTCATAAAATAAAAAGTATGGATCACCTATACTTGATTTTGGACAAAGCTACAGTAATGGTGTTTCAGTTCCTGAATGAAGAGGCTCTTTTTAACAAATTGTTTCAATGACTCATTCATAAATACTGCTGCTTTCTTGTTTGAATTGATTCAATATGATTCATTGACAGTCATTTGCCACCACTAGGGTTGTAAAGGTATGATTTCCCGGGTATGATAACCGTCTTAGTAAATATCACACTTTAAATGTGTATGGAATTAAACAATCAATTATTAATATTATTATCTTTACTTACAATGATCAATAAATGAATGAAATTTTTTTTACGGATGCTTCATTATAACAAACTTGAAACCATTTGTTTGTTTTGTCTATTCAAATTACAATAATCAAAAGCATAAAATCGGTTAAATTGTTTATGTATTAAATTGAAATTCAATTAAAAACTTTCAAAAATTCAGGAATGGAACAAGTGTCTATAACTGTGGTAATCCAGCCAGACGAACAGACTCAACTTTGCATTGTGTTGTTCAGTTTATGACTCAGTTGTCATTTTCTCCTTCTATTCCTCCTACCTTTCCCATGTATCCCTTCCTGATGTCCTCCAGATGTGACTTTCATGGAAGCCACATGAGACCGGCACAAAATTTATTAATCTACAATGGTCTTGGAGTCCAAGAAGAAGCGACCTAAAATATGAGCTGCTTTTGACATGAGGTTACGGTGATCTTTACTCTGGCCCTCAGAGATGAGAACAGCTAATTTGCTCATGAGCAAAATGGTTGACCTACAAATGATATTCTCTGAATCACATGATAAGCTACTCCAAAATGCTAGACCTGTGGATGGTGTTTGCGGTGTACACCAGAGCGTATTATCGACTTGCATTGCCCATATATCTGAAAGGGCAAAAATTCTCTAAAACTAATTTCCAGCCCTTTGAATTTTTACCAACCGAGGCAGTGTGCCATCATATGAGCCTGGCTATATTAAAGTCAGAGATATGACTTACTGAGGATTCCAGATCAGATTCATATTGTTGACTCCAGGAGACTTGAATATTTCACCCAAAATGGTGCATTTTTCCCCCCACTAAATTGGTCAAATCCTAATGTGTTCTTTGATAAGCCCAGTGCCATTGATTGCATTAAGGTGGCGCTGACATACTTCTGAATGAGTGTTTTGGCATTTGCTCTGACCTCTCACCACTTCATGGTTTCCCATTAATTGAGATGGTGCTGTGACAAATTTGCACAGATTTCTCTCATGATGGAGACTGGCATTCATTTTGCTCATGTGTTAACTCAACTTTGGGTCACACAACTGCCACATGAATACAAATGCATGCAGTGGAGAGTTTTTGCTCCTTTATAATGACAGAAATTATATGAACCCTCCAAAAACAAAAAGGTAAAACATTACAATGAATTTTAGTTCATTGACATAATTTAGAGTCGACATGAAATGGGAATTTATCTTGCAAATCATCTATTTTCTACATACGTGTTTGGTGTAGACTTGGAAGGATCTACCACCATCCAGTCAACAACTGATGGATAGAATATTATAATTAATGTATTTTGAACAAACGTAATTTAACAATGAACAGTATATTTCTGGATTAACATTAACCTAGATTATTAAATGCTGTAGACTATTGTTCACTGATATTTAATGGTTCATAATGCATTAACTCTTGTTAATAAACTAAATCTTATCGTGGAGTGTAAATGTCATGGGTTTGCCGAAAGGGATATTTCCAATACGAAGGTTTATTTGTAATGAAGCAGAACAGCTATCAACACACTAAAAAAAATCAGACAAACACTGACTGAACAGATGGAACTTAAATACAAACACAGATGACACTGATTAATAGAACACAGGTGATAAAGATGATGATGATGACTAGACAGGTGACACAACTGAACTGATAATGACAGTAAGCATGGATATGAAGGAGTGGTGGGAAAAGAACAAAGGAGAACAGGAACCAATCAAAATACAAACTGAAAGTCCAAACAAACACTGACACTTGACAGTTAATTTTTTTTTGCTCACACTCCCCCATGAGAGATGTTTTTTTATAGAAAAACCCTTCAATATTTGGAAAAAAGGAGAACATTTGTTTGCCTCATAAGACAGAAGATCCAGTAAAAATGTGGGATTATTCTGTATAAAGTTCATTCTAAATTTATGCCATCTCGACATCCTTCGGTATGGTCGTAAACAAGCTTTTAATGTGGATTCCCCTCTTTAAGGGTAACATATATTTGTGAAAAACCGAACAGGGCTGGCTTTCTTTCATAAAAATGCCCCAAACTCCTAGGTATTTATTAAGTACCTGCTGAGTCTTTTAAGCCATTTTTAGAGGGATGACCTTTGGGATAAAAAACGCCATCTTTAAACAAAAGGACTTTAGCACTACACCCACTTTCTGCCAGTCATGACTCAATCGGTGCTTATTATGTGAAATCAACTCTGCAAAATGTTTCCCTTGGAACACCAAAGTGAAGAACATATTCATCGCTATCATGAAGTTGACAGAAGGGAAGGGTAAATAGCCTCAGTCAAAAAACATTTTCCTTAAACCTGTTTGCCTCAAATGCCTGCTGATTTTGTTTTGCGAGGGCAGCTTTTTATGGTACATTATGTTCTGTGCTTCATTATTATTTCTCTTCATTTGGAGACACAGAAACACAAATGTGTAATACAAATCCCCGTGTGTGTCAATCTCCGATCTGTTAGATGAATGAATGAGTTCAGGTAGTAGCTCATTAGTCATTCACAAATAACACGCACACATACATTTCCAGAATGCCTCCTCACAATGCTTTCCCCCCAACCAATCTTTCTCGCTCTGCTCTCTCTCCCTCTCCTTTCCTCTCTCCCTCTTCTCCCCTCCCACTCTATGTTAGTGTGTGCGTAGCTCTCTCTCTCTTTATCTCTCTCTCTCTCTCTCTACCCCTTATAGGCATGCACTCTGTCAGTGGAGGAGAGGGTTTCGAAATCCAGCTGTAGCTCAAAGTGATCGCCTCCTTAGGCATATCCATCTAAGAGGATTCTGCCCTTTTTTCCCTAGTACCACTTTCTTTGGTTGTTCTGAACCTGTAGGAATTTTTTATTATCTGTCACTCAGGTTTGTGATATAGTGAGTGTTCTGCTGAAGAATAACAGAAGTTTTTCTTACATGGCTGAAACCTGCCAATCTCATTTGTGCTTTTTTTATTGACGTGATCTGTGTGTCCTAACACACATGACAGAGCTTCAGTAATTTCTTTTTAGTCCACTGGAATTGTTTTGCTATTCAAGGATTTCTTGCTGACAACGTGGTAGGAATCCCTGAGTAAACTCATCAGAGAAATCATGAGTTGGACTCATCGTAAATGCTAAACGTCTGTCTGCTGGAGCTACGCCATCTGTGGAATTCAATCAAGGTAAAGCATTATTTGTTCTTCATTACATTTAACTCTGGAGGTCATTTGTCTGAATTGCTCCAACTGTTATGGTAGATAAGCATATTTCATTAATTTGAGGGTGCAATGACTTTTTTCATGTATTAAATATTTAATTTGATGCTTAGGTATTAATCATTTGATAGAAATAGTTCATTAAAATCAGCAGACTTTAAAGCAATTCTATCAAGAAGTGGGAAAGTTAATCCACCTCTCAACTTCATTTTTTATTGACAGGAGTGGTGTTTTGTGTTTTTATTAAGAATTTAAGGCACACTAAATAATATACAGTACAGCCTTATCTACACCAAAGGTTAAAATATTATTTTATATTTTCTTTAAATAATTGTTGTATTAACTTACAAAACAAGCATTTAAAAGGAATTTAAGGCACATGAAACATGTCTTAGCTTGTAGGTTAAAATATTGTTTTATACTCATTTTAAATAATTATTTTATTTATAACTTACAGTACGAAGCAAGCCTATAATTGGAATTAAAGTCATATTAAAATGTTTGACCTAATATACAGCATGAGTAAAAATATATAAATTATTATTAGGAATTGAAGATACACAACCAATTAAAATATGATTTTATTGTTATTTTTAGTTCTTTTATTTATGTTGCAACTTTGTAACCACTTTTGACCATTAATTCCTCTGTAGAGATGACCACTGTGTCAATGGAGCCCATAGTGGCGATGGTGGAAAAGATTTCCAATGTCACCGAGCGTCCAGTGGAAGCTTCTACTGAAGACCTAGCTGCCACCTTCACCATTGGCACCATCCTGTCCCTAATGTGTCTGGTGGGTGTGTCTGGAAATATCTACACGCTCGTCGTCATGTGCCACTCCATGCGCTCTGCTGCCTCTATGTACATCTACATCATCAACCTGGCACTAGCTGATCTGCTTTACTTACTAACGATTCCATTTGTAGTATGCACACATTTCCTGAAGGGATGGTACTTTGGAGACGCCGGGTGTCGGATCCTCATCAGCATGGACTTCCTTACCATGCATGCCAGCATTTTCACCTTGACTGTTATGAGCACAGAACGTTACTTTGCCGTACTCAAGCCTCTGGATACAGTCAAACGCTCTAAGAGCTACCGAAAAGCAATCGCTCTTCTGGTGTGGACTGCTTCGCTAATTCTCACCTTACCCATGATCATTAGCGTCCAGCTGATGACGGAGAGCTCCAAGCCAATGTGTCAACCCACCCTAAGCCCTCTCTCGTATAAAATCTACATCTCCTTTCTCTTTGGCACAAGCATTGTTGCTCCAGGGGTGATAATCGGGTACCTATACATACGCCTGGCACGAACCTACTGGATCTCCCAGACTGAGACTTTCAAGCAGACCAAGAAGCTCCCGAACCAGAAGGTCCTGTATCTGATCTTCACCATTGTGCTCCTGTTCTGGGCCTGCTTCCTACCTTTCTGGATTTGGCAGCTTCTAGGTCAGTTCCAGCCCAAGCTGGATCTCTCCACCAAAGCCAAGCGCAACATTAACTATCTGACCACCTGTCTGACCTACAGCAACAGTTGCATCAATCCGTTCCTCTACACCCTGCTCACCAAGAACTACAAGGAGTACCTTCGCAAGAGACAGAGGACTTGGACAGCTGGCAGCTACCTCAACCGACGGAACCGCTTCCAGAGGTCGCCCCGTCGCTCCTTGTCCTCCAGCAGTCAGCAGTGTACGGAGAGCTTTGTTCTCGCACATACTTCTCGCACCAATAACAGCAGTCTCTGAGGTAGGTCCTTGACCTTGTCTTCACTTAAAAAAATGATTTTAGCTCTTTGTTCAGTTTCATTAATTAAAATGAGCATATACGACACAATCCTTCATAGAAATGATTCCAGCTTAATTTCATTAAATGTAATCAATGTAATTTAAAAAAAAATTGGTTTACCAAATTTTTTTAAATTGAGTCAACATGAATATTTTTCGTTCGTCTTAAAGGGATAGTTCACTTTGAAATTAATTTTTGATATGTTTTAGCTTACCTCAAGGGCATCCAAGATGTAGGTGTCTTTGTGTCCACAGTATTTTCAATTTTGATATTTTTAGGTCAAACCGTTCTTGTCTGTCAGTCATATAATGCAGGCAATAGGGGTCCACCTTAAAAAGCATACACAGAGAAGTCCAAATTAAACATGATTTAATGACTCGTAAATGTAAGTACACATTGATGGCCTAAGACACGAAACGAGCGGTTTGTTTGAGAAAACGAACAGTATTATATCGTTTTTACCTCTTGTAAACACAGCCACGTCCAAGTGATCTGAGATCGCGAGCGATTCGGACTTTTCCGGAAAGCACCGGAAGTGAATCCTTTTTTATTTTTTTGTAATTGTTTTCTTTTATGACAGTTTAAACATCCCAGATAAGTGCAAATTAGTACCCTTTTAATTAGCCGTCTTACCTGCAATCTCTGTTCTGTGTAAACAATGAGTGACGTACACGCGCGAGAGATCACTTCCGGTGCTTTCCGGAAAAGAACGAAGCGCTCACGACCTCGGATAGATGACTTGGACGTGGCTGTGTTTACAAGAGGTAAAAACGATATAATACTGTTAGTTTTCTCAAACAAACCGCTCGTTTCGTGTCTTAGGCCATCAATGTGTACTTACATTTACGAGTCATTAAATCATGTTTAATTTGGACTTCTCCCGTGTATGCTTTTTAAGGTGGACCCCTATTGCCTGCATTATATGACTGACAGACAAGAACGGTTTGACCTAAAAATATCAAAATTGAAAATACTGTGGACACAAAGACACCTACATCTTGGATGCCCTTGAGGTAAGCTAAAACATATAAAAATTAATTTCAAAGTGAACTATCCCTTTAACCGGATGTCACTCAAAAAATTAATTTTGGCCTCTTGTTAAAATAATTAATTAAAATAAGCAAAAGTAACACGATTGTTTAATATTGTCACAACTTAATTTAATTGTGTTCAATCAACCTAATTCATTTGTGTGAAAACTACATGAATCATTGTTGTTGACATCTAACTGGGCAGTGGATCTGTAGTTCCCAGCATGCTTTGCAAGGGACTGCATTAAGAGGGTCAATTTAGGGAAAAAGTGTTATTTTATGTGTTTTTCAGTAAATGGAAAGATGTTGTTAGTTAATGTTAGTGTTTAATGTTCAGTTATGTTAGAAACTTAGAGGACTTTCTGTAATGTTTTTGAATTTTGTGGTTACCATTATGCAGAAGAGTGGTGACTGTGTTTAGGCTGTGGGCTCAGTATTATGCTATGTGTCAAACCTCCTGTTCAGGCTGTTGGTACTTAGTATACACTATGTGTAAAGCAGTCTTGAAAAAGTAATATCATATTACTATGTAAACATTGGTTTTAATTCAATTGAACACTAGTACTGTCTATCATTAGAAGTGACCGTATAAATTAACTAAAATTATAATGTTGGTGATTTAAGGCAGGACAAAAACTAGTAGTAGTAAAACTAAATGTAGTTAACCTGACAAAACTTTATCTAGCCGGAATGACTAAATTAATTTAAATTCATACAACAAGATTACAACAAATTATTTCAAACTAATTCGAATTTGTTGGAAAAATAATTCAATTTCGTGGAAAACCTTTCCTTAATTGAATTAAGTTCGTTCAACAGATTATTTTTTAGTGTTGTTGGCCTTCTATCGGAACTACATGCTGTTTTCCAGACAATATAAGTTGATGTGATAGATAAAGATCCTGTCTGAATAGCTTCATCTTTGCTCAGTCCAGCAGCTCCATTTTGAATCAAGCCAGGGCCAGACTGTTTTAGTTTTGTGGTCGTAGGTCTGATTTTCTGGTCAGCACGTGTCCCTGCAAAGGGCTACAGATAAGATATAAGAACTTTAAATGCTTGACAAATCTTTTTTGGTTGATCATTAATATTTTTTTTAATTGCCTTGTTCAAAACAGTTGAAGAGTATTATGACTAGAAAATGCTTTGAGTAAGATACATTTTATCATTTGATGAGTCACCATTCTGTTTAGTTGTATGAAAATCTTTAATTTATTCCATGTCTATAAAAATATGTTATGTTTGCAATTTACAACAAATTTAAGTAGATCAAACATTTTGAAAAAAAATCCTTTTGAAACAGAACTATGGTGTCGTTTATGTCTCAAGACAGTAATTGGTTCATAGATTATTGGTCATAGTGCAACTGCAGGTCTGAGTAAAATAGGCTACATGATAATTGGGTTCCACTGATTGGATCTCAGCACTAAATTACTCTCCAATCAGCAGACCTGCTGCCTTCAAGATGATCTACATGATACTGAATGCCTGCATCTTATGAATGACTGTAGACTGAAAGAATAAAGCTCTAACAAGGCTGGAATGGGCTATGAGGTTGAGTTAGGAAGAAAAATAAATTACTTGCAGTGTCTTTCTGCAATAGTTTTTTTCTGGAATCACTCAGGGAAAAAAAACAATAAAACTCTTGCCAGATTAGAACTTTATCTAATCCTAAAATTTATTTTAATTTCCCACCAAATGACAAAATTAAAAACAGACCAGAGAAAGGAGAGACCAAAAAAAATACATTTTTGTCATTAGGTTTTCTTTAAAGTCTACTAACGATACAACAGGTAACATAATTTTAAAATTCTTTATTAGGTTATCAGAATTAATTCAAAATCTGGAGTCATTCATTTTGAAAGAGTTCAGTCTCCAAATAAATGGTACTAATTATTATAATGTAGGCTACTGAAAGATCACAGTACGTTTATGGTATGAAACAGACCACTGAGCACCAGACAAACTGTTATAAGAACTACATGGTCATAAATAGACTAAATAACTTCAGATAAGATAATTATTTACTGAGAGCATTAGAACTCCACTTCACATATACTGCAGCTTGGTCTTGTCATAATAATAATTTCATTGTTTTTTACAAGCACTTGAAAAGCAAAAAAATAAATGAATAACATCTAAAAAGATCAAAACAAAAAGTACTGGAATGATAGTTTGAAGAAAAAGTGCATAGTTATTTTTCACAGTTCAAGAGAGAAATATAGAAAGATACGAAAAAACAAACCAGTTAACTGAAAAAGAGGGGGACAAAACTTGAGAGCTGAACAAAGTATCAAACAAGTCGATTGAATCACTGCCATGATTACAATTTCACCACTTCCCGGGTCTATACAGTTTGCTGAGTTTCTTGTTTTTTTTTTGTATGTATGTTTTCTAAAAATCGTATTTTGCTGGCATTGTCTAACTTCAGTGCAATACTGAGAAAGGAAATCAGTCAGCAGACCAATGGAAATATTTTCTTGGGTGGATTTTGATCATCTGTTTTTGGTGGGCCACATGACCCACATTTAGGAAGTGATGGACATTGCCAGAAGGAAGACCTGTGTGTCCCTGTAGCTCTAAAAATAACCTGTCCTCTACAACAGCCTCTCCTGCATGTCTCCATTTGGTGCAGACACTAAATCAACATTACACGTAATGATTACTCTTCCCTTGGGTTTAAATATTGATTCACCAACACTGAGGGTGTGATTGCTATAATTAGGAGGGTGACAAATATTACTTCTATGCCTGGTTTAACAGACAAGACTTAAGCCTACCCCAGACTGTTTGAGCTGTCTTATAAGAAAGCAATTATATTAAAAAATATGTCAGTGCCATTGTTTTGTCTCAATATGCACTCCAGTAATGTTTTTTGTTCTAAGGCACATTTTAAAAAGCTAATTATATGTCCTAATTCAACTAAGGCCAATGATCTAATATAAGCCCTGTCTTTAAAACCAGGCTCCAATGTTAAAATCACATGAAATATAATTCTGAATTCACTATGAGCTATTCCATATATTTGTATGTATTTATGTTCATCATATAATATATAATTTTATATGAACACATTATGTCTTTTTGTCAACAATTTTAATTGAATTATAAATGAACTGCCGCCAAACAACCAAAACGTGAAGGTCAACATTTACATTTAGAATTACCTGCTGCTTATCTATTTTTTGCATAGTAAATTTAGCCTGTGACAGTCAAATGCAAATACCTGAATTTGCATCTATATAATATTTTATTTAAGGCCTAGATAATAACTTAACAAAAGTCACATTTACCATTCAAATCAAAAGGAAGCGCAGAGTCAAAGTGTCCCCAGCAAAGTCTTAACTTGCTAACTAGTCAAGCCATTTATATAGCGCTTTTAACAATGTAGATTGTTTCAAAGCAGCTTTACAGAGATAAACATATAATTTAAGGTAACAGATATTGTTTTGGCTTTATAGCGGTTCTTGAATAATGTTATTTTCCAGCTAAAGTTAGTTTTGATTGATTCACTTCAGTCGAAATCATCATTTGTTTTTAAATTAGGGGCCGCTAAGAGGACACCGTTCTCTCTAAACTGACTAAACTGAACCTGTGATAAACGCTGATGGCGTTCACATGCGCATTAAGAATTTATTCTAAATAACACACTACCTGCAAAGTTATTATACGTAGGTAAATAAAAAGGACCCCCTTATTTGTTTCAATCTGGACACCAATCTTTTTCTGTCACCGAGCGAGAGACCTTATTGGTCTAGACGGTGGGCTGATTCATCTGGTACTGATCCAATAAGGATCCAAATCAATACATCTCATATATTCCAGGAGCTCTTCCAGACCATCTTGAGCCTAGCATGAGATACTCCTGGCAGAACAATTGCCTGATGATGAACTGTTATGATCTTTGATATCCAAAAGTAAGAAGAATGGCGCATATTTCCATCATACTCTATAAAAAATAACCCTGGCTCTGTTCAGTAATCAATGTTGTGCCCAGCCCTAAAAAAGAAGCAATCATAATTGATTTATAATTCACATTGATACCACAAATCTGCACACTTTTCTACCCCAGTCATGAGAGAAAAACAGGGTAATTCGTTGCATTCTTGCTGAGAGCACTATTGGTAGCTGAAAGCATTATTATATTAGCCAAAGAATTTTGTAAATAAAAGCTCAAGGGAAGGATGTGCAGAATTACGGATTCTGCAGAAATATGCTGAGCTTTCCTTGCAGGGCTAGTGATAACAGCTGTGAGTAGAGAGCTGGGCGAGTGAAATACAAATGCAGTGGCTGCAGAGAGATTTGAATGTTTAACGTTCTTTGGTAAAGAGTGAGTGAGTAAGATTCTTATGCCATGGGCTGTAATGGGGGAAAAAAACTGTAGATAAACAGGTTAAAGAAAATGAGAATCAGCAGGTAGTGCATCAAATATGCCCTGACTATTGAATATGTCTTATAAAGTTTTGATACTGCAAAGTAGGATTATGCCCCAGCTACAAATACATTATGCATTATACATACGCCGCAGAGCTGCCTACATTATCTAATTAAAAACGACTGCAAGTGCAAACATTGCACAATTCTGGGTACGTCAGGATATCTGAAAGTTATGCATTTGTTTGCTATACACAAGGGGGTTGCATCGTTTTGTATTCCGAGTCAATAGGTTTGGGTTGTAATGGAAATGAATCAAGAAACAGGTTCACTGAAGACCTGTTAACGGCAGCGGCGACCCAGGACAGCTGGCTGAGTTTATGAGTCCCCTTTTGCTCTTGTGTTCATGCTTGTAATACCTATCCAATGACCTCGGTCCGGGCATCTTATCTCTCGCATTCTATATGTATGAGCGCTCGAGAACAATCCATTGTTCTGCATCAATTATGATCGGTGCCTCTTGGTGGGATACTGAGATATCGATCACTATTTACAGGCCCACGGATTCCTTCTGTTCCAGCATTGATCCGAGCACTGTAAAATGTGTCAGGGTTTCCCCTTGAAGAGGACAGTGGTGAATGTGGTTTTCTCTGATATTAGAGGGTCACAGAGTTCCATCACCCGGCAGGCTATAGTATCCGTCTTACGAGGTGAGGTGAATGAGCTTCTACAAGGTCAGGCCATTACAGACAGTTGACACTGCCATCACTCACTCAGCACCTTGCTAGTTTTAATGCACACATCTGTGCTAATGACTTTTTGTGAAGTAATCAGTCCGGCTCAGATCCCTTTCGTCTTTATCCTGTCAAAATGTACAGGAAACTCGGCATGCTGTGCCAAAATGACCAGCTCCTTCCCATAAGCCTTACCTCTTTCCTTTCACAAATGCTGGGAAGCATTTTTGTTATGCAACTTGTTAGGCTTCTTATCTTTGCATCTATAACTTTGTCCCCATTTTAGGGAACACTATGAGTTTGAAAAAAGGAACTGATTTTCTTTTTTCAAGAAATTAGGAGTTTCTTTTTTCAAAAGAAACGTTATTTGTTTCAAGAAACTATGAGTTTGTTTTATTCTCTTGATTATTCTGATATCCACTGGAGGTTTGCCATGTTACGGTGAGAAGTTTACATAAAACAGCTTTGTCAAGGCTTTGGCAAGATAAAAAACAAACGCTTGAATGATTGATGTTTTAATAGTACTTCCTTGTGCCTGTTTTTTCCTGATGTATTAAGATGATGAATGATAAATGTGACTCTTGGGTGAGAGATTACAGAGTGTACTACTCTGCCTGTGTTTTTTTTTTTTTTTTAAATTTATTAAACAAAAAAGATGTTGTGCAAAAAGGAAAATGATTAAGGTTACAAAGGCAGGTATTATTTGCAAAAACTTTTACCGTTTTCTCAAAACTAAGCACAATTTTCCTGTCACAGTTTAAAAAAAATAGTAGATTCAACAATAATTATATTATATTATATTATATATTTAATGCAAGAGAACTGCACCATGCACAGTGCTGATTTGTATACTTATCTTGGTAAATTGTGTGCTAAAACAACATAGGCAGTTTTACAACATGCAAGTTAAAGCAAAAAACATCCATAATTCAAAAACAACAAGCATAATTCATTCTGAGTAAATTCCCAGCATGATGTTCTTGCTTTTGCTACCAATAAGGATGCGTGCTGGGGTTTTTACTGCATGGGCTGATAATGGCAGATATCATATAAAAAGCATTTTGTCACACTGAGGTTTTGCACTCTCGGCCACTTTGAACTAAGGAATGTTCTTCAGAGCATGACTAAGCCTTTGAGACAAGGGCGTTACAACGGCAAAGACAGATGAGAGATCAGGGATTACAAAGATCAACAAATGAGGCATTAGAGGTCAGAGAGATCCATTAATACTACTTAAGCATTATCTTTACTGACATTGATCACAGGAACAGAATGTGAATGAGGCAAAGATATTAACCATCACAGACTTTAAACTAATATTCATTAACAGGTATGCATTCTCATGTTAAAGACCTTTTGCATTTTATTATATTTCCCTTAGAAATCAGTTGTTGTGATGCAGTGCTGTTAATGGTATACAAACATACCCCTGTTTGTTGTATCTATCCGAATTACTTAAGGCCAACCTTTTGGTTGCAAAAGCCTACAATTGATGAGAAAAGTCAGGGCTGATAGTAATTACAAGCAGATGTTTAAAAAAAATTATGAGCAGATGTGATTCACTAAATTTAAGCCGCAAAAATTCAACACTGTTTTCATGAATCGTGCCGTTTCCATGTATTCACAACATCGTTTTGACGCTGTACAGGGATTCTTTGTTAGAATATAATCAATAATGTCACCACCAGATCGACCCCTGAAAATAAGTGAAAACAGCATACAGTATGACCTGCTTTATGCTCAGAAAATACCAAATGCGATGAGATAACAGATACAAATGTCTTAAAATATATTCCCTGGAGTTGAAGGTTGATTTAGTTCCGAAAAAAATGTACTTCTGGTGACCAGACAAACAGTATAAAATGAAGACATCATTATAAGCTTTTTAAAGAGGAGTAGCGGCATTCATATTCAATATTTGTTCAGTTTTAACTTAATTCTGTCCAGTTTTTGTGAACAAAACAATTCTGTTCCCATTGTAACTAATGAAAACGTTCTTTTTTAGCCCACCTCACTCCACATACCTGTGTCTAACAGCAACCTTTTTTTAGTTTGCAGAGTCTT
Organism: Chrosomus eos; assembly: GCA_036326025.1. Taxonomy (NCBI): domain Eukaryota; kingdom Metazoa; phylum Chordata; class Actinopteri; order Cypriniformes; family Leuciscidae; genus Chrosomus; species Chrosomus eos. The sequence goes on from CM070830.1 coordinate 25,597,732, forward strand.
TAAAACATTTAAGAATGATTTAGACTAAACAAGTGTTATTGGCATTGTGGATAGTTCTGTGTGATTACATATTGCAAGGGTGTTTGTACAAGGAAAATAAAATACACAGTGGATGCAATGAGGCACTTGCTTTTATTTGAATTTTTCTAATTCAAAACAAAAAAAATTAATCTGCAGATTACAGAGCGGTTTGAGAAGAAATATCTGTCAATCCACTCACACTATTCTAGAATGGATTTTTAGTGTGCATTGCTTGTTTAATATGCAAAGCTTGTGTTTGGCTTCCTCTGGAACTGTTTTAGTTGGCAGAGATGAAATATATGAATGACTAATTGGCCAATTTTTGTCTGAAATTAAAGTTATGACATAAATGATTTATTTATGGAACTGTTACATAAAACAATTGCACTATATTTACTATTTTTTTGCTTGCAAACTTTATTCTTTTTGTCCTTTCAGAGCTGCATGTGCCTTTTCCTGGCATAACATTTGCTTTCTGCAATAGCTGAGGAGGATATTTTGTTAGCCAAGATGTGTGAGTTTCCCAATGCCATGTGAAACCCTCAATAAGGGACTGGATCACAGGGTCATTTGATCCACAAAGCATTAGTAAGGAAATAGCGCAGCAGCTCTGTCCCTCTATTCTGCATTCCACAGGTGTAAGGCAATTAAAACAAAGATTCAGAGCAAGAGATGTATTTATTTACAGAATCAAATGATTCTATGTTGTGCAAAAATGTGGTACACTGTGTGCTGACCCTGTGTTTGTCTATCTTGTCTTGTCTGCAAGTGCATGGCTATGTCTGTACAGTTCATTATGAAACACATAACAATATGAAACAGCATAACAAGTTGCTGTTTCAACTTTCCTTCCTCTGTGCAACATAAAATAATATATTTTGAGAAATGTCATATATATGTATATATATATATATATATATATATATATTATATATATATATATATATTATATTTATTATATACAGTATAAGTCTGTGTTAAAAAGAAATAGTTTATCTTCTTTTTTGTTCTGCAGAATAAACGAAGGAACAAATCCAAAACACCCAAGACAATGACGAATCAAAATTTCTATAAATGTTTTACCTGATTTTCTTTAAAGTCACCTTAGTGTACTTGAGAACTCTAGCAAACTTTGAAATGGTTCAGTTTTGACACTTTGTTTCCCAGAAATGGAATGTGAAATTAGATTGTGTTTGACCTTAAAGATGCTGTAGGCGATTCTCAGTTTTCCTTATTCTGCCAGGCTTAGCCACCCCCATAACTTCAACCACAAGCCCTTTGCACCCAAACCTCTATAGACGTGACTGCAAACCTAAACGAGCAACTGACAAAACTTTCAGATTTATGTACCTTTTATTGCTTGTACTGTAGCTTCATTGCTTTGCATCTAGTTAGGACACTGTGTGGACATCTAATTATGTGCTATCTGTGAGGATATAGGGACATCTTATGTATTGTGTTCCAAAAAGCCACTTACAGCACACATAAAGACACATATAACAGTCTAAAGAGGCAAAAGCCACTTCTTGCTATTTCTTAACAGTTACTATTTCCCCTTGGCAACTTCTTAGGGCTTTCTGGAAGTTGAAAATGTGGCTGATGGCTCCAGTAACACACATTAACACATCCATACACACACTCACACCTCATAATTTTACCATAATCCTATCTCTGTGGCCCATGCTGTGAGTTTCTCTTTTCCCAAAGATCAGAGCGGTAAAGCGGCAGCTTTCGGGCTTGTTTTGAATGGAGAGGAAGTCCTTGACGGTGTTGCAGCTGAACTTATGGGGATCAGCAGGGTGAGCCAATAATTAGAGTTATGTGGAGTGTCCGGGAGGAGCGGAAAGAGGAAAACTGTGAGCTGGGACGATGCTGCAGTGCAAGCTCGGGGCAGGGAATACAGGATAGGGCAGGGTGTCTCTTAGGAGAGTTATAGCTCCACACTGATTCCAGGTGCTGCGCGCTGAGTGGTTTTGTTTTTGTAAGTGGTTGGAGAGGGAGGGCATTGCCGCAACGGGTATTCTCTCAGGTGCTAGAACCATTAAGCAGGAACTCAGATATGATATATGGTCTTGATGTACAGTCCAAGAAAGACAAATAAAGTCTGTGCAAACAGCCTTTGTGTGGCCTTCTGGCCTTTGAGATTCAGTGGGGAAAAAAGAAGCTGGATTAGACAATGATGATTGTGCTGCGATCGTGCTCTCTGTAGTTAACTTATAAACACATTGTCCTCTGTAAAATGACTGTTGTTGCAGAACAAATCACTTGTATAATTGTTCTGGACTGCTTGTTTATGTTCGGGAAGAACATCAGTTTAGTTTATTTCAGCTGGAAGTAAAAGGTTTTGCAGGCTCAGTGTTTTATGTAATTGTAGCCTATATTAAGATTTTCCATCTTTTTGGACCCCAATGTCGAAATTGCAAGAGATCTGAGACCTTCATGGATGGGGGAAAATCTGAACACACAGTTCACACTTTAACTCACTTCCTGTTAGATGTCACTTTATAGGACCATGCAACCCGATCTCACGACTAATTCGTACGAACTTGTACGAGTGGCTAATTCGTAACAATTCATACGACCTGACTCGTACGAATTTGTAGGATTTTTGCTAAATCGTACATATTTTACGAATTCCAAATTCGTATGAATTCATACGAATGACCTAGCCCTGACCCCGCCCCTAAACCTACCCATCACATGGGTTTAGACAAATCGTACGAATCCGTACGAGTAAGGTCGTATGAATTCGTACGAACTAGCCACGTTTTAATCATTCGTACAAATTCGTACGAATTGGTCGTGAGATAGCGTTGGACCATTAGATATCAGGCTGGCTTAGAATTGGCACAACTTAAAAACTGCCTCATACTGATACTGATCAGTAGTTCCCTTTTTATCAGTAACTACAACGTTATGTCGACTGACAAATGGGGTCTCACTTGGGAGCCCCAATCATCTCTAAGTTTTAGAAAAATGGTCAATGGAATTGGCAAGTGGAATTTGCATGCCAAGCTACTCCCCCATGCAGGTATATAAGTTGGTGGCACACATCCACTCATTCAGATGTATTCTTTGGAGCCGAGTGTTTGCGTGCAGCGATTACTCTTTCCAGTCACCTGTAAAGTAGAGCGTTCTCAGAAATAGCATGCAACAGAAGAAAGGGCGGTGAAAGGGTGCATTCAGCTGTGTTTCGCCATTCAAAAAGAACATTGCCACAATTAAGTGCAGCGATCCCCCCTGAGTAGATTTTCCTAAAAGAGCAAGTACGGGTGGTGAGCGTCTTTTTAAAGATGTTTTTCAGTCCATATGTTTCTGGATGTGATCATTTGATGGCCACGATCGCTGTCTTACATGTCTGGGCCTTGAACATGCTGAGATGGCGTTTGTGTATTGTTCATGCTCTCACTGCGAGAGAATGACCTTGTCAGCATTGCAGTCACGACTCTCCTTTGTGAAGGCAAGAGTCCCCTCTGCTCTGTTACCCAGCCCGTTGCCACTGCACAAGGCAGAGCCTTGAATCTGGTTAACACACTGGGAGACCTGAGGGTTACAATTGGAGCATCCCGTTAATACAGGAACTGCGCACAGCGACTGATCTTGCGGCACCTTACTGTCCCACCCAGTACTGGTTCTCTGACCTGATGCTCCTCTCGACAGCCCCTCTTTGGCGGATTCCCCTGAGAAAGGACCTTCTTTCTCAGGAACGGAAATCTGGAACCTACAAGTGTGGCTTTTGGATGGGAAGTGGAGGACCAGCAGTGGCAGACACCATCACTCAAGCCAGAGCTGAGTGGTGTCTGTTTTCTGAATAGTGCTCTTCCCTGCAGGAAGACCTCCTTGAAGGGGTATGTTGCCACCATTGTGGCACATTATGTTGCAGTTGACATTAGGTCTCTGGGAAAGTATGATCTCGTAATCAGGTTCCTGAGAGGCGCCAGGAGGCTAAATCTTCCCAGGTCACGCCTCATCCCCTCATGGGATCTCTCTATGGTCCTCTCTGGACTGCAGAGAGCTCCATTTGAGCCGCTGGAATGAATGCCTTCTTTGTTTTCCAGATGAGTTCCCCACTTGGCGAACCCTGGATTGAGTTTCATCCGATCATCTTTCGGCAGTCAGATGCGGTGGATGCGTCCAACACCAGGCCCAGTATTCGAGATGCATGCCCGGTTGGTCAGCCCTTGTACTGGGCAAGATGCCCCATATGCTGTGATTCCTCTTTGCTAATCCCATATTTGTATTCTTCCATGATACAGTTTCCCTATCAGTAAACCCGGTCACTAATCAGCGGCAGTCCTACATGCTACACCCTATGTAAAATTGTTTTAAACTACATTTTTATAAGAATAATTTTGTGATGGATGTTGCAGATTTTAAGTTTCATATAAAACAATTTTAACAGCATTTTGCCAATTATTTTAGAATTATTATGCATGTAGTTTTTATGACCTTATAGAGATTGTTTTGTCACACTGCAGGACTATTTGAAATTAAATAATGAACACAAAAAGGGATTTTGAGTGGTGAAAAACTAGTCAAAACCCCTAAAATATACACCCCTTTCATAAACGTATTTAAATATGTATCTAAAATATGCATAGGGATTAAAAGGATGTTCATGGACATGTTGTGTGTCAACTGTATTCTAAATTTCAAACAAAACTATTGATGATGTTTAAAAAAATGTCCATGTCATTTGTCAACAACCCATTCAAACTTTATTTTTTAGCATCTGCACAAGAATAAATTAATAAATAAATTAATTATTGAATGTTATTATTCTGTATTTTCTATATGCTCTACCTTACACTGGTATACATAATGTACAGGAAGGGAAAGTACTTAATTCATTACACCCATATGGCTCTGTGGTAATCTCCTAAATAAAGACACTGATTTGACAGCCGCTGATTAGTGTGTTTTCACACTGAAATATTTAGCGATAGAGCTTCTTTATGGCCTGAAAATTTCGTTAGTGTGTCTTTGCAGGAGAAAGTGACCTAGAGAGAGGTGTCAAGCAGCTTTATAAAGGAATGTGGTTCTAGTGCCCTCTGGCTCAGATCATATTGCAGGCTTATGTCATGTTCCCCTGAGATACGCTCCTCAATTCACAGCTGACTGTCTCCTCAGTGGTCAAAGTCCTGAGGCATCCCAATAATCACTAACCCTTTAACAAAATACATCCCAAAGCCACATAACACTTGCTATTACAATTACATCTGTACTAAATTTGTTTTCCTGAGTATTCCAGTGCACATTATTAGTGGAATATTCCGAACATTTGTCTCGGTTAGGAGCTCCACTTAATTTGCTCACGCCACATTTACTCAATTACATACTTGCAGGGGTTAAATTGGGAATTTGGAGGTGAGTTAACCTTCTAATGAAAAAATATGACATGATAAAATGTTTCTAAAAAAGCTAAATGTACTATGCTGAAACTCACTTGTAATAGACTATACGGTGTATATATATATATATATATATTATATATATATATATATATAAATCTTACTGACCCCAAACTTTTGAACTGTAGTATGCTAGCAAAAAATAAAAATAAAAAAAGATTAAAATAAATTATTTACATACAAAAATTACCTACATGTGCTATGATTCTTGCTTTAGACACAAGCAGTCCAAGGAGATCTCTTTTTTCAATCAATTGTGTAGGAATGCCTTTGTTTGGCACTAACGTGTACATAATATCTGTTACCTTTCACAAAACGTCAGCTTTTTAACTCTTTCTTGGGTGGTCTTGTGTGTTTAAAAAACACTTTTGACTGCCTGCTGTTAATTCTGACTGGATGCCGATGAGAAAAGTAGGATTTTCAGTCATGTTAGTTCAGACTTCCTGTACCTTAAAAAAATACTAATAATAATTATAATATATATATATATATATTATATATATATAGTATTTTAATCATGTGAATATTAGTTTCATAATGATTGTTTTGCAAATAGATTTGTATACCCATCAATGATTTATAAGCAACTTGGGACGTCTAGAAAACATCTGGATTTAGCTGAATGACTAAGCCATTTAGAAATGATCTTTCCCAATGATTTGGGTAAATGCCTAAAGAAAGTGATGGCGCATACTGCTTCAGACTAGCCGTTACACACTAGACTGCATGTAGGTTGTCCAAGAAGCAGGAATGTGTAATATTATGAGGTGCAATATGTTAGATTGCTCAAGAAACTTGGCAGACATCCTATAAAGATAATGATTGAAGGTGAACTCTAAACTAAAAGCATACAAAAGCAAGCACAAACAATATAAGATCTGCTACTGGCTGAACAAAAACACCATGTGTGAGTATCAGTGGGGGCCTGGCTGATACAAGGCTTATTAAAATCTGTTCACAAGGTTGAACTGGTGCCTGAATTTTGCTAATTAGATCTTCTCTGGATTCCTATATGGCAAAAGGCAGCCAGCCAGTGCACCTCTATTGAATGAAACAAACTAAGCGGCATTAAATAACATCACCAGGCTTAAGCTTTTAGCCTTAATGTTCCTATTCGTAATAAAAAATGATATGTTGGCTTTAATTAATTTTATTTCGTCAACAGGTTCCACATAACTCGGTTACGTTAAACAAACTTAATTTGTTCATGTAACTTTAACGTCATTGAATTAAGTCATTTTAAGCGACCCAATTAAGTAGTCTCAACGTGAATTTTTAAAGGCTTCCTGACATGATTCAGGTATTTTTTATATTCATGCATCCATCAGCATTTCATTTATTTGTGACACATAATTAAATTTATAGACTATAGCAGTAGCACATATTAGCATCTTAAATGCTAAGATTTATATGCTCCTCCAAAGCAGTAGAAAATAACGAAATCAGTTCACAGGGAAACAAAATGCTCCACTCTTTTCTACAGTGGTAACCCACTGTAATTTAAATGGGTCTAATAATGTCAATGTAATTGAACAATAAACACAATTACACACAATCAAGTCTTCCCTTTTCTCATTTTCTCAATTTTTTTTAAACATTTATTCTCTCTTAATTCAACCATATGCAAAGCATGCTGGGAACTAACAAGCACCGCCCAGTTTCAGTTAATGCAACACAAATCATTCATGTAATCCAACACAATTGGATTAAGTAAGCTTAAATTGTACATATATTTAAGCAGATTGAACACAATCAAATTAAGTAAGGGCAAAAAGGCCGTTGGCGTCGCACTATACTGCCGCCCTCTGGCTGTAAGAATTTTTTACTTAACATAAATGGTTTGTGTTTAGACAACGCATTAGGATTTTGTACTGTTGAGACATAATTACGTGGACCTTAATAGAAAAAAACATTTAAAGTCAAAAAACACAATTATTATAAGTAAGCTAAATATAAATATATTATGTAAAGTGCACAACTTTCCTAGTTCATTTTTATAAACAAGTTGCTTGCTTTAAAGGGATCCCTTTAAAGTCATGTCTGGTTTTGTCATAATGACACCTGAATGGAAACACACACTCTTAAAAAAAAGGGTTCCTCGAGGTTCTATATAGAACTCTGGGGTTCCGTACTTGGCAAATAGAACCCTTTAACGACAAAATGGTTCTATGTAGAACCCTTGGAGAGCAAAGAATCTTTTTTATTAAAATGGTTCTATAATTCATGTTTTATGACTGAAGTGTAAACTAAAGATTCATGTTACACAATAATTATACACAACACATTCACAAAGCTGTTTGAGTCAAGACCCATGAGAATGACTGGTGTAGTCAAAAACCAGAGTTAACAAAATGTTCATGTCTAGTCAATGTATGATTTGAGATTTCTTTATGCACGTCTGTACATTAGCATTAAACTTATATTTCCTAATACATTATAAGTTTGCCTTTTTTACCAATCATTTTGTAATAAAACATTATAGGCCTAATAATAAACAACCAAAGTGTTTTCTTTATTTTGTGTGTACCATATAGTGATGGTTAACTTTTAATCTATTGAAGGGAACATTAAAAATAATAATCGTAAAAATGCCCTCTGGTGGCGTATATGCGTTGCATCATTCTTGAATTCCTATTGGTGGATTGGCGAAGAAGAACCTACAAGTGACAGTTAATTTTTCAAACTGAGGAGTCCGCCATTTCTGCCCGTTCATACCCTCAGGTAAGTTAAGTTTTTACATTTTTGAAATCATTTTACTGAAATATTTAGTATTGCAGTTAATATTTCTATTGGTTAGAGTATATAGTCCTTGTCTTAAATACTGATACTAGAAGCAAAATGGAATATTTTCACCTCAGTTAAAAACACTGCTGTGTAACTTAGCACCGATGGGCTTCGTCAGCCGTAGGTTCAGAAAGCCCTGTTAAATTGAATTTGCTCCGGTTTTTAAAGTAATAAAGTTACAATCTCCCATTATTTCCTTGTTATAGTTAATGAAAATGGTCAATAACAATAAGACAGCTGTGTTATAAGGAGACGAGCTTTGAGACAGAAGCGTGAATTTTAATCTCAATGAAGCGCACGCTCGTTTTTCTTTAATGGTAATTTAACGTTAAGTTAACGATAGGCGCCGATTGAAATAAAAGCGAACCGGGTGGAAGACGGAGGTGTGTGATATGTGAATGTTTGTCGCAGTTTCATACACATAACGTTAGCTACTCAGTTTGCGTTGAGTATTTTCCCCAGGCCTAACTTATATTAACAGGTGTAGAAGTTCTTAACTGTTAACTTTGGCCCGCGAGGTCCACTTTCGTGCAGTTTTTAGCTCCAACCCAGATCAGACTGTTACTTTTCAGTAATCCCGAAAATCTTGATTAACGTTAGCTTGTTCATGTGTGTTTTATCAGGGTGGGAGCTAAACTCAGCAGGTGGACACTGCTACAGTTGAGAACTTCCGGCCGGTCTCCATTAAAACTGCACGGTTGCAGTCAGTGCAGCGTTCGTAACATCGTTTACTGCGGTTTACTGATGCATGCGCTGGATTAAAGTGATGATAGCACATGGCTAAATGTGTAGGTGTGTTTAATGCATTGCATAGTTGGTTTGTGAAGTGTTGTTTATGCTCTGTTTTATTTCCCCCCAGGTAACGACGGTTGACAAAAAGAGCTTTATAAGTTAAAAAAGTAAGTCTGTGTTGTTAAATATTAAACATTGTTGCTAAATAAACAAACTTAAAGCAAGCTTAAAATCCTTATCTTAATTAATATTTTTCTTTTTCTTCAAACAGCCTGGAAACTGAAGTGCCTCAAATATCTTGTATGTATCATTGTTTTGACGTTTAAACGGACTTGATGCTAAATAAACAAACTTAAAGCAAGCTTAAAATCATTATCTTAATTTATATTTTTCTTTTTCTTCAAACAGCCTGGAAACTGAAGTGCCTCAAATATCTTGTACTCCGTATGTATCATTGTTTTGACGTTTAAACAGACTTAAAGCAAGCTTAAAATCCTTATCTTAATTTATCTTTTTCTTTTTCTTCAAACAGCCTGGAAACTGAAGTGCCTCAAATATCTTGTACTCGGTATGTATCATTGTTTTGACGTTTAAACAGACTTAAAGCAAGCTTAAAATCCTTATCTTAATTTATCTTTTTCTTTTTCTTCAAACAGCCTGGAAACTGAAGTGCCTCAAATATCTTGTACTCGGTATGTATCATTGTTTTGACGTTTAAACAGACTTGATGCTAAATAAACAAACTTAAAGCAAGCTTAAAATCCTTATCTTAATTTATATTTTTTTTTCTTCAAACAGCCTGGAAACTGAAGTGCCTCAAATATCTTGTACTCGGTATGTATCATTGTTTTGACGTTTAAACAGACTGTATATTGTGGCAAGTAAAATGAAAATCCTGTATAAAAAGACTTCATCATTGTATTCATGTTAACAGACAAGAACCCTGTGAGAATGAGGGCTCATGCATTGCCAAACCTTGGCCAGCAGTGAGACTCAAGGCATGTAATAATTTTTATTACTTTACCACGCCCAGTTTTTTTCTTATTGAACATTCTCGAAATACATCACTATATGGTAGTCAATTGCAACCTCCAGTTCATGCTAACTTTAAGGAACTTGTTTGGCTGAAAGTGTGTAATTTGGATATAAGCACCTGAAGTAAACAAATGTTTTGTATTTTTTAAAGATGCTGCATGAAATGACGATGAGGTTTCGAACAGACTTGGTGAAGAACATGGAAACATCTAATGAAATGGCCCAAAACATCATAGGGAGTGCAAAAAAAGGAAGGAAGAGGAAACCATAGAAGGTAACACCATATATTTTTCCCCATCCAACCTATCTGTTCCATGCCCAGTGTAAAGTTGCATTGTCAATGTAAAGGTTGTAGCTTCTATAAATTGTATGAGTGAAAACATGTATTACAATAATGAAAGTATTAAAGGAATAGTTTATCCAAAAATGAAAATTGTCATAATTTATTCACCTCTTGTCATTTCAAATCTTTGACTTTCTTCAGAACACAAAAGATATTTTGAAGAAGGATGGTAACCGAACAATGGTGGTGCCCATTGACTTGCTGCATTGGTTTTGTGTCCATAATAATTTAAGTGAATGGGTAGCAGCATTGTTCGGTTACCAACATTAATTTTAGGTCTATTTGATGACTTCTGTTAATTGGTGAAAGGCACTCAAAAGGTGAAATGTTTGTTTTACAGGAACCCAAAGGTCCTACATCAACCATGGTGTTTAACGGCTGTCCTGATCCCCTCAAGACTGAAAGTGTCAGCATTATCATGGAGGCAGACATTGACATGACAAAGGCTGTGGAATGCCTGTTTGCAGTCACACAATGACTTTTATTCAAAAATATATGCAATATATGCTTAAACAAGAGCATGACACAAGAACACCAATACCTGTACTAAAAAATGTACTGTCAACTTGTGTAAGTTGTAGTGCTGTTTATTTAGATGTTTTAATTGTTCATGTATTGTTTTTTTATCTGCATTGTTGAATATCAAAAATATGAAATCAAAGATTTGTTTTTCCTCATTTCAGAGATGCATGTAAAAGTTAAGTACTGTACATGTACATACAGTACATAAACAAGCTTATGTATGTTTATTGCAAAGTGAAAATTGCTTAAATTCAAACTAAATGGTTGAATGTAATTTAACATCTTAAATGTAAAAAATGTTTTGCTGTATAATACAGAGTATACAGATGTGTAATTTTAAATGTGACACTAATATTTTTGTATAATCAATTAAATAAATTTAAACTTTTGGAATTGTCTGGATTGGTTATATTTTTGTATTCATAATAATAATTTAATAATAATTTTATTAAATATCATATTATGGTTTAATAATATAGAACCCTTAAATGGTTCTATAAAGAACCATCTAACTTGGATTCAAAGAACCATTTGGGGTTCTATTTATGGAACCCATTAAAATGGTTCTATATAGAACCATTTTGGAGTTCCATATATGAAGCGGGTGATAGAACCATTTTTGGTTCTAAATAGAACCATTTCTTTTAAGAGTGCACTTGTTTTACTGACCTTTAACGTGTTCAGTTGTGAACAATTTACTGGCTTGTACAAAAGAGACATCATTCACATGTTGAAATTATAAATCTGCTGTTCCAGCTTGATCCTGTAAACAAGTTGAATAAAAAGCATGATCAGTTATAGCCAGATCACCAAGAGTTACACATGATTTATCTTATCCAACTTTACTTGGACTGACCCAAAAGAAGGCCTTTTTCATTACAGGTTCTGCAATGTTAATCACAGATGTGCTCTTACTGTGAACGCTGCGATACTGCCTTTTATTTCCTGCATCCTTAGTAATTATTCAGAGCACCTGTGGTGTGAATAAATAGTTTGGGTTGTGAGTATAAACCTGAGTTGGAAATATTTGAATGGTACACATAATAGTTTATTTTTCCTCTTGAACTAATTAAGATTTTGTTTGATGTAGGTTAGGTTGCAAACATATAATTTGTGCAAAGCTATTTGCCAGAAACCTCTTACGATGGAGTTATCATCCAATCCGTTATCTCCTCTGAGCATTAAAAGCCCTGACCTCTGAAGAAATCACATGCGGTCTTTAAGATCATGTGTTCCAATTAGCATCCATCCAATGCCTGCACTTGAGACCTTATGCCATGGAGAAATCACAAATAAAAAAATGTTTTCAGAGCAATGGCTGTTTATGGCAAGCATTAAAGTTTAAAAGGACACAGAGAACATGACCTATCTAAAAGAAAACAGTAATTACATGTTATTCTTCACCAAAGCATGTGTGCGACTGTGTAACAACCTGAGAATAATTAGAGGGACATCTGTAAAGCTGCTTGGAGATCTTAATTATTTCCACTTGTGTTTCAATAGTGTATCCTGGAGAAAAGACAAACAGTATTTAATTATTCGATTCGGTCTCATCATGTGTTTCTGTTTTCCCAAGGGTATTTTTTCCTGAAGTCATATATTACTTTCCACTTGTGTTACTGAACCCTGTCTTTGTTTTGCACGGTTAAGCATGTGGCGTCATCTTGCTTATTGAAGGGTGGCACGTAAGTAATTGTGTGCAAGCAAGTGTGTTTTACTGCAACTGTTGGGCAGAATCAGAACCGGAACAAATACAATTATGGGACCCTGAGAGCTCAGCCGAATCCTTCAACCTTGAATTTTGATGAGAGTCAGGTAATTTATACAGAATGCCAGCACATGCAATCATGCTTTATAACTATGTCTATTTTAAGGCACCAAATACTAAATGAAAGTACATAAGACTGTGGAATAAACTGCAATGGGAATGTTAAAGAAACAACTATTGAAAAGTAGACAACTATGTAAGTATTGAGTGTTACGCAGATTTAGTGAAGTATGACCCAGAAAGGTTCTCGCTAGGGTGTTGCATGCCTTCATAATGATGTAAGATATATGAATGCAGCAGTTAAGTAGAAACAATTATATTATTCCAGATCCAGAATGGTGTAAAAATGTTGGATGCAAGTTTTATGCTCTATTTTCTGCTCTCAATACTTGCAGCAAAGGAAGGAAGGAAGACAGAATGAACACTTCAAAATGTGTATTTGTGCCTTTTATGGCAATGAACAAATTGAACCATACTGTTCACATTTTTGGGGTCGGTAAGATTTTTAAAATGTTTTTGAAAGAAGTCTCTTAAGCTCACAAAGCCTGTATTTATTTGATCAGAAATATAGTAAAACCAGTAATACAGTGAAATATTATTACAGCTTAAAATAACTGACTTCAGTCTCACATTATCCTTTTTTACTATTATCAATGTTGATAACAGTTGTGTTGCTTAATATATTTTTTTTAGGATCCTTTCATGAACAGACAGTTCAAAAGAATTTTTTTTTTTTTTTAAAAATTAAAACAATTGAATTTTAAAACTTTGGATTACTGTCTCAAAAATCGCAAATATTTATTTTACTTCATTTAGAAGACTTTTGGACCCCACCATATTATGAGATAACTGACAGATTTGTTTTTAGCAGATACTTCCTCACCAAAACAATTTGCACAAAGCACATAAATAGTCATTACCATCACAGGTAACTGCTTTTGGCTCAATTGCTTCCTCAGCTAAGCCTAAAATGGGGTTAGTGAGTCTAGACGCATTCTGCCTAGAGGTTCTGCTTAAATGAGGTTGGAAATGTAGCCGTTCTGACAGTTAGAATATAGAGTATAGTGCAAAGTGATTCAAAAGTATTACAATAGTTAATGTAAAATATTTATTTGATTTGTGTTGTTGTTGTGATTGAAAACTGAAGTTCACTTCTCAAATCCTTTCAACAGTATATAAGATGTTATGAGTTATGATTTGAAAAAAGGCACATTTCTGATGAAGTGCCTCTAATCCTGCATCAAGATGCATCGCTACTCTATTATAGGGCAGTTAAAGGTTGTCCCTGTCAGTTGGTATTTTTGCTCAGACATGGACTCAAAGTAAATTATCATTGACGAATACGTAGTGTGCTCAGTTACCCGTTGCCTGCCTTTCAACCGCGGCAACCTACAGCAGACTAATTGCTACGGCTGTCTCACTGGAGCAATCTGATGTGAAGACCCTTGCTCAAGGGTCCTGTTATGATTGAGAACTCAATGTGTCCACCACAGTGTCATTTCAACCTCACAATCACTATGATACTTTACCGTCCAACTACCTCTGACTCTCTGGATAGTGTGTGATCAGTTTTTTCTCAGACACTTTAACATTTCTTTCATGTGTTTAAGTCTGTTAAAGATGATGTCCATCATATTAATAACACTGCAATAACAAATGTCAGATCTGATGCTAAATACCTCTGGTATTTTAAACTCAGCATATTACATTTTATTTGAAAATGCATAAAGATCAGTATGGAAGCTTGTTTCCGTCACTAAATAAAAAAGGTAATTGCGACTTTTTATCTCACAATTCTGACTTATATTCTCACGATTGTGAGATAGTCACAATTGTGAGATATAAATTCAGAATTGTGACATAAACTTGCAATTCTTAGAAACATTCTTTTTCTTTTTTTCCTCAGAACTGGACCTTATAACTCGCAACTGCGAGTTTATATCTCACAATTATGAGAAATTAAGTCACAATTGTGAGAAAAGTCAGAATTGTGAGTTTAAAGGTGCAGTGTGTAGCTTTTTGGCGACATCTAGCGGTTCGTTTGCGAGTTTACACTAAGGGCTCAGCCCACTGCTCACCCCTCCCTTTCGAAGAAGCTACGGTGGCTAAAACGGGACAAACATCGTCGTAGTGAGCCAGAGTAAAACAAGCCACAGCTAACATGGAGTACCACAGTCCATTAAAACCACATCATGGATAAAGTTTACAAGGCCATAGTCAGGTGAGGATCAAGGGTCTTAATACATAATATAATAATATTGGTCTGAGCTGTCGACACGACAGATCTCGTCACAGTTGTTGTAAATAATAGTAATCAGCTGATTGTCTCACGAACGTAACCAGCACATTCTCCCCACATAGCAAACCCATAATACAGTGAGGGAGTAGAACCACATGAAACTATGCAACTCTAGATTTTTTCTAACAGGGTAGTAAAAGTTTAGCTGGCTAATATGAGCTGTTACTGTGGCTGAGCTGGTTAAAGCCTTGTTTATACTCGACGCGGCCGTCCGCATGAGCCCAAAGGTGCGTGCGGCAAAAATGATGTGATTGTAATAACAGCACGCGTGCCTCCGCATCCCAATAGACACTACTTATTACACATAGCCTTTTTTCTCTGATTTTGGAAACTCGGTCGACTTAAAATGCTTCCAAGATCGACGGGTTGGTGATTCCTGTAACTGTTTTCCGGTCAATGACAAGAGTAGCCAACTAATCAGCTGTCTCACGAACGTAACCAGCACATTTATCCCCACATAGCAAAGCCATAACACATCGAGGGTGAAGAATTAAGTTACATGAAACAATCCAACTACATATTTACACCACTGACAAGGGAAAACACTCACGGTGTTTATGACTAGCTTCTTCTAGCTTTCTGCGGCTTCTCTGTCAAGGTAGTGACGAAACGCGCTCTGTAACGCTGTTTGTTCGCTGTCGGCTACGGTAGAAATATGACGTCATAATATGGCGGCCTTCATAGAAGGGGATTCCCGCGCTTATGTAGATATCCACCTTATTCTGCTCTAAACAATGCGCGCCGCCATGACGACGACTCCGGTTGCCTACTTCCGGTTTGCACTGTATTAGCAGTGAGAGAATGAGTTCAGGCTCTATCTATGTGCTGCTGTTGGTTGATTTTAGTTTTACAATTCAAATAAGATAAAAAAAAAAACTTTAGAAACTGGGTGCTTTGAGCATAAGATTAAAAGGAGAGAATGCCTATGTCCGGTTCGGATCAGCTACATTCAGTGCCAGAGAGTAGACGTTTTTGGTTAGCTGCGCTAAAACTGAAGCATCCAACGAAAAAGGTGTAATACGTTACCAGTATGGATGAGCATTTCAAGCAAAAATAATATTCGAAGATCGCTGGGTATTATTCAATTATTATTCGAAAATAGCACCCCTCCATCACATCACGCACACATAGCCTACATATTTTTAAATAAATATATATATATATATATATAAAAAAAAAACTAAACATACTTTTTATATTTAAGTTTCACAATATAATGTTTTTTATTTATTTGTTTATTTATTTCATCTATGTTGATTATATGAAAAGGGAACCGCATGAGATGAGTCAGATATGATCATAATGCCCAATATATCGGAAAACATTTGGAATGGCTCAGACATGATTTTGACCACTTATTAAGTTTTGTTTTGTAGAAAGCCTTTCTGTAAAGTGAAATTCGTTTAGTAAAAATTGTATCTTCATTTGTATCAATGTTTTATCCACAAATTGCCTAGAATAATAAATATGACTGACAAATATAGCGCGTCTTATTAATAAACGAAACTCAGCGTATAAGTTAGGCTACTTGCCTCACATACATGAGAAGTATATAGAAAGCTTGAAATGTGTACTTTTAAACAAAATAATTAAAAACGAGCAGAAATGGGCTGCTCTCTGCTTATGTAGGTTAATTCGTATGAAGTGTGCATTTCTCTCTAGGCGCGTTCACTACATGGCGAGTCAGCATCATCAAATTTATCTTTGCAGTCGATACTTACAGAAAACACTAGTTATTAATAAACAATTCAAATGTTTAATGCATAATCATTACTTTTGCCGTTTTTTTTTTATTCTGGCAAGCTTATGCGTGCGTTGTGATGCAGAATAGGCAATATTACGAAAACGCTCATTATGGTTTAGTATTCTCTCCCATATAGTATACATAACTTCCAACCCAATTTCAGTCGTGCACGGGCAGGGCAGCCCTACTTATTTATTTCACATATTTTCTAATCAGCACATCACTGCGGCGTTCTGAGCAAGCGGCGCAATCTTCATAAAGCTTAGAACCGGAAAAGGACAACCGGATTCCGGTTCAAACCCGCTATGAATCATGGGTAAATTCGCTAACCAGGAAAAAGGTGGATAAATGCCTAATTCTAAGGTAATAAAAACATTACGGTTTATTACGTAAGTTCTTCATACACAACTGAACACATAGTTATGGATGTCATATTGCATTTCTGTTAATAAATAGTCAAAAATGTTACACACTGCACCTTTAAGTTCACAATTCTGACTTTATAACTTGCAATTGTGAGTTTAAACCTGACAATTGCAAGTTTATATTTCACAATTCTGAGAGAAAAAGGCAGAATTGTGAGATAAAAAGTTGCAATTATCTTTTAAATTGTTTTATTCCGTGGCGGAAACAAGCCTTATAGATCAGAAATGTCAGAGCACTTTAATAGCAAAAAATATATAATAATATAAAATTCCTTCCAACATTGGTTTGTCCAAATCTGCACACAGAGGAGCGTGTGTATTGTGCATGTTTTTGTGTATAGATAGTGTCCGCATGTCTGTATGTGTGTGAACTGTACAGCACTACAGATGGAGCTAATTGAGGGAATGAGTCATAAAAGGGAAGTAACAAAGATCAGACATTACTGCCCCGGGTTCACTCGTTTGATGCATGATGTACCATATAAACCATCCATCTGAAATAGAGAGGAGAACTTTTCCTCACCTTCCACACATCATCAGTACAAGACATGATAGGGGAGTTTGAAAAACACAAACACTTCTCCCCCCTCCAAAAAAAATCTTTTCAAGATTTTCCTTTAAAGAACAAAGAGGTATTTCCATGCCTTGCCACAATAATAACTAAGGAAATGGAAACTGGGGGAAAAAATCTTTCTCTGATCTCAGCGACAGGGACTACACTGCAGGGTTTACTTAGACAGAAAACACAGTGGCACTGCATGGTGTGCACACACTTCTGCCCATTCCACCGCTGCTTTAGCTGCTGTTCACTGAACTAGTCATCATCAGGACTTCAGCAGAGACACCTGAGCTTGAACTTTACATTATGGGATGCATCCAAAATGACCTTGCAGGATTTGTCCATCAAAAAAGCAGTCAACGCCATTAAAAGCATCTAATTTATATAATAAATAATTGATAAAACATACTGGAACATATTTTATTTTATCATGAAGGTGAAATAAGTGATGAGTGGATGTTACATTTCAAATAAATCAAGAGAAATAGTTGATTTAGATGATACCACTCCTCCCATTCATGAAACATTCAAATATAATTTTAAACCAGGTGTAAAATTTGTATTTAACTTCTACTGTCACAAAAATGCACAAGGTATTGCAACCATATCTGTTATTGGCAGACAATTGTGATGTTTTTGTTCTCCAGTATCAATCAATAATGTTGTTTTTTATTAATACTCAGCAAGGACACATTAAATAGATCAAAAGAGACAGTAAAGTCATATATTCTGCTGTGTATGTATTTTGTTAAAGATTTCTAATTTAATTAAATGCTGATTTTGTCATAAAAGTATCATGGTTTTCACAAAACATATGAAGCAGCTCAACTGTTTTCATGTTAATAATAATAATTAAAAAAAAAAGAATCTTGGGGACCAAATCAGCACATTAGATTTGTGAAGGATCATGTGACACTGGAGTAATCACAGGAATAAATTATATTTTATAACATATTGAAATAGAAAACAGTTATTTTAAATTGCAATGATACATATCTTGTAAAACAGATTTCACACTGGGCACAAAACATCACTTAGTCAGAGGACACCAGATGCCCCAAACAGATCCAAAATAGCATTTATAACAAACATCTCGCAAGCACAAAGCTATCAGGGAAAAGGCACCCTTTCTGATGTCAATCTTTCATGGTGACTGGAAAATAAAATGTGACTGAATCACACAGTGTCACCCAGAAACCTAGGTGTCTCAACACACATCATCACACAGTATCCAATTATGTTCAGCGCTTAACCAAAAGACAGGACTGTGTAAGAGAGAATTGCCCTGCAGTACACCGATAAGCTGGAATTAACTGAAATGAGAATGGGATGGGGGTGATCCTGGAAGCCAGGTTTCATGAAAAAGTGAAGTGGTACAAACACTTCACCCACCTGCCATCTCTATATCAGGAAGATGTGTAACATATATCATAATACTCATAATAACTGCAATTTAGAAATCCTGCTTCATGGACTTTTGCATGTTCCTCCCTGCTAACCTGCAAATGAAAGCACTCTGATGAGGAAGCTTAGGCATGACTATTCAGATGACATGCTTCAGGGGTGTACTGGCCAGGATTACTGTGTCCGGCACACGATAGATGGAGCACAACTGATAAGTACAATGAGAGAGAGAGAGAGAGAGAGAGAGAGAGAGAGAGAGAGAGAGAGAGAGAGAGAGAGAGAGAGAGAGAGAGAGAGAGAGAGAGAGAGAGAGAGAGAGAGAGAGAGAGAGAGAGAGAGAGAGAGAGAACCATGGCACCTGTTGACATTCGATTGCTGCTTATGTGCTCTCTGGCTCGTTGCCCTGCCCTCAGTTTCTAGTCAGCCTCTCGCTGTCTACATCTCACTGATTTACAAAGTATTTCAGGTCATTCCACAGACCGCACCATAATGTACTGTATTATGGTTTACCACTGCCAGCCAAACACTATATTCCAACAGCTTGATTTAATCAGAAACAACACAATAGATTTACTAGTCCAATGCATTAGACCATCAATCAGACCACAGAACAATACCTGCTTTTTATGTATTTTCCCCCATATTTTTCACAGATTCCTATTTTAATTCCCTTAAATTCTCAGCAGATAAATTAGAGGTAAATCAAACAGGCTTATCATGAAGGGAATGAGAGAGAAAGCAGAAATCCTTGGTGACTATAAAACCACCGAAAATATCCTAAAAAGACTATCTCCAAAACATGCATATTCTTTCCATTTCATTGTTTTTTATAATCAGCCAGTGCTTGTCATTGTTGAATTACTCAGGGTGGCAGTTAAACGGGTTTATTTTGGGCTGGTATTGAAATAGAAATAAGACATTTTGTGACCTATTAACGTGTACAAATAAGTACAAAGCACAGAGAAGAACAGGGAGGACAGATATAGCAAATACAAGTGCAGAGCATTCTGGTTCATTTGAAAATAATTACTTTGAAGTCAAACAATGGTAATTAAAGGTTGTCTTAACATTCTTGCTGTTTTAAATCCTTTTGCATGGAAAATAAAATGGCTTTTATTAGGCTACTGATATTACTGGAGGCTACATCTCATTTAAATTTACATTTAAACATATTTTTTAAAAGTACTATTCATTTCTTTATAAACACAACTTTTTGATGGTGAAAGAATTGCAAATGCAGTGCATTCAACCCCCTAAAGAGTGGGAATCTAGAACATTAAAAAAAAATCTTATTTCCATTGTGCTTTGAAGCAAGTTACTTTGCCAGATGGGACTGTCCATATACTGTGGGAAATGTAGGCCTGTAAGTTGCATAGGAAAAAACATGCCTAATAAATATTTAGGCATATTAAGTAAGAAAACAAAGGGTACCAATCTTTATATTTATGTAGTATACAACAGTTGTGAGCTCAAACAACAAAAGCTTGGAGTGAGCTCAACAGAATCCATGTCAATTAGAATGGCTCCTAAACAGTATTCACTGCATTAATCGAAGCCCAAGAAGCAAATCAGTGGTTCAGCTGTGCTCCTGGAAATGGAGATTGTCTTTTTTTCCACATTTTATTTTTGTATTGTATTTTCACTAGTGATTGGATTGACTTAAAGTAGCGTGAAAGGGCCGTACAACATTACAACCGTCCTTAAGGGGTTAAATTTTGTCCGACCAGAATATACTCAGAATTCAGGGCATCACTCATAGAATGCTGCTGCAGGTGCTAACAGACCAGATGATGCTTGGTGCCTGACTAAATCTAATTTATTGGATTTCCCCCTCTTTCTTTCACCCAGTGATGACATTTCTTCTCTATTTCCTAGTAATCACAGTAAGGCGATTCTGGGCTGTTCTGCCTGGCTGCTCAGCCATTCTGTTTATAATGAGCACAAGCTTCATTTATTTTGGGCTCATTTCTAATGACTACTGGCATATAATGATGTCTTCTTCCTGTTCTTGCCTTTTCTGGAGAAAATTTGCTTGTTGCACATCAGGAGAGAATTCTATTTTTGAAAATCTAAACAAGAACTAATGGAGAATGTGTCTGCTGAATGAATATACACAAAATGGTTAGTGGCAGATATGCAATTTATTGTAGGTGTTAAGAGGAAAACATTTAGGAGGTACATTCTTGGACATGACAAGATTTTGGTTGGTAGGATCTCAGAGATTTTTGGGAAGGCCGTTGCACAGCTAATGGAATTCAAACAGTTGGAGATTGATTGCAGTGTAAACAATCTGTCTGCTAATCTGTGATCGGTAGGGCTGCGTGCAGCTGGTCTGTCCGTCAGATGTCACCTTGCTGAAATCCCACTGTGATAATTCCTCGGATGAGGACCTTCGTGATTCTTTTATTGGCCAAAGTAATAGCCTAAATGGCCTTTGGTTGAGAAGATTCCCCCCTTCCATGTAAAGCGCTTTGAGTACCCAGAAAAGCGCTTTAAAATCTAATGAATTATTTATTATAAGTAGTAGTAGTAGTATTAAAGCATAATCAATTGTTATTTTTCCTTTCTGAATAAATTGGTGTGTTTTCAAAGTTCAAAGGGTTTATTATGATATGCACAGTTCCATGTACAATGAAATTCTTACTTTGCTTTTCCACCCTGAAATCTTGTTAAAAAATACCATGTACATTACAAATATTAATTACAAATATACAAACAGTGCAATATTAATATATTGTTTGTGCAAATCTGGGTGCATGGGTGCCTGTTTTAACAAATTGGTTAACTTAATGATTCAATGACTCACTCATTAAGCAAGTCACTTTAATTTCTGACTGAATCAGTTTTTGAGCTAATTGATTAACAGAATAAATCAACATCACACCCAAAAAGCCATTAACGTGTTTCATTCCTGAATCCATGTTGTTAAACTAACAAATAGGTTGAATGAGATTCAAGGACGTAGTCATAAAGACTCCACCTGCTGGTATAGACCTTAGTTAAGGGAGCACCATATTTAATTTTTGACACAAATGAAAATGAGGCCATAAAGTATAGAATTGCGGTGCATTCAATGGATTGTACTGCGGTTTGACAACATACTGATTGCTCAGCTGACAAAACTCTTTCAGGGGGAAAAAACCCAAATAAACAAAAACTCCATAAAACAGTTTTAAAAAAAAATCGCAAGTTACTAGAAAATTGCATGATCTATAAACTTTTTGACAGTGCTTACCATTGTATATACTGTAAATCTATCCCTCACAGTCTTGTTTTCATCTACGTTAAATTCAATATGGCGTCTAACCTGATGTCTAAGGTCTATATTGATGTAACCTGCATGGAGAAAGAGTCAATGCCTGTCAGGAACCTGCAAACTCAGTAGAACTTCACTCTGACAACAAAATTCGGGGACCGGAACTAACTGTTGTATAATTAGATACATGTGGATGCAATCTTCTAATTACATAATTCAAATGATGCTATACTGTAAAAAAAAAAAATTTAAAAAAACAAGTTGCTATGCAGTGTTAAAATAAATATTCAAGTGTAGATTCATGGGGAAAATGTAATGAAGTTTAATGTTAAATATTATACTACTGAAATGACCTTCAAGGCTAAACACAGTCAAGTATTTGAGTGAGCAGTGCTTACACAAATACATAGAGGCAACCGGTTCTCAGTTCAGTAGGTCAACAAATCTTTGAAGCAGCTGAATAGATCGTTCTATTATTACTGTGTTATTTAAAGCACAGGCCTATATCTCACCTTCTGATAGCTTCAAGGGTTATGGAAGATTTTGACTCATGTCATGACAAGACACAGCTAACACCAGCTGCTGTGTGTCAGCACCTTCCTGGGCAAGGGGACAAGCCTGCAATCGTGACACGAAGGTGTTTGATTCCACACTATTCTCAGGTTTATATGCAAACAAAGCTGTGGGACTGGACTCAATATGGTAGGTTATGACAAGCGAGGGGGAAATATGGTCACCAAAGAACTGGAGTACTCTCATAATTATACTTTTTCAGAACTATTTGGATTTTTTTATTAGGTTAGCAACAGAGAAAACTTCAGACAACTACGAACATCATCTAAATGCCACTGGATAATTGAATAAAAAGAGGGATTTATCGCTCTTTGTAATTCAGATGTCAAGTAAATCTTGCTGTTTTCAATGCCATTGTTCTCAAACAGTTTGCAGATTGGGAAAAGCCAGACCTCTATAATACTGAAGGAGGTTTAAAGTGAAGCAAATGATACCTGTTTTGATGTATTAGAGACCAGAATCTATAAACCACGATTTTTATGGATCACACCCTGTAGGCAGTGCATTCTAGTAATCGAGCACTACCGTAATAGTCATAGGAAAATGTACTGTAAGCTAGATAAAGCAGGAGTCTTGGCCCCCATGCACTGCTTAATCAATTCCACACAGAGCAAAGAGTTTGCACAGTCACATACTATTCTTGTTCTTTCTCCCTTCTGTTCAAAACCTGACCATATGGGAGAGCGGTCTGGGTTAGCACGAACCGACAGACTAAGAGCATGTTTATCTGCCAAATCAGCTCCACATAGTATAACTGGTTGTTCTGCTGCCGTTACAGGGAAAGATGACTTTCTGGGGCAAGACAGGAGCAAAGCTAGCCAAGACGGCTGGTATCTCCCTCCTCCAAACAGAAGAGGGAGAGTAAAGGAAGAGCACAGTGAGCAAGAGAAGAAAAGCAAGTCACGGCACAAGGAGTATCCCAACATTGAGAGGCCAATGTGGGGTTGGAGTTACCGCCACCTCACCTATTGATTTGTTTCAATCCTGGATGACTTTTAAGAGGGAAGAAACAATCATCGTTTTTCTCAAACTTTGGGCTATTATCACTGTGAACTGGGTTATTTTTATATATTTATTTTTTTGATCATCTGTCAAACTTTGTCATCAAGGATCAAATCAAAGCAGGTCAATAACCAAGAGAAAAACGAGAGAACTTTCATCTCCAACTCTCCCTAGTGACTCACTTTGATGAGAATCATTTCCTTCAACTGCAATAGTAGCCATCATTATCTTTCCTAACATGACTCACATAAAAAAGAGGCAAATACAAAAATCAGTTTCTGTCATATTTATGAAAATATTCTTGCTCTATTTGATCATGTTTGACATGAACCTATTCTATTTGATTTGCTTTTGATGATTTGATTATCTTCATTGTAGGGTACTACATTGCAGCCACGACAATGCAGTCATGGAACCCTTCCCTTCTGCGCACCGTTTTATTTTTTCAGAGAACTTTATTCTATTCCTCTGGCCAGTCAAATGGATTCTCTCTGATCACTGAGGATTCTGTCTCCTACATCCGATTTCCTTGAGGCCGACAAGACTGGAGGGTTTGCATTGACCTCAGACTGACCTGAGAGGTGTTCCTCCAAACTACAATGCGAAGGATTCCTGGCTTTGACTTCTAATGAGTTGGAGATTTATACTGTCCATTCTGACAAGTCAGAACCCATCCATTTGGAAGGCCTGTACACATATAGGATACACACAATGCGCACAATGTGAGCGTTGCAGAGTGAAACTCACCAACTTGCCAACTTTAGTTTCCTGACTCCAAAAGAATAGATTATTTATCTTAATGCACAATGGCGCTTATTATTATTGGACTCTCTATTTGTTTTACACAAAAGATAAACAGGAAAGTACTGCCCAAAGTTTGTATGTTGCTTTGGTGTGTTGAATCTGTGGAATGCCTGTTTTGTTTTTGTACAGAGAGTTTAAATCTACTTGGTAACACGTTACAATAAGGTTTAATTCCTTAATGATATGTATTAAACTGCATTAAGTATGCATTAACTATCATAAACTAATAACAAACATTTTAAAGCAATTAATAATCTAGGTTAATGCTAATTTAATTTCAAAAGTACTATTGTTCACTTTTAATTCGTGTGTGTTCACAACATGGACATGCACTGTTGATTTGAGTCGGAATTATCGTAAAGCTTCAGCTAAGAAAAAAAGCTACAGTGTTCAAAACAATCAATCTAGCAACAAAACAAACATTGCAGAATTATTAGTGTTGTCACAATACTGGAATTTCTAACTTCGACACGATAACTTGGAAAATATTGATATTCGATACCATTGGAAAACTGCTATAAAAACTGCATTACTGAATTCGAAACAGCATACTAGGGCCATGTCCACACTAATACGTTTTCGTTTGAAATCGTATACTTTTCTCTCCGTTTTGGCCTTCCGTCCACACTGAGATGGCGTTTTAAGTCAACGAAAACGTAGCGTTTGAAAAACGCTCTCCAAAGTGGATACATTTGAAAATGCCGTTTTCGCGTTGTTGTCAGGATATAGGCACAGAGGCGGAGGTAAGTGAAAGCAAACGTGAGTTTATTTACAGTGATAAATGTGCAGAGACAAAGTTCATTTGCAGGTGCGTTGACGATCACGTAGTGCAGAGAATCCCAGGTGAGCAGACTCTTAGTCAGAGAGTTGGACGTGGATAGACAACGTTCAGTGATATGAATACTCTTCTGTTTCAGAACCAGGGAGACACAAGGAGGTTTCGGTGGACACGTGGAGCACTTGGATCCCAATGGCCAGACTCGGGAAACAGGGAACCAGACTGGAGAACTGGAGACAGCAAGACAGGGAGACAAGGGTGAGTATATTCAGAGGTGAGTATAGTTACGTGATGGGTCTTCGTTGGTAGCTTAGAAACTTTCAGGAAATCGTGGGTAACGGTCTTCTCCTGTTGGAGGCTTGACAATGACTGGAGTGTGTGTGAGTGTTTTATAGGGCTGGGTAACGAGGTGACTGATTGAGAACAGGTGTGACTGGTTAATATTCCGGGGAGAGTGATCTTTGAGTGATGGGTGGGAATGAATCTGATTGATTCCTGACACTACCCCCTCCTCCAGCGTCCGCGCCAGCGGACCTAGGACCCCGACGTCGTGGGGGTCTACCTCGGGGTCGAGGAGCAGGTTTGCCAGGGTGTTGTTCGTGGAAAGCAGTGAGGAGCATGGGATCAAGGATGTCCTTACGAGGTATCCAACACCTCTCTTCCGGTCCATAATTTTCCCAGTCAACCAGATACTCGAGTAGAGCACCTCGACGTCGGGAGTCCAGGATCTCTCTTACAGCGAAGATGGATTCTGTCTCAACGGGAGGTACCGGAGGATTTTCATCTTGTGCTAGATCTGTAGAGGGGACTGGAACGGGTGAGTATAGTTACGTGATGGGTCTTCGTTGGTAGCTTAGAAACTTTCAGGAAATCGTGGGTAACGGTCTTCTCCTGTTGGAGGCTTGACAATGACTGGAGTGTGTGTGAGTGTTTTATAGCTCACCTGGGATTCTCTGCACTACGTGATCGTCAACGCACCTGCAAATGAACTTTGTCTCTGCACATTTATCACTGTAAATAAACTCACGTTTGCTTTCACTTACCTCCGCCTCTGTGCCTATATCCTGACAGAAGGCTTGACCAGTCCATACGGCATAACCAAATATTCGTAGTGGCCAGCAGGGGTGATGAACGCGGTCTTCCATTCGTCGCCTTCTCGAATTCGGATGAGATTATATGCGCTCCTCAAATCCAGTTTAGTGAACATCTTGGCCTCACGCAGCTGCTCCAGTGATGAAGGGACCAGCGGTAGTGGATAGCTGAACTTCACGGTTATTCTGTTCAGGGTTCGATAGTCGATGCACGGACGTAGTCCTCCATCCTTTTTTGGAACAAAGAAAAAGCTGGCAGCAGCTGGCGACGTGGAGGGACGGATATACCCTTGTTTCAGAGCCTCTTCAATATACTGTTGCATGGCTTTCTGTTCAGGAATAGACAGGGAGTAGATTCGTCCTTTAGGAATGGGTTCTCCTGGAACAAGGTCGATCGCACAATCCCAAGTTCGATGAGGGGGTAATTTAGCAGCTTCGACAGGATTGAACACATCTGCAAACGAGGAATAACTGGTAGGTATGGAAACGGACAGGCTCTCAGTGGGGCTTTCGATGGAGGTTGAATTTACTGGGACAATGTTACGTGCATCCGCGATGGATGTGATCGCCAGCTCGGCAGTTCTGGAGGCACACTTACAACCCCAAGTTAGGATCTTACCAGATGACCAGTTGATATTGGGTTGGTGTCGAATAAGCCATGGGCGACCCAGAATTAGATCAGTCTGACTGTTCTCTAATATGAAAGGTTCAAAGAGCTCATGATGTGTGTTTTCGACACCCAGGATGATGGGTTTAATCTGAGCTGTGACATACCCCTTGTTTATGGTTTCACCCGTCACTGCATGGATGGAGTATGGTCTCGCGGTGGCTGATTTCTCGAGCCGGAGTTCTTGGCAGAGTCGTCCCGAGATGAAGTTCCCTGCCGACCCGGAGTCCACAATGGCTGTGGCTGAAACATGGAAAGTCGTGGATTTTAAGATCACTGAAATAGTTAGTGGGGCTGAGACCGAACCGGCCGTAAAGACAGAACTCACCAGCATCCTGGGGGGCCGAATTGGACATGACTGACGAAAATGTCCTTCCATTCCACAATACAGACATAACCTGAGTTCACGGCGCCGGGCACGTTCCGCTGGGGACAGTCGGTAAGTATCCACTTGCATCTTCTCTTCATCCGCTTCAGGCTGAGTCACTGTGGAATATTGAGAATTACTAGTGTATCGGCGATTTTCTGAGTAACAGCCCTGAGATCGTTGGTGCACACGGAGAGCTTGTTGGATAAATTTTTCTACACCCATACTGTCATCATATATCGCCATTTGCAGACGAAGAGCAGGATTCAGACCACGTCGGTAGACAGAAATGAGTGCCTTGTCGTTCCACCCACTTACAGAGGATAAAGTGCGAAATTCCAACGAATACTCAGAAACAGATTTTCGACCTTGGGACAGTTGCAGTAGTTTGTCACTGGTGGAAGAATCATCAACTGGTCGTCCGAAAACTTCTTTAAAATGGTCCACGAACCCTTGTACCGATGAAGTTGTAGTGGACTCCTGTAACCACATGGTTTCAGCCCATCTCAAAGCAGCCCCGGATAACTGTTGGATGATAAAAGCGATTTTCGATCTTTCTGTGGGGTACAACTGTCTTTGCTGTTCCAGAGCGAGCGAACACTGAAGCAGGAACCCGTTGCAATCCTCCGCCCGTCCGGAGAATGGCACTGGACGCGATGCCTGGTTAGCGAAGCATATCACCGAAGTAGTGGAATCTGCGGAAGTTCGGAACGTAGGCTGACCGGGATCTTGTACAGCGGCTGCAGCCTGGACCGGGTTATCATCTTGATCACTATCTTCCATCGCGCTGTTTCACTTTTCTGTTTCGGTCAAGCCTTCTGTCAGGATATAGGCACAGAGGCGGAGGTAAGTGAAAGCAAACGTGAGTTTATTTACAGTGATAAATGTGCAGAGACAAAGTTCATTTGCAGGTGCGTTGACGATCACGTAGTGCAGAGAATCCCAGGTGAGCAGACTCTTAGTCAGAGAGTTGGACGTGGATAGACAACGTTCAGTGATATGAATACTCTTCTGTTTCAGAACCAGGGAGACACAAGGAGGTTTCGGTGGACACGTGGAGCACTTGGATCCCAATGGCCAGACTCGGGAAACAGGGAACCAGACTGGAGAACTGGAGACAGCAAGACAGGGAGACAAGGGTGAGTATATTCAGAGGTGAGTATAGTTACGTGATGGGTCTTCGTTGGTAGCTTAGAAACTTTCAGGAAATCGTGGGTAACGGTCTTCTCCTGTTGGAGGCTTGACAATGACTGGAGTGTGTGTGAGTGTTTTATAGGGCTGGGTAACGAGGTGACTGATTGAGAACAGGTGTGACTGGTTAATATTCCGGGGAGAGTGATCTTTGAGTGATGGGTGGGAATGAATCTGATTGATTCCTGACAGTTGTAGTGTGGACTGTGAAGCCGGAGGTATTTGAAAACGATGACGTAAGTTTAGTCATGTGATCCATGTTGTACCAATAGATTTTCATGTTTACCGGTATTGTGCCTGTTAATTTCACTTTTACACTGTTGCTAAAATATGTTACTTTCCACACTCTTCATATCACAGTAGCCTACTGCAAAGATGACAGAAAATGTACTCACATTTGCTGTCCTGCGGCAATACAGGAGAGCAGTCGCGTTTTAGACCAAACATATGGTGACTGAGTGCGACCAGGACGCATCATTGAATGGTGAGATATTTTGCTAAATAAAATTATCATGTTAGAAGAATTGCGCGTTATTTTTATTTTTCCATCTGTATCATCTCAGTGAGCTTTTGTGAGTTTTCACGCATGCACAGTAAGGTGAATTTATAAGTTTCTCATCCAAACGTCTGAAAACGCCTGAAAACGCTAGTGTGGACGGAGAGCGTTTTTAAACGAAAACTCCGTTTTCAAATGTATCTGGATTAATGTAGACGTAGCCTAGGATACTACTCTTGCTGTCTGCCACAGTAATCGTAGTATGATTAAGTAGAATACTGTGGTTCCGAATTCAGTGCCAGTTTCTATTGGTTGAACTGTCAAATTATGTTGGAAAACGACACGATCGAATCCTAGAAGTCCTATAGCTTTAGCCAAGCAGCATGTCATGTCACTCCGTGATCTACCCATTGTCTTATGTTGTATTTGGACTCATTTGAGACCACCTGCTCGATAAAGATGTGGTCTACTTATGGTTTACTAAAGTTTTGAGAAGTTACAAACAAAAACGTGGCACAAACGCATCTTGTGAGGGCTATACACTGCGGCTTGGTATTTTGGTATAGTCTCTAACTGAAACAAATATGCTTGTTGTATTCTGCTAGTTGTGAACTTTTCAACAATATATGACACAAATCTATCAGGTATGACCAATGATTTTACAGATCACATTTTCATGAAAATCAGTTATTTTGTCACACTATGAAAATAGACCACTTCTAATATGTCAGCAAATTTAAAAGCACTTGTTAAGTTACAGCATATTCCATATTCACTGTAAAGCCAAGCATCTACACTTTAAAACAAGGTAACGTGATAACTTAGTAGTGTCCCCTGCTACGGATTTAAGAGGTTAAGGTTAACGATTAATCTTTTAATTGATTGTTAATTTAAACAACAATCGATTATGGGAATTTATGTAAATTGGCATCCCTGATTGAAATATCGATATTTTGACAACACTACTTAGGTAATTTTCACTACAAACCGATTACTGAGAGACAGGTTACAGGATGAGCAGAGAGATATACAGCATGTCATTATGTTGAAATTAAAACGTTAAAATGTGGTATTATACATAAAAATTTACATTCACCTAACAAATGCTGTAAAGCATATTGGTCATTGTTATTTCATGATACCTAAATGCACTAATGTTCACAAATTATGGTAAAGTGTTACCATATACTTGATGTCCGTGTTGTATTTTATGTTAAATTTATATGGGCAGATTACTTGTAAATATTATAGCTATGTTATTTAAATTTTTGCCTACATCTTTGTTTACAAAAAAGCTAATGGCAATCACAGACCAGGTGAAGTACATAAATATGTATGATGTGAAATATGAAAAAAAAAAATTGTGAAATATATAAAAAAATCGCACCTATGAAAACAAAACAAAAAAATCAGTGTGTAAATCAGAGGGAGAAGACTTTCAAGAAGTATGAGAATTCATAGTTCCATGGCTGAATGTTTTACCTCAGGGAGAAAGTTGGTTCCAAATTACTAAAACAGCAAGCTTTTTCGACTGTGTATAGCAAGTTAATTTATTTCTAATATAAACTTTCAAATGGACATGTTTTTGGAAGAGCATTTAGTGTGCAAATACAAACAACCAGAGGCC
Organism: Chrosomus eos; assembly: GCA_036326025.1. Classification (NCBI taxonomy): domain Eukaryota; kingdom Metazoa; phylum Chordata; class Actinopteri; order Cypriniformes; family Leuciscidae; genus Chrosomus; species Chrosomus eos. Next base: position 25,628,631 of record CM070830.1, read on the forward strand.
GTTCAAATTCAATGCAGGAATGTAAAAACAATGTTATTTTTGAAGCTGTTCTACAGTATATTTTCTCTATGTGTCTTTGTTTTGCTATTGTGATGTGGTGATGCTGGGATTATTTTTTTTTTTTCACATTTGTCACTGTTTAGTCTATGTGCAATTGCAGAGCTTCTCTTTACAAGACAAAATGATGCTTGCTGAGCAATGTACCTTACATGCACTCAATAAATATGTTCAGTAAACAGCAGCACTTGAAACTTTATCTCATTTTTTGGTAACTATTACTCATTTTATATTAGCATAATTAAAAAGAGCTGTTTAATTAAGGCAGTAATATTATTATATAGGTCTTAGCACAAAATGAAGTATAATTCAGTAATGCTGGATCAGTAGTTTGCTGTCATTCTTGTTTTTATTAGATCAGAGTGTACAAAAGATATCCTGCCTTGAAATGGCATAACTGAATTAAAAGCTTTTCTTTTGGAAATGTTATTGTTGCAATGAACTGCCATTCAGATTTCACCGAGACTTAATGAGTCAGATGTTTCAACAGATGTTGTCATGAGAAGCTTGGAGAGCCTGCCAATGGACAGCACAATGGAAATATTGCTGTTGCATCCACTGATGTGATTTACAGTAATATTAGCAATACTTTAATTAACTATTGTGTCAATCTGAAGAACCATGAGTGCCAACTTCGTATTAAAGCCTCATTTTTGCACAGATGATTTAAATTGAAAACATGTATGGCTAAGAATCATGTTAACAAAGAACCTAATTAGTGGGTTATTACATTTTATAATGTATTCAGATTGTCAGAATTTTTTTAATTTATTCTAGACAAATTTTAGTTGATCAATTTAAAGTGTTTATAACAAACAATACCGTAAGATCAATATAGAGTAAATTTGAATTAAATACTTAACTAAATTCTAGTGAAGATTGAATGTAAAAAATTTTTATCTAACAATTTTATCTAAATTTAATAATCAGCCAACACTGACAGTGATATGGATTTAGTAATTTAATTTTCTTAGAAGCAAAAGCCTTGTGGTTAGTAGTCTAATCTCTGTGGAACCTGCGTGGAAGCTTTACATTTCACATTTCAAGCTATCTTTTTCCAATTAAGATACCTGTGAAATGGACATACATGGTTTGGAGCATCAGTTATGGCCAGCCACCCAAAGAATTGCAGTAGGTGCCGAGTGACTAAATAAGAAAGAGAGAAGCAAGAAGCCTGCATACAAATACATTTTTCTGTAAATGCATTGAATTTACATCTACATATAGGCTATATATCTATATTACCAGAGTATGCATGTAGTAACTGACACTATTATTTTGCTTGAGATCCCTTTTTCTTTCTGTTACATGAAGATGTAGTATGTTTGTTTTCTTGGCATGTTTATTGACACTTACACTGTCACCGACGTACAATGTCATAAATATGCATATACATACCATGTATTCCTGTTTGATTATTGTTGATTACAGTTACATTTAGTTGTAAATGATTCTTTTAAGTGTTGCTTAGAAGTACTTTTTATATGTATTATGACATAAAGGGTTATACTTCAATAACGTCCAATTTACACTTTCTAATAACTAACTTGCCAACTACATGTCACCTAACTCTCATTAGAGTATTAGTGGACTGTAGTAGTAGACTGTTGGTTTAGGGTTAGGTGTTTGGGTTCGGGTAAGTAGAATAAGTTGACGTAGTTCAAAAGTTAGTTGTCAAAGTCTGTTAGGGAGCATCAAAATAAAGTCTTAGCAGATATTAGCAGACAGTCTACTATATTCTAATGAGAGTTAGTTAACCTGTTACTTATTATAGTTAGTTGAATGTCTAAAGTGGACCATCAAAAAACTCTGACTTTTCTGAACTCTTCTTAGTTATAATTTGTTAAATCTAAAATGGTTTACTGGCATATATAGCCTTAAAGAAACACTCCACCTTTTTTTCATATTAAACTATGTTATTCCCTTAATAACATAACTATGTTATTCGTCTTATAACTAAGACGAGTTGATACATACCTCTCTCGTCTCAGTGCGTGCACTCAATCGCTCTGGCGCGCCGCATCACTTTGACAGCCCAGTTTATTCATCATTAGGATCCAAACAGAGATGAAGTTAGCGACCAAACACCTCCACGTTTCCACGTTTTGTGTCACCATACTTGGTCGTGTAACTACTAGTGAAACTGTATTTAAATAGGGAAAACGTGGAGGTGTTTGGTCGCTTCTAACTTCATCTCTGTTTGGATCCTAAATTAATGAATGAACTGGGCTGTCAAAGTGTCGCGGCGCACCAGAGCGATTGAGTGTACGCACTGAGATGAGAGAGGTATCAACTCGTCTTAGTTAAGAGAATAACTTAGTTGGAGTGTTCCTTTAATAGATTATTATGAGCATTGATTGGGGACAGTTGCTTCTCTCTTGAATACTAATTAAATTTTGCATGAATAAAAAATACCTTTTTTTGTATTATGTGATGATGATCAGGTTATGAGGTCTGTATTTGACCATTTTCAATTCAAAACTGCAATGTTCACAACATTTGTTTCCATTTTGTTTGTGATTTCCCTAGAATGAATAGAGCTGCAGAAAAGCAAATGGAGCACCTAAGCTGTGTGCAAATGAAAAACTGCCACTTTAGCTTTCTGCCACTGAGGACAACCACAACAATCATTCAGTAAAAAATGAAAAATTAAATATTTAGCCATGTGCTTGTGCAGTTCCCAATGTGAATGGTGCACATTGAACATGAAATCTACTGTACCTCTGCCTCTATATCTGTGTTCTGAGTAAAACAAAGTGATTTACCAGGTGCACATTCCTAATCTGTCCGTTGTCAGATCACTTAGCAGGGACCAGACATTTTAGTCCCTCCAAGGACGCATGGTAAATGAGCTCATTATTATAAGTTATTATATAGTTTCAAAAGGAATAAAAATGAGGGAAATTAATCTGTCTGGCTAACACAGCATGCCTTAACTCAAATGTATTATTCTTGTGTTCAGTTTCACAGTGGCATATCTCAGAAATCTGAATGAAACTAAAGTAGGTGGTCCACAAAAGTAAAACACACACAAGTAAAGTGTCCCTTAAAAACGTAAAATATGAGACACAACATGAAGCACATTTCAAAACATGTGCAATGAATACCAAGCCATGTCAATATTTACAGTTTATTTTTTTTAAAAGCAAAGGGCCCAGAGCAAAATACAGTCAGAAGTCCCAGAATTTCTAGATACGACCCTGTAGTGGAATGTTTTGTGTTATGATGCTGAAGGATGAACCCAATGGCAGACAGCAATAGATTCTCACAGGGTTTATTTAAAGGACAAAAACAGAAAACAAAACCCACGATGGGGCAAAACAAGGCAGGACAAGACTAGACTAAGATTCAGACTAACTACTAAGACAGGAACAAACAAACACTTCTTTGAACAGACTTCCAACAAGTAACTTACGGCTGATTGACACAGAGCAGGTCACAATGACAAACAGAGTTAAACAGTGTTAAACAATGAACCGGCACAGGACAGCAAATTTATAAAGGGATTATAAAGGGAACATTAATGACAAGGACAGGTGAAACTGACTAGACAATAATCACAAGACGAGGATAACAAGGGGGCGGGATAACATAACGAGACACCACAAGCACATGGCCAAACAATTGACCGTTCGCAGGCCCCTCCCCCAAAACGGCCATTGTCCAATCACACATCATAGCAACCGTTACTATGTGAGCAGGTCCGTCAAACATTGACTCCAAGCAAGCTGGTGAAGCGGTGCACCCACAGCGTTTGTAAATCAGACACTAGATACCCCGAGAGATTGTCTGGAGGAGTTGTGTTCTTTCCATTCCCAAAGCCGAAAACGTCTCTGGTTACTTACGTAACCTATGTTCTCTGAATAGGGAACGAGACGCTGCGGAAAGCGCAGTGGGATATTCTCTGAATGTGCCGATTGTCTGAAGCCTTATAGAATCACGCCAATTCATTGGCTGATGGCGTCCGCGCAATATGGCTCCGCCCCGACGCTCTTACGTCGCATCATACGTATTCGCGCGCGCGCCATCTGCTCCTCAGATTTCTCTGCCGAAAAGAAACTGTCAGCAGCGCAAGGAGCTTGGCCGCTAACGCAGCGTCTCGTTCCCTATTCAGAGAACATAGGTTACGTAAGTAACCAGAGACGTTCTCTTTCATAGGTTCTCTCAACGCTGCGGAAAGCGCAGTGGGAACGGACTACCAAACTCGCCAAGCTAGAGCGCTTTTATGACTGGTAGATAAAAGAGACAACGACCGAAACGAGTTCAAACAGAAAGAACCTGGGAACCCGGGGTCATGTCAAGATCCAAGCTATAGAACCTTACAAAAGTATGCGGAGAGGACCAGCCTGCCGCAACACAAATATCCTCCAAAAGTGCTCCTCTAAAAAGAGCTTGAGAAGATGCTACACTTCTGGTGGAATGTGCTCTAATGTTAAGAGGTGAAGGCAAGCCACGCACCCCATAAGCCAACGAGATAGCCTCTGTGACCCAGTGAGAAATCCTCTGCTTCGATGCAGCAAGCCCACGGCGGCTAGCACCGAAACAAACCAGAAGCTGGTTAGATTTCCTCCAACCGCCTGAGCGGTCTAATTATATCTTAAGAGAACGAACTGGGCAGAGCAAGTTAAGCTCCCTATCTTCCTCAGATGAAAATGGAGGAGGGTGGAAAGCATTAAGGTTAACTACCTGAGAGCGGAAACTTGAGGAAAGAACCTTGGGGACATACCCTGGTCTCCGGCCTCAAGGAAACTTTGACCAGGCCAGGGGCAAAGTCCAAGCAGGACTCGCTAACAGAAAGAGCTTGTAAGTCTCCCACCCGCTTTAATGAGGACAAAGCTAACAAAAGAGAAACCTTAAGAGTCAGAATCCTATCCGGAGCTGACTCCACGGGCTCAAAGGGGGCTTTCGTCAAACCCTCTAGGACAACAGAAAGATCCATGAGGGGACTCTAGGGGAGCGAGCCGGTTTCAGGCGCTTCACCCCACGCATAAAGGCAGAAACTAACCTTAACTTGCCTAGGGGAATCTCATCCGATTCCCTATGCGCTGCAATAGCCGCGACATAAACTCTGAGAGTGGTAGCGGCTGCTCCAGCCGCAAACTTCTCCTGCAGGAATTCCAGTACTGAACCAGCAGGGCAGTTAACTGGGCTCTTATCATGTGCTAAACACCAAGTCTCAAAAACCTTCCATTTGGAAGAATATAATCTCCTTGTAGAAGGAGCTCTAGCACTCGCAATAGTCTCCTGAACGTCAGTTGGGAGACCAGAGCTTAATGCTAACGGCCTCTGATCGGCCAAACATACAGCTTCCACATGTCTGGGCGAGGATGCCATATCCTGCCCTGTAGCTGGGACAGCAGATCTTCCCTGACCGGGATCCTCCAGGGGGGAGACTCCAGTAGAGGAACTAGCTCCGAAAACCATGGCTGAGATGGCCAGAACGGAGCTACCAGGAGGAGGCGGACTCCGCTCTCTCTCACTCTGGCCAAGACCGCCGGGATCAGTTTGATGGGCGGGAAGGCATAGAGTTTCTGCGTTGGCCAAGGGTAAGCGAACGCATCTATCCCCAATGGGGCCGGGGGACTCAGGGAGAACCAAAGAGGGCATTGGGATGACTCTTGAGATGCAAAGAGGTCCACCTCCGCCTCTCCAAAAACCTTCCAGATTAGAGCCATCGTCTGGCGGTTCAACATCCATTCTCCCGATCGGAGTTTCAGTCTCGACAGAAAATCTGCTGCGAGGTTCAGAACCCCTGGGACATGAACCGCTCTTAGAGATAGGAATCTGCTCTGAGACCACAGGAGAAGGTGACGCGCATGCCTGTCTAGGGTGCGCGACCGAGAACCTCCCTGCCGGTTCACATGAGACACCACTGCCATATTGTCCGTTCTGACAATGACATGGTGACCCTCCAGAAGAGGGAGGAAATGAAGCAGAGCCAGAAAAACGGCCCTTAACTCCAGGCAGTTTATGTGCCAGGAGAGAGCCTCTCCGGTCCAGACCCCACACGCTGGTCTGCCCTCGAAAACCGCTCCCCAGCCGGTGAGAGAGGCATCCGTCGTAATCATCTGGCGACGAGATACCGCACCCATGCTGACCCCTTTCCGAAGAAAAAGAGGGTCCCGCCAAACTGACAGGGCTCGAAAGCAACTGCGCGGGACAAGTTAGCAAGTTAGCGGGACGCACCACCTACCGAGCCGACAGGACCGCAGACTCTGGTAAGAAGACCGGCGGGGGACTGTGTATCTATATTAACAACTATTGGTGCACAAATATCACCATTATGAACAGACTATGCAGTCCAGAGGTGGAACTTATGCTGCTGAAGTGCAGACCGTTTTATCTTCCGAGGGAATTCACTGCTGTTTATATCTGTGCTGTTTATATCCCACCGGACGCTAATGCTAAGCTAGCGCTCGCACAGATTTCCAATAGCATTAATAACAGCTTGGTAGCACACCCGGACAGTGTTTTTGTCGCCGCTGGGGATTTTAATCATGCTGACTTAAAAACTGTTCTTCACAAATTCCATCGCAATGTGAAATGTGCTACGAGGGGAGATAAAACGTTGGACCAGGTGTATACTAATGTAGCAGAAGCATACAGGGCCCAGGCCTACCCCCACCTGGGTCTGTCAGACCATCTCTCTCTGTTGCTACACTCACGGTACACACCCAAGATCAAGAGCACTGGGATCACAACCAAGACAGTGAGAATGTTTTCAGAGGACGCTATCCCTATGTTACAGGACTGTTTCCACCACACAGATTGGGATGTTTTCAAGGAGCAGGGTACGGACACTCGTGAGTCACTGGATGAATACACCTCCACTGTCCTGTGTTACATTAACTTCTGTGTGGACAATGTTACATCTTGGAAACATTTCCGTGTGTATCTCAACAGGAAACCGTGGATTACACACGAAGTTGAACAACTGATCCGGGCTAGGAATAGAGCGCTGGGTTCTAAAGATCATGACTTATACAGCAAAGCCAGGGCTGCATTAAGGAAAGGAATCAATACTGCCAAACAACAACACCGGAGGCGTATTGAAGCCTGTTTTAATAACTCTGCAGATCCCAGGCAGGTATGGGAGGGCATTAGAGCCATCACGGATTATAAGAGTAAATTAACATCTCCCTCTGCTGATTACATCTCAGTTGAGGATTTTAATCTCTTTTATGCCCGTTATGACAGGGAAAACACTGATCCAGTGCTGCCCCCCCTCCTGTCTACTGACCGTGCACCAGTCCTGAGCAACCATGAAGTAAGACGGGCTCTCTGCAGCATTAACATCAGGAAGGCAGCCGGACCGGACGGTGTGCTGGGCCGTGTGCTGAGAGACTGTGCTGCGGAGTTAACTGACGTCTTCACTGGAATTTATAACACCTCGCTATCCACTTCATGGGTTCCTGCCTGCTTTAAGGCAGCCACAATAGTCCCAGTCCCCAAGCAGTCAAATGCCAGCCTTTTAAATGACTATAGACCGGTAGCACTCACTTCCATTCCTGCTAAGTGTCTTGAGAGGCTGGTCATCACTCACATTAAAAGTGCAATACCATCATCACTTGATCCACACCAATTTGCATACAGGCGGAATCGGTCGACTGAGGACGCCATCGCCATCGTGCTTCACATGTTACTGGAACATCTTGAACACAAGAACACCTACGCAAGACTCCTCTTCGTCGACTTTACCTCTGCCTTTAATACAATCCGGCCGTTTAAACTCCGAGCCAAACTGCACCACCTTGGCTTCAACAACTCGCTGTGCAATTGGATTGTGGATTTTCTGACAGATCGAACACAGAGGGTTAGAGTAGGCAAGCACTTGTCCTCCACCCTATCAATCAACACCGGGGCCCCCCAAGGGTGTGTGCTTAGCCCTTTGCTCTACACTCTTTTTACACATGACTGCTCTGCTTCTCTCTGCTCCAACCTCATTGTTAAATTTGCAGATGATACAACAGTGCTGGGATTTATTAACAACAACAATGAGGCAGATTATCGGACTGAAGTGCAACATCTAGCGTCATGGTGTGTCAAGAATAATCTGTCCTTGAACATTAAAAAGACTAAGGAGATTATCGTGGATTTTCGCAAATGCAGACCCAATCACTCCCCTCTCTACATAGGCAATGAAGTGGTGGAGAGGGTGCCATTTTTCAAATTCCTGGGAGTAACGGTGACTGAGGACCTGTCCTGGGGATCCAACATCATCTCTGTGATAGGGAAGGCCCAGCAACGCCTCTACTATCTGAGGCAACTGAGGAATGCCAGGATTCCAAACAGCTGATGGTAAACTTTTACAACTGTGCCATCAGCAGTGTTTTGACATATGGATTCTTAGTGTGGTATTCCAGCTGCACTAAGGCCCATCAGCAGGCACTCCAACGAGTGGTAAATACAGCTGGAAAAATCATTGGGACCACTCTCCCGAATATCAGTAACATCTATGATAGCCGTTGTTTGAAGAGAGTAAAGAGCATCTTGCGGGACCGGCATCACCCGGCCCATCATCTGTTCCATCTGCTGCCATCAGGAAGAAGGTACAGGTCTATTGGTGCCAGTAAAACCAGACTGGCTAACAGCCTGTACCCTTACGCAGTAAGGCTGCTTAATGATGCCCTTCCCTCTCTCTCCCTACCCTCCCCACTTCCTTCCAATGGACAGTAAACTATATCTCAGCGTAAAATAACTATGAACTGGACTTTGCATTGCTGCATTAACCATATCCATCCTGCTTAATTGATATTTTCCTCACTGCCCCCATCCCCCTCCCCCTCTCCTTCTCTTATGGACAGTAAATCATACCTCTCTGTGAAATATCTGTGATTGGACTTTGCATTGCTGCATTACCTCATCCATATCCACCTCTGATCATTCTCTCTGTTTTGGTTGTCTCTTGTTTTGTAAACCTTTTGCTGCTATTATATACTTTGATGGGTCATGTTTACACGGGGGATACTTACTTATTTATTATTATTTATTTATTAGTGCACTTTAAGATACCATGTACGGTTGTGTTATATGCTCCGAACACAATTTCGTTGCTGTCCTTTGGGATAACAATGACAATAAACTGAAATTGAATTGATACCTTCAGTAGGCGAAGGGTTGACCCGGAGGGTCGAACCCCTGAGAGTTTCACCCACCACATGAAGGGTCTCATGTGGAGTAGGCCCAGTGGTAGCACGGAGGAGGCCGCAGCCATAAGGCCCAGCATCCTGCGGCAGGTGCCCACAGACACATGATGGCCTAGTGAAAAACGAGCCAAGCATGTCGTCAAGCTGGAAATCCGTGCAGGGGCCAAACGGGCCTGCATGAGAACGGAATCCATGTTCACCCCCAAGAAAACGGTGCTTTGAGCCGGAGCAAGAACACTCTTCTCCGAGTTCAACCTCAAACCGAGAGACTGGATATGACTCAGAACGACGTCTCTGTGGTGGGCCACTAGCTCCCTGGATTGGGCTAAAATGAGCCAATCGTCCAGGTAATTTAGAACACGGATGCCCTGGAGCCGCAATGGGGCCAGAGCTGCATCCATGCACTTTGTGAATGTCCTTGGAGCTAGAGATAGGCCGAAGGGAAGGACCCTGTACTGGAACGCCCTTTCTCCAACGGCGAACCTGAGGAATTGCCTGTGTCGCTGTACAACCTGGATGTGAAAATAAGCATCCTTTAGGTCTATCGTCACGAACCAATCCCCTGGCCGAATCTGAGATATGATAGCTTTCAGCGTCAACATCTTGAATTTCCCTTTGTAAAGGGCGAAGTTCAGTCGGCGGAGGTCCAGTATGGGACGCAAACCGCCGCCCTTCTTCGGGACCAGGAAGTAACGGCTGTAAAAGCCCCGCTCGGTTTCCCCTGGAGTAATCTCCTCTATTGCTCCTTTGAGAAGGAGGGAAGAGATTTCCTGCTGCAGTACAGAAGCCTGAGCGGCGCTGTCTACTACAGTAGGAAACACCCCGTTGAAACAGGGGGGATTGCGGCAAAACTGAAGAGTGTAGCCGAACCGAATTGTGCGAAGAACCCAGGACGATACCCCTGGTAAGCGTTCCCACTCTGGAAGGAAATGTGACAGAGGAGGAGGGATGTTGTAATGCAGACGACATACCTGAGTAAGGGTGCCGTGTTGACTCTCCTGGGGTAAAGAGGTTGACTGTGCAGGAGGGCCATCGGCGTCCTGGCACGTGATGGGAGGCATCGAGATTGGGGTCATGGTGACCAGGTCCGCCTGCTTCGGAGGAAAACGGAAAGTGCCTCCGAGGATGCGGCCGGTAGTTATAGAGAGCGTGGGGGGTGAGGGGAGAAAGCCGAAAGCGTCTCCTTCCTCCCGCACCAGACTGAGTAGAGAAGGTGAAATATGGCCTGCACTTCGAGACACTCTGAGTGGCGAAGGTGACAGGGCAAGGAAAGGAGAGCTGGGAGGTGGGCAGAAACGCTTGCGCGGTCTGACCCAACCCTGAGGAACCAGAGGAGCTCTCCTTTTTCTGACCGGAGGGTCAGGAACGGCTCTGCGCCGCCGGAGCAGTCGGTTTGTCGGACCGCTTCAACTGGAGGCGCTTGTGAGGCCGTTGACGGGGAAACGGGCGACCGCGGGCTCCCCAAACCGTGGCAGGTGGGGGATGCCCTGGTTCGCTTCTTCTGGAAGAGAACTCCGGTCTATGAGAGGGACGTTCTCTGGGTCGCACCGGGGGGGGAGCAGAAGGTTCCCTAGCCCTCTTGGGCATGAACCTTCTGAACGCGGCCGATTGGGATTTGGAGGAGCGGAATTTCTCAACCACTGTGTTGACCGCCTCACCAAACAACCCTGTTTGAGAAATGGGGGCGTCCAAGAGGAAAACCTTCTCTTTATCACGGATCTCCGTGAGATTAAGCCACAAGTGGCGCTCCACCGCAACAGAACCAGCCATAGAGCGACCTATAGCACGTGCGGTATGCTTGGTGGCTCTTAAGGCTAAATCCGTAGCCTTACGAAGCTCCTTGACCGCTTCAGGGGTCACACCGTCACCCTCGTCCATTTCCTTCAGGACGTCCGCCTGGTAGGCCTGAAGAATGGCCATAGTGTGCAGGGTCATGCCTGCCTGCCCAGCCGCCATGTAGGATTTCCCAATGAGAGAGGAAGTAGTCCTACATGCTTTAGAAGGGAGAAGGGGGCGCGACTTCCAGGACGGCGCAGACGACGGAGCAAGATGGTCGGCTAGAGTTTCCTCAATCGCCGGAATGGCGGAATAGCCCTGTTCCACAGAACCTACCAGGTTGGTGAAATCAGCAGCAGCCGCATTAGTGAGGCGCGAAGAGAAAGGCTGCTTCCAGGATCTGGAGATCTCATGATGCAGATCACTGAAAAATGGCAGCTTCCTCCGTTGAGGCCTAGAATTAGGGCCACTGAGAAGCCTTTCGTCGAGTTTCGACGACTGAGACTCACGTGGCTCGTCGGGCCAATCAATAGTGAGCTTCTCCGTAGCGCGCGAAAGCACGTCAATGAGCTCCGCGTAGGCCGCAGTAGGCCGCGCTTCCTGGCCGCTCGGCGGAATAACCTCGTCGGCGAGAGTAGGCCCGAAATCCTCGGAGTCGGAAGCCTCGGTAAAAAGTATATCCTCCAGCCCGAAAGAAACCGCGTCGCGTGCTCCCGGGCTGGGGCGCAAATAATCGTGTGAAAATTCGACTGGCATGTCTCGCGCGTGCCGAGGGGAGGGAGGGAGAGAAAGAGCGGGGCTCGTCTGCTCGAACTCCGCATCCTCAAGCTCTACATCCGAACCCCAGGTCGCGGATCCTCGAGAGGCCTCGGGAGCGCGACAGGGGGAGACGAATGATTCCCTCTCAAAGACCGCGAGCCGCAATTTGAGGGTTTTGAGCAACAAATTTTCACAGAATTTGCATTTAGACGATCCTATAACTGCCTCACGCGCATGTGAAAAACCCAAACATTTAACGCACTTACTGTGTGGGTCGTCGTTAGCGATGTAACGAGCACATGGCGGAGTACAGCGTCTGTAATCCATGGCAGCTTCACCGTAAGGAGAAACAGAGTTCCGCTTGAACAGTCGCAGAAGCGCCGAGAATAATCCTAGATGTAATTGTAGCTCAGAAAAATCACGAGCGAAGGGCAAACGTGACCGCTTCGTTCTGAAGGCAGAGAAATCTGAGGAGCAGATGGCGCGCGCGCGAATACGTATGATGCGACGTAAGAGCGTCGGGGCGGAGCCATATTGCGCGGACGCCATCAGCCAATGAATTGGCGTGATTCTATAAGGCTTCAGACAATCGGCACATTCAGAGAATATCCCACTGCGCTTTCCGCAGCGTTGAGAGAACCTATGAAAGAGAACACAACGTGAGCGGTGCCTACAATGGATAAAACAGTGTGGACGGCACTGTGTCGAACATGGTTAACTCGCTGCGTGAGACTGACACACTGAGATTAGTCAAAGAAACATGGAGAAAGCAGGTCAAGAGGATCCACAAAGGAAGTACGTTTTCTAAAGGGTTGTTGTTAACATGATATTTTCAGGGGGAAATGAGCAGCACTAGCAGTGCAGGACCTGTAGCTACAGTTTAGAGGAGTGCACGCTCGCAACGGGGAACGCATGAAGCTTATTTGACAACATCAGTTCACATATCGATATCGTAACGAATAGAAATAACCTTAAATAATGTATGATTATCTGCATCTTTCCGTCTCTTATGTATAGTTACTTTTTAAACACAAAAATCGTATTCAGCATGGCACGCAAGTGGTTGCCGTGGTAATGAACAAGCCGCTCGTTAAAGCGAATGTATAACCCTGTATCTGAGGCAAAATTACTAAATATGCAGCGTGAGTTATATATTTCTATCTCCAGACAATTACCCACTGAACCAGCTTATAAAATCTTCTTCAAGGCTGTGCTGGTTGCATTTGAGGTAACGTTACAGGTCGGGTTTCTCAGATTTCGCTTGAGACCGGTGAGCATTAACGTTAGCCTCGATAGTAGTCGTGTCTCCTTCATTGCGTATTTTTATATTTTGAATATATCCCTCCACTGTATACTGTAACCCCTTGTGCCTCGATCTGGAGGATATCGCGGAGGTATTGCTCCAAAAAAGGGTCACTGACACGCACGGGTATACCTCTTCCCGTCATGGCAATCTGTGGCGCTGGTCGTGTTTGACCATTTGTTTGACGGGCGTAGCAACAATAACTAGGGGGCGTGGCTTTTGCGAACGGTCAATTGGCCATGCGCTTGTACACAAAACATGATTCTGTCATGATCCTGCCTCACGACTAGGAAAATCAAGAATACTAAGGCAGAATCATGACAGTTTTGCTTGAAAATAAACATACATTTTAATTGTGGTCTAAGCATCCAAATGATTCTTTGCTGTTTAAATGCATTAACTGCCTCAGAAATGTCCATTCTATGTCATATTCTTTTTTCTGAATAAAAAAGAGTTCCAATTCAATTACTTACACAGTAATTTTTTTATACTGGAAATACTATGTTATTTGTATTTAATTATGGGGAACACTTTCTCTTTAAATTCTAAAAGATTAAAACATATTGGTAACATTTTATTTTAATTGTACACTTTAGACAATTACATTTGCAACTACTAGTCAGTATTAGAATGGCAGTATTAGTATACTTTTTGCTTAATATCTGCTAACAGATATTCTACTGACAATAAGTATTACTATTTTTGAAAGTATATTTTCATTTACATTTACACTTAATGTAGAAAACACTTTTAGCCAAAGTGACTCGCAATTGAGCAATACAGCGTGCAATTATTTTTAAAGGGGCAATACACACGAGAAGTGCTATTAATACAAAGTTTCAGCCATCGTTCATAGTACAAGCTATAGGGGGGATTAAGGAATAACATATGTGAAGGAATAGCGAATTTTCTTTTCTTTTTATTCAGCAGGCTGCAATAAAGTGCTCACGGAAGAGATGCGTTTTCAGCTTCTGCTTCAGCGTCTGGATAGCGTTGGGAAGACCATTCCACCAGCATGGAACAGTGAACGAAAACATTCTTGAGAGTGACTTTGTGCCTCTCTGTGATGGTACCAAGAGGTGCTGCTCACTTACAGACTGGTAGCTCATTGAGGGCATGTAGAATCTTAAGAAAGAGTGGAGGTATGAAGGTATGGAGCCCGAGGCCATCCTGCAGGCAAGCAATAATGTCTTGAACTTGTACAATGCATTCTGGATCATTTGTAAGGGTTAGATTGCACATGTTGGAAGTCCAGCCAGACGAGCATTGCAGTAGTCCAACCTAGAAATGACAAGGGCCTGGACAGGTTACTCAGTTAGGAAGGGCCTGATATTCCTGATGTTGTACAGTGCAAACCTGCATGATAGTGCTGTAGTAGCAATATGGTCTTTGAAGGTCAATTTGATTCAAACCAGGGTAGAAAGAAGGATCTTATGATAACCATGTTGAAATATGCAGATAGATCTAGCAAAATGAGGCTACTGGTGATGAAATCAGCTCTTGCAATCCGCAGAACTTCCATAACCGACAGCAAGTGTTCAGTTGAGTGGCTGCTTTTAAAACCTGATTTGTTATCGTCCAGCTGGTTGCTCTGAGAAAGGAAAGATGAAACCTGGTTTAAAACAACTTGTTCAAGTGTTTTCACTATGAATGGGGGGAGAGAGACAGGTCTGTGAATTTCTACAAGTGAAAATGTAGGTTTTTTTAAGCAGTGGGGTTACCCGAGCCTTCTTGATTGCAATATAAGCATGCATGTTACTATTGAATGCAATAATACGTACATGACATGTCAACTTATTCTACTAACCTGAACCCTAACTAAGAATGCTCTAACACACACCTATAGTTTTCAAATAAACCTGAAGTACTTCAGGAAGATTAGCTGGATCAGGTGAGTTTGATTAAGGCTGAAGCTAAACTCTGCAGGGCTGTGGTTTGTGAGTTTGACACCCACCCTAACGCTGGGTATACACTGAGCGATTTTTGTCCGATTTTGAGCCGAATTCTGACTCGTGCAACTCTTTTTCGAGTCGGGACGATTTTCAACTTTGTCGTTCGTCGTTTGTCTTGCAGTGCTTGTGCAGTGTACAGGGGGAAATGAGAGGCAATAAACCTCTCCCGACAGGCAATTGGATGGTCGGATGAATTTCTGGCTTGTCAGAAATTTTGTTTGGTCGCTCCCCGGGACTTTATCGCACAGTTAAAGCAGAGACCCATTGCCCTAAATGGTTTTTGGATAAACCATATTACCCACGTCTTCCAAGCCACCTGCGATGTTACATCGTGCCTTTTTTATTCATTAAACAATGTTCATGTTAAACAAGCTGTTTTTAATTTTCATTGATGACTGATTATAGCAGTGTTCGGATATATTATAGACTGTTAATCATTTAAATTATAGGCCTAATTCATTGTAATCGACCTAAATATTTTTAGACAATTTTAAATGAGGAGGAGGAAGCTTCTATGCAATCTTTTATTATCCTCACAGCATGTTGGTTATGCGGTGATACGCTATGAAATTATTGCGTGGCAAATTAATTATAAAATAGCCTTTCCATTTAATAATAAAAGTAGGGCTTCCCTAATAATAATAATACAATAATACTAATAATAATTGAATACATAAATTGGAAATGCTAATATCTTGATATTGATAGCTGATGCGTGTTATGACAATATGGATACACGAAATCATGGTCTATTGGCGCAACCCAGTCAAGTCGCAGCTCGATGTTTGGACCGTAGTGTGAGCACATAAAACACGAGCTTTGGCTTTACATCGCATGAGATCTACTCGTACAGTGTGAGTAGGTAACCTAGCTAAAATTGCACAGAAATTGCACAGTCTATGCCCGGCCCCCTTAACCTAACAGTCAGCTAGTGAGAGTTAATTGACAAGTGATTGCAAAGTTTAGTAGAATGTCTAAAGTGGACATTCAAAATAAAATGTTACCAACATTTTTCACACATTTCAGCTCATTGCCTTGGTTTCTTTACATTAATCTTACATTACATTAACAAGAGTCAGCTACTCTGTTTAGGGAGAGACCTAAATCACATAAACATATCTTAAACTATTAGAAGAGTTATTGCTCATGGCAATTTCAGATGAGCAAAACAACATTATGTTTATATCAAACTTTTAAGCTTAGCTGTAGCCTTTATCCCCCAAAATAATTGGGAAAAAATTGCAAGAAGAGAAAAATCATTCTTCAAATGAGTTTTTAGAGGGCATCAGCATAGAAACAAACAAAGAAACAAACAAAACAAAAAACATGTAGGTTTCCCATGGGGAAAAGGCCCAGAACTCAAAACATCATTTTCAATTTATAAAGAGCTTAATCACTACTGTGAATAGCTCTATGGATGTAAATTCACTATGGAATATAAACTGCTTACTTTAATGATGCTTTCAAGTTTGCCACATAATCCTCTTAACAGTAAGATAATTCACATGCACATAATTCAGAAAGCTCATCACATATCCCTTTGTAATGTATTATAATGAATTATGATTTTATTGTATTAATATTTATTTATTTTACTTTTTTACATTTTATATTTCACTATCAAATGTCTCTTATCTTGAATGGTTAATTAGATGTCTGGCACACTGGGCAGTTTGTGTCTGTATGTGTTGGAAAATGCATGTGTGGGGGTGGATTACAAAGTGCCAGCTTCCATCACCATCATGGATAACTAATGAAATTGTAAGAGACTGATTGAATGATTTATGTGCTTGTGTGCAGACAGAATCTCTGAAATGAAGAGTGACCAGATGACCTCAGCTAGTTAATGAATACTGAGCACCTCAACCACAGTCTTGAATTTGGTATGTAGCTGTAACGCAGTTCAGATGTTATGGGAAGAAGGAGGCGGGAACCGGCGAACATTTAAACAATTTAATAACAAAATTAAAACGAAAGTAAAAGTAAAAGACAGCAGCCCCTCACGGACAACTGCTGTCACATATAACAAAACAAACACAACACTCGAGCTCCACTGTAATCGCTCCTCCTTTTATGCTTCCGCTCCTCCGTGAGAGATACGAGATCGGTGCGTCGTGCAGGTGGCGCTCATCAGTGATCACGCTATTGGCCTCGCGCCATTCTCCCACGGCCCTCTTTCTCGGCCTTCTCGCCACAGCAACTTCAATTTTTAAAAAAATCCTACTGATGAGACCCCACTGTTCCTTAAAGGTGGGGTATGTGAATTTGCGACCGGCAGATTTTGAAAAATACACAATTCAAATGGTCCTACCTTCGTTCCTCCAACGCTAGCCCTGACTCCACCCATTCGAAGAACATGGACGTGTAATCATGCACGAGCGAAAACTCAGATGCGCGAGAGATTGTAATGACGATTTACTACTAATCATGGAACCGGCTTTACTGACGAGATGCACATGAGAATTGTAGCTGATTTATCGCTCAGTATGCGCACGAAGGGGGTCACGCACGCTGGGGGGAGGGGGTATGGTATGACCGTTTGATTGACAAACTTACTGTTCAATGATTCTAGGTGGTCTTGGAAATTATTGGCTGGAGTTTTTCGACTCCACAGATGATTAAATTGCTTAATTTTCATTTCAGTGCTTCTAACTCAGTGGCTGTAAGTGGGTTAGGAATAGGATTAAGTTATTTTGAAAAAATGGCCAAAAAAGATAATCACATACCCCACCTTTAAGGTCTCCAAATAAGGTATGTAACATTGGTTAGGCTGAAAATGCCCCGGTGGCTCTATTATACGCCCTAATTAAACCCTGAGAAATAGCCCCAGAATGAAACGAGTGGATTACTTACAGCTTGCTATAGTGATGTCAACATCCCAGATAGCAAAAAATATCCGCACGGCTTCGTTTTGCCGCCGGCCCTAAGCTGTCGGCTATAGGTGCGTCTCGCTGGCGGGGAGCTTACGTTTGCCGCCGAATTCGTCACGCCCATTTTTTGCGAGATGCCGCCGGCGAATAGCTGGCGGGCCGCCGGCTTCATTTTCTCGGGCGGTTGCCTCCGTCTAATGGACCGCGGCCGGCCGGCGGCAAGCCGCTTTGAAATACAAGGATTTCTACTCTCAAAATCGACCAGCCATGGCTTATTTTTTTTTTTGCTCCAAAGCCATTAGGGTTTTTTAGGCTATAACAGATTTGACTCTTGATTCCATTATAAGGTTTAGGAAATGACATTTTAAATTACCTTGAAACTCTGAAGATTATACAGTAAAATATATTTAATTATTTTATGTAGGTATTTTTTTTTTACATTTCTTTGATTGATGCACATTTGAGACATGCACAAATAAACCAAAAATTATTTGGCAATAAACTTGCTTGGCAATAAATATCTTTCTGATTAGATTTTAAAATAGATATTTAATTCATGGTATGAACAATTTAGCAGATTATTTTTTTAAAGGCAATTAAAAAAAATCTAAACACATTATAAATGTTAAAAATGTATTGCTAAAACACATGACCGTAAACTGTGAAGTAGCCTACTGAATTGTGGAGTTAGACGGTTAAACAGTTTTGCACCATTGGTGTGTTCAGGATTTTTTGGACGGGGCTAAAACAGGGCTCGATGACGCACTGGAGGAGCCCCTGAGGCTGGCTCGTGGCTCGCACATTGCGCATCAGTTGACGGGCTTTGGTTATGGATTTGCCGCAGTTAGATTAGAACACTTAAATAGCGTGGTGTTACACACTCCTGTACAGTCGCTGGCGGTATGCACCTACAAGTTGGTTACAACTTACAATCCGGCATTAATCAAGAGAAGAAGAAGATTGCCGAAGTTACTACAGGCTACAGTTTGCTAGCTAGCAAAGTCATCGACTACCGTCGTTTAAGTAAGTATATGTTTCCCTTTTGTGTAACGCAATATTATGTTTACATTGTTTTAGTTAATATTTTTTAAATATCCAAGTTAGTAATCTTTGTTTTTGCAGTATGCTGCTAGTCCAGTAGCTAGAGTGGCTAACGTTAGCAAGTGTTAGCTAACACGTGCTGTTTTGCCTTTGTTACAGGACACACTGAGGTTAAGCAATGTTGCTAGTAACTGTTACATGGTAGAAATGTAATTAGCTACTTACAGTAGTTAGCCAAAGCTTCACATCTAGAAAGACTACGTATAACGTAAGTTTTTTTCTAACAAAACATAACATAATAATGTATATAGGTTGTGTAATAAATTATTTTGTCTGTCCGAACAAGTATGCTGCTAGTTTATTTCACAATGTAGCTACAGTGGTTAATATTGGTTCTCTTTGATCACTGCAGCAAGCTTTATGGAAAAGAACATGTGACATACAACATGCATGGATTGGTTTGGTGCACCTCATACAAGATGCCAAAACGCATGGTGTCCTTGATAACATCTTCATGCTTCCCATTTGAAAACTTCCTTGAGTGCCTGAATAAACAATGGGAGAAAGTCATAGCTCAGTTATTGGCCCTTGGACTCCCCTGGCACCTCGTGTACAGCATGAAGTTTTCTGCTATGAAGGTATATTCTAGGCCTATGTCTTAGTGTCCAGTGTTTTAACAGTATTGAAAATAGTGCCTTTAGTTGTGTGTGTGTGTGTATATATATATATATATATATATATATATATATATATATATATATATATATATAATTTTTTTATTTTTATTTTTTTTTTTTTATGTAGATTTCCAGAGACTCCAGAATGAAAAACACCCTGAGAGAAAGCAATGCATCAGCAGGTGAGAACATGCACTCTTTCTTAAATTTAACTTTTTTTGTGTGCGTCCAAAATTACCATATGCCTTTTATTTTGTAGCTTCAGATGACAGCGGCTCACTTCGAGAGCAGGTGAAGCAAGTTGGGACAATGTTGAAGATGTTTGCTCGCACTGGGCAATCAGGTACAACTCGCAAACAATGCAGGCGTTGGTTTAATTCCCACAGGGGCCACCTGTACATGTAGTAGATCTAGATATAACTGTCATAGTTTAGTAGTTGAGAGGCCAGGACTGACTACTTTATTCTTTTATTCTGGGAACCCCTGTAGGTGCAGATCAGATGCTGCGACATCTTGGAAAGTTAGGTGATGTTGTGCGTAGCATGGACAACAAAATGGACACTATGCTGCAACACTTTCAGTGCCAATGTGTCTGTTGGAGAGCTATCCCTGCCAGGAGATCCGTTACGCCCCCTAGACATCCAGGAAGATTTGGCATTACTTGACAACAGTATGAGGCAGGATAAAGAGCTCCAGGAACAATTTGTAAGTGTTCTGATTTCGTTTATAACGCCATAGGGTAATCTAAAAAGTAAAATTAAGATTATACACTGCATATTCTACAGTCTGAATCCACAGCCTGTTACATTTTAAATTTATGAGAAGCTTCAGAGAAATGTAATTTGTTTCACTTTTTTTGTATTTTCAGCTTCGGTTTTTGGCAATCAAATGCGGGAGGGACCTAAAGACAACCGTGTGGCGAATACTTCAGAGTATCTTCTCTAATCACTTTTCCATCAATACAATCTGGACTGGTGTAGGGGATAAAGCATGTTTTAGAGACATGTTCCTGAAGACCATTGTTCAAAGTAAGTTGGATATATTTTTTTAATATTTAAGTAGATGTGTATGACCTTATGCTATTCAAATAGAATGACAGATTCTTATTTTCTACAGGAGCCATCCGGAAGAACCCGGCGACCCAGGATGCCACTGATGAGGAGATCCAGGTTAACGTTATGCGTTACTGAAAGGAGCATCTGACCGTGAAGGCGGAAAAAGGTGCCGCACCGCTGAGAGGGACCCACAGCCGACCCCTTAAACCTTGTTACATTGTTTAACTATTCTATTTTTAAATATAGCTTGTAAATCCTAGATTATACATCTAATACTTGATATCTGCACATTATCTGGTATCAAATATTCTACTTGCCGTGACTTCAGTATTAGCTTATTTAATTCTGTCAGTGCTTAACGATTCTATTATAGTTTGTAAATCCTATTTTATGCCTGATATTTGATATTGCACATTAACTAGTACCAAAAATTCTACTTTCATTCCATCAGTGTGCTTAAAGGGATACTCCACTTTTTTTTTGGAAATAGGCTCATTTTACAACTCCCTCAGAGTTAAACAGTTTTACCATTTTCAAATACATTCAGCTGATTTTCTGACATTTAGAAGAATATCAGTAACCAGACAGTTTCTAGTCCCATTGACTTCCATAGTAGGATATACTATGGCAGTCAATGGGACCAGAAACTGTCTGGTTACTGATATTATTCTAAAT
This sequence comes from Chrosomus eos, assembly GCA_036326025.1. NCBI lineage: Eukaryota > Metazoa > Chordata > Actinopteri > Cypriniformes > Leuciscidae > Chrosomus > Chrosomus eos. Next base: position 25,649,942 of record CM070830.1, read on the forward strand.
GTCAGAAAATCAGCTGAATGTATTGTTTAACTGTTTAACTCTGAGGGAGTTGTAAAATGAGCCTATTTCCAAAAAAAGTGGAGTATCCCTTTAACTGTTATTCTATTAAAAATAGCTTGGAATACTATACCAAGCTATATCTCTGATAATTGATATTGCACATTACCTGGTACTAAATATTCTACTTCATTCCATCACAGTGCTTAACTGTTATTCTATTGTTAAAAATAGCTTGTAAATCCTTGTGCCACAGGTCAGCATTGCAGTTATAATGGTATATTGTACTCTAGAGGTTTTACTCTCAGTTATTACCACTTCACCTACTGTTAGAAATGACTTGTAAATATGATGTTATACCTCAAATTATTTGGTATCCTTCACTTTCTTTTGTACCAAATATCCTCATTACTTGAGTTTACTGGTAATTCTTTTAATCCCAGAGCTGACCTCTTTATATTATTACCAAGTATTGTAAGTGTTACAATAGTGTTTTTTACAAGTGTTTTTTTAACCAAAATTTAATTGGAAACCTGCATGTTAGTGTGTGTGTATTTGTATTTTTCTGTTATATTTCAGTGATCTGACATCTTGTTTTAATGACAGTTACTGTACTTTGAAATGTGGAATTAAAATGCCAAATAGAAATGTGTCTAGTTTGAGCAATCATTATTCTTGATAAACTGCATGCTATAAATATTAAATATATATATATATATATATATATATATATATATATATATATATGCAATAAGCGGCGGGGCAGCTCGCTCGAAAATAGCGTTTGCCTCCGACGGGCCGCGGAAGGTCCGCCTTCGATTGAACGGCGGCTGGCCTGCGGGCCGGCCGCGGAACGAAGGCGGTAGGACGGCGGCTGCCGCTTTTAAAAAGCGGCTGCCGCCGGCGGTGCGCCGTCAAACGTGTTTGCGATTTCGCCATTCTGACGCTTCTACCGCCTCCGGCGCGCCGCCGGCGGTCCGCCGACTCATTGCTATCTGGGATGGTTGGAACAGTCCCTCTTTTCAGAAGTAGTCGCGTAGAAAAGTCTTCTTGAAATTGTCCAAGGTTTTCGAACCAGTCTGGGGTGAAATGGTTCGAGCATATTGATAATTTCATGTTGAAGCTCACAGGGATCGTGTTGTATAAAAACATCAACCATGCCCGTTGAATGTTTGGTTCCTTGGGAAGACAATAAAAATTGCCAACATTCCCTGTACAGCCAGGAACACTGCAGTAACGACCGTGACTCATTTTGAAGATCCTTTAAAAACATCCAAATTTTTTTATTTGTAATTCCAGAAGCAGTAAACTTAGCGAGCTGGCTAAACTGTGTCTGACTGCACGACCACCATTGATATAACTGGGCCCAGAACGTGGGCTGTGTGTATGCAAATTTAGGGGCATACCAAAGGTACAGACCAGATCCAAATAAGGAAATCCCCCAAGTGTTACGTCACATCTGAGCTGATTTGAGATCCGACCGATTTACAGCTGCAGTTTTAAGATTTGAGATTTTCATATTAAGGAGGTGACATAGGATTTTGAGATTCTCTCTATGGCCATTTTACCCACCGAGTTGCTGTTCAACTATCCCAAGGTAAACTGAATGAATAAATTAATTAAATCAGTTCTACTCATTGCATTGTTTGTCTCGAAAATTGACAGAAGAATGTCACTGCAAATCACTTAACCATGCACCTTATAAGCGGGGGGTATTTTACTCATTTAAATTTTAACAAATAAAAAAAATGATCCTAGCAATAAAAAAATGTTTGTTTCAAATATGAAAAATAGTTGTTTAAAATTGAGCATAAACACATCAATACTTTTATTAGTAAATTGTATACAATATTCCATTTACCATATTCCAAAATCTCAGTACTCATCTTGTTGTTTCTATCTGCTGTTTCCAACACAGTTAACCAGCAGATCCTCCTGGCAACCCTTATGACAGGCATCTCAGGAACTGTACTCGAATGATTCAAGTCTTACTTCTCAGGTAGCCTAGATCCTTCAGGGTGTCGTGGAGGGGTAAGGTGTCTAAGTCAGAATACATAGCGGAATATGTGGCTGCTACTTCTTTGCTTTGTTCCCTGGTTACGGGCAATCGATCGGAAGGCATGCTCTGGTGGTCAGATTCTTAGGGGAGCAAGGAGATTATGTCCTTCACGGCCACCTTCAGTGCCGCCGTGGGATCTAGCTCTAGTTTTGAGGGCTCATTCTCTACCGCCTTTCGAGCTCTTGGTTTCAAATGCTATTAAGGAGCTCTCTCTGAAAAAAAAATGGCTCTGCTCCATGCCCTTGCTTCAGCTAAGCACATTGGAGACTTGTGATGGACGGTGTCTCATGGACGGTGATATTATCTGTTTCGGATCAGCGACTGCAGTGTTACTCTCCGGCAGAGACGGGGCTATGTGCCTAAAGCACAGGATGTTTCTCCGCCCGCTTATCTCCTGAACTGTCATTGTTTGCCCTGTCAGGGTTTTGCTGATGTATGTGAATCGCGCGGCCGCCTTCCTTCTGTCGAGCCAGCTTTTCGTGTGCTTTGGTTGCTGTACTAAGAGAAAGACATCAACTGTCTCAAAATAAAAACTTTCTCACTGGATTGTGGTGAGAACGCCAGTGATGCGCGGGTTGATCCAAAATGAGTGGGTACCAGCGGTCACCGCAGTTACGAGTCATCCAAAAATATTTTTAATGATATTCGGGTCGCAGTCGGTCAGGTCGTTTGAAATAAAGATGCCAATTAAACCTTAGTAATTTATAATAGTACTAGTTTGACTCAATTTTCTATGAAATACATAGGCGTACACTTGACTTTATTGGCTGAATAACTGCCACGAAGATGACGCACAAGCTCAGTCTGCAGGTAGAGATGGATGCGGCAAGAGAAAAGGTTAAGACTGGGGAGTGGAAGCTCCGCAAATACACAAATAGAAAGAGCAAAATGTGGGAGACATTTGCCGAAATAATGAAAGATGATGACCAAAGTGCTGGCTTTGTCATGTGTACTTCTTGCGATGCTATTTACCCATTTGTGTTACATGTCTATGGCCCAATGACGCTACGATGAGCATTTTAAAAAATGTGGGTCGGGTACAATATTTTCTTTCTTTTTTTTGCGATCCGAGTTGCGGGCTGGTTAGTTGAAAACGTCGGTCGGGTGCGGGTTGTTTATACACTGACCCGCATATCAATGGTGGACGCTGTCACGCTGTCATGCTCATAATTAGGGGGGACAACCAGGGGAAGGTTTCCCCCCCTAACATATGAGCTCATTCGACGAGGGCTGTTGCCTCTTCGTTGGCTAGAGGTATGTCTTCCAGGATTTATGTTTTGCTGCTGGCTGGTCTTCTCAGAACACCTTCGCCAAATTTTACAACCGGTACCATCTCAGGTGCTTTCGGTTAATTCCCTTTCTCACTTTTTGTGTTCTCACTGTTCTAGTTGTACGCAGTGGTTACTGCTGTTGACTAAGTGTATATGGCTACTAGTGTTTAATACAGTTGTTACCGCTAATGCCGTTGACACTGTGTTTACTTTCATGCTTGAGTTCTTATTGTGTTGCGTTGCCCTGGATCAGTGCAGCTCTCACTTTCATTGCGTTAGCATATGCAATTTTGATAGGGTCGGGGATGATGTCTCATTGGTCTAGTTCCACCTATCAGATGTGAGCACTCCTAGCGCTATTGGCTGACTGTCTGTCTCTTCCTTGGTTGGTGTAGCTTGGCCCCGTTTTCCCCGGAATTATCTTCACTACTCTCACAGCGGGATTTACAGTTTTTTTTCCATTGGTTTGGCTCATTTCTTGAAACAGAAATTACATTCTCAAAACTCTAAGATCATATAGCAAAACAGTCTTACAGTTCAGCACAACACTATAGCTCACTTGCAAAAGCTCATACCTCTCCCAAAACAGTTCACTCATGTGTCAAAACTAAATTTCTTTCTCATTTAAATAGTCAGTGCCCCCAAAATGCTTAGTCCCTTTGGCATTGTGTAAGCACTGCAAGCCAAAATGTTTAGTTGTTTTGTCACTATAGCAGAGGACAATTGAAATATCCCTCATGTCCACCTTTCAGTCTTAGCTCAGTCCTTCATTGACAATGGTTACTGTACTGTTTTTTGTCTAGCTAACAGAATACAATTCTGTATAAATCTTAAAAAAATAATAATAATTTGGATTTTAGGGTAAGAGTAGCCTCCAAGATATGACATCACACATTGCACTCATACTGCCAAGGAATTGTAACCATTATCATTCACACACATAAAGTAACTTCCATACATCAGAGGTAAAAGAAAATACATTCTCAAAACAACATGGACACACCTCAAATTACATAGGAATGTTCTCTATATTCTCCACAAGTTCAATATACTACTGACCACTACTCCAGTGGTTCCAAACCTGGGGTACATGTACCCCTAAGCAGGGGGTACTACAGGGGGTATTTGACAGAAAGGGGAGGGGGGGGAAACATCAATGACTAGACTTACTGAAATGCAGTAAAACCCACAGTATTAGATAGATTTACATGGGAGGCTCTAATTGCAGCTCTTTGACCAAACATACAGTTTGATTGGTCATCTGAGATGTGTGAAACTCCTCCTTCGTTAGTCAAGTTCTGTCAATTGCTGTAATAAATGTATCAAATGTTCCAAGGGATTCATATATGGTATCCATGGTATTATGTTCTTGACTAATTTTGACAATTGAACAGACTATTGTGCATGTGATGACTTATACAATGAAATGACGCTGACACGTTTTGAAGTGAACAACCATTAGACTGAGAATGAACAATCAGTTTAGTTTAACAAGATCTTTTCACTTGGATATTGTACTAAATGTAGTCTACTTGTACTTAATCATTTGCAAAGATGTACTGAGACATTGAGACATGTACTTAGGCATTTGCAATTTGATGAACTGAAAAAAAAATCAATTCTGTTGTGAACAATTGCCAAGTGGTTTGGAGGTTTGTCCAGTTGTTTTGAGAATGTAATTTCTGTTTCAAGAAATGAGCCAAACCAATGGAGAAAAACTGTAATACAGTTCCCACAGCGTACCCTCGCAATTTTGAGTTACTGCTCTCGAAAGGGAACGTCTCTCATACTATCGTAACCACGGTTCCACGAGAGGCAGGACTGAGAACTTGCATTAGCTGCCGTGTTTGCTGTTCGACCAGCTGTGCAGCGATCAGTCGTGGTTCTAGTGCAATTGTCGCGCCCATGCATTTTATACTGCCCGCGAGCCAGCCTGTCAGTATTTGCATACTTCGCGAGAATTGGCCAGCTGTTCCAAGCTGGCGTTAGCCCATAAGATTTCAACATAATTGGAGAAGGGAGGAGTTCCCGCAGCGTAACTACACAATGTCTCGTTCACGCCTCTCAGGGAACCGAGGTTACGATAGTAACCGGAGATGTTTTCTTTTGTTGTTCGTCAGCTCCTATGGTGTTTATGATTTATTTAGTTTAACCTGTTATTCTTTTTAGAATTCTTTTTGATGTAGGCTATTAATATTTTTGTAATTGTTTTCTTTTGCCTCTTTTTTGAGTTTAGTTTAGAGTTTAGAACATTTAGATTTGGAGCCTTAAATTTATTTGTTTGGTGCTTTTACCTTTATCGTCGGTAAGGGATAATTCATTTATTTCAGTGTGCTTATTTTTGTGTTAATTGATTATTGCTATGAAAATTAACAATTAAGGCTGAATTCACATATAGCGCCTAAAAACACGTAGAAAACACCAGGTGCGCCGCATTCTCCTTTTTCCAAAGCGCTAGGGCAGTTGCGCTCTGTAGGCATCTGTCATTGCTAAGCTACGGCTTAGCGACCGCGTCACTTCCATTATGAGTGCGCATATTGCGCGCCTACATTTGAAATAACAAACTTGAGCGCGCAAAAGACGCAATATGTGAACAGGCCCTAAGACTGCTGTTTCTTGTGCATTTATATGTTGTAACCAATTGCTTTGTTTTCTTTCTTTTTTAGGAGCAGGCGTGACCCAGAGTGGGAAGGCTAGCTATCCTTGGAGGGTGCATGTAAACTCTCCTTTTCCAAGAGTGTGCGGTGTAGATTTTCTTGCAGTGGATTCCACTGATGTGTGCTTTTGAGATTTGGTGCACGGCTTACTCATTGCGGGCTGATTTGAAGCCCACTGCTTAGTCTGCCCTACTACTGGTGCATCCAAGCTCAGTGGCGAGATCTTGCGTTTCTATTTCTTTGTTTGATCAACCTCCTCATATATAAATCAGTGACCTTGTTGGCTGCCACTAGTATTTTATTGTTACCAGTGGTCCTCTTTAAACTATTTATGATAACGAATCGGTTACCTAACGTAACCTCGGTTCTCTCTAGGTGAGGGAACGAGTATTGCGTAAGCTAGCTTACGCCACGGGAAAGATTCCATCTTTCTGAGAAATTGAAGCCAAAAAATTATCCTATAATTTTGTATCCATTGTCAACGCAGTTCAGCTGCAGCAGACCATGAGAGGGCTAGCTAGCCGCTCATTGGTTCGCTCACGGAGAACTGCTTAAGCCTATGAGGGAGCGCGAGTGAACCCGCGACCAATGAGAGTCTGTCTCGCTCTCAATACGTCACCGCCCGCCGAAACGGGTGTGGACGAGACTATAAATATCCCGAAATAGGCTGAATAATCTGGTTTTTCATAACTGAAGCGAAAATCGCCAGTAGCACAAGCACGGCCAGGAACGCAATACTCGTTCCCTCATCTAGAGAGAACCGAGGTTACGTTAGGTAACCGATTCGTTCTCTTACGAGAGGTTCTCTCATATTGCGTAAGCTAGCTTACGCTACGGGAACACCTGGTCAACGCCGTGCGTGCTAAGCATCACTTATTAGTCCCAGGGGGGGACCCCGGGGAACTCTGTAAGTGGGAATGAATATATGTACCTGTGACAAAAGGCCAGCGGAGCGGGCCGGTGATTGTGAAGTACAAAAGCACATTATGGAGAGGGAACAGAGCGAGCTCGGTCTGCGTAATTAACCCCCTATAGTGCAGCTCAACCAGAAGAGCTGAAAACATACTAGACTGCTAGTAGTTTAGCCTGCAAGGCGGGTACTTCCAGATTGTAAAATCTGACAAAGGTGGAGGGGGAAGCCCATCCCGCTGCCACACAAATGTCGTGAATGGAAATTCCGCTGGACCATGCCCACGATGAGGCCATGCCTCTAGTGGAATGAGCCCTGATGCCCAGAGGGCATGGCTGGTCTTTAGATGCGTATGCTGATGCAATGGCATCGACAATCCATCTAGATAGAGACTGTTTCGAGGCGGCCAACCCCTTGGTGCGCCCACCGAACGAAACAAAAAGCTGCTCGGATCGTCTGACCGGAGCAGTGCGAGTAACATATAATCTCAGGGCCCTGACCGGACATAGGAGATTAGAATCAGTTTCGCTATCGGATGCAGGCAGAGCCGATAGGGATATAACTTGTGCCCTGAACGGGGTACTGATCGCTTTGGGGACATAGCCATGTCTAGGTTTGAGAACGACTAAGGAGTCATTAGGACCAAACTCAAGACAGGACGCGCTGGTGGACAGCGCGTGTAGGTCTCCCACCCGTTTTACTGACGCGAGCGCGAGTAGAAAAACGGTCTTAAGCGACAGGTGCTTTAGGTCCACGGTGCTTAACGGTTCGAATGGGGGAGCTTTCATAGCATCAAAAACTATGGAAAGGTCCCAAATCGGCACCGAAGGGGGGCGAGGGGGGTTCATCCTTCTAGCTCCCCTGAGGAAGCGGACTACCAACCCATCTTTGCCCAGTGACTGGCCGCGCCGGGGTTCAGCAAACGCCGCAACGGCTGCCACATACACCTTAAGAGTGGACGGGGATCTGCCCTTGTCCAGCATCTCTTGGAGAAAATTTAGCAAGGAGGGAACCTCGCATAACCGTGGGTCCAGACCCTTTTCGGTGCACCACTTTGAAAACACAGACCATTTTGACCCATAGAGCCTTCTGGTAGAAGCCGCTCTAGCCTGTATGATCGTGTTTAACACTCCCTCTGGCAAAGCAACGGGTAGTCGTTGATCACCCACGCGTGTAGCGCCCAGCGCTCTGGGTGGGGATGCCAGATCGTGCCGCGAGCTTGGGAGAGGAGATCTGCTCTGACTGGAATGGGCCACGGCGCTGTCTGTGACAGCTGCGTGAGCTCCGGAAACCAAGTCTGACCCTCCCAGCGCGGGGCTATGAGGAGCACCGAGTGCTGCGCTTCTCTGATTCTCTGGAGCACCTGCGGTAGCAGAGAGACCGGAGGGAAAGCATAAAGCGGGCGGCTGGGCCAGGTTTGGGCTAGCGCGTCCTCGCTCTTTGAGAAAAATATTGGGCAGTGGGTGTTCTCCGCCGAGGCGAAGAGGTCCACCTCTGCTCTGCCGAATAGACGCCACAGTTTCTGAACTGTAAGAGGATGCAGGGACCATTCCCCGGGGAACTCTGTAAGTGGGAATGAATATATGTACCTGTGACAAAAGGCCAGCGGAGCGGGCCGGTGATTGTGAAGTACAAAAGCACATTATGGAGAGGGAACAGAGCGAGCTCGGTCTGCGTAATTAACCCCCTATAGTGCAGCTCAACCAGAAGAGCTGAAAACATACTAGACTGCTAGTAGTTTAGCCTGCAAGGCGGGTACTTCCAGATTGTAAAATCTGACAAAGGTGGAGGGGGAAGCCCATCCCGCTGCCACACAAATGTCGTGAATGGAAATTCCGCTGGACCATGCCCACGATGAGGCCATGCCTCTAGTGGAATGAGCCCTGATGCCCAGAGGGCATGGCTGGTCTTTAGATGCGTATGCTGATGCAATGGCATCGACAATCCATCTAGATAGAGACTGTTTCGAGGCGGCCAACCCCTTGGTGCGCCCACCGAACGAAACAAAAAGCTGCTCGGATCGTCTGACCGGAGCAGTGCGAGTAACATATAATCTCAGGGCCCTGACCGGACATAGGAGATTAGAATCAGTTTCGCTATCGGATGCAGGCAGAGCCGATAGGGATATAACTTGTGCCCTGAACGGGGTACTGATCGCTTTGGGGACATAGCCATGTCTAGGTTTGAGAACGACTAAGGAGTCATTAGGACCAAACTCAAGACAGGACGCGCTGGTGGACAGCGCGTGTAGGTCTCCCACCCGTTTTACTGACGCGAGCGCGAGTAGAAAAACGGTCTTAAGCGACAGGTGCTTTAGGTCCACGGTGCTTAACGGTTCGAATGGGGGAGCTTTCATAGCATCAAAAACTATGGAAAGGTCCCAAATCGGCACCGAAGGGGGGCGAGGGGGGTTCATCCTTCTAGCTCCCCTGAGGAAGCGGACTACCAACCCATCTTTGCCCAGTGACTGGCCGCGCCGGGGTTCAGCAAACGCCGCAACGGCTGCCACATACACCTTAAGAGTGGACGGGGATCTGCCCTTGTCCAGCATCTCTTGGAGAAAATTTAGCAAGGAGGGAACCTCGCATAACCGTGGGTCCAGACCCTTTTCGGTGCACCACTTTGAAAACACAGACCATTTTGACCCATAGAGCCTTCTGGTAGAAGCCGCTCTAGCCTGTATGATCGTGTTTAACACTCCCTCTGGCAAAGCAACGGGTAGTCGTTGATCACCCACGCGTGTAGCGCCCAGCGCTCTGGGTGGGGATGCCAGATCGTGCCGCGAGCTTGGGAGAGGAGATCTGCTCTGACTGGAATGGGCCACAGCGCTGTCTGTGACAGCTGCGTGAGCTCCGGAAACCAAGTCTGACCCTCCCAGCGCGGGGCTATGAGGAGCACCGAGTGCTGCGCTTCTCTGATTCTCTGGAGCACCTGCGGTAGCAGAGAGACCGGAGGGAAAGCATAAAGCGGGCGGCTGGGCCAGGTTTGGGCTAGCGCGTCCTCGCTCTTTGAGAAAAATATTGGGCAGTGGGTGTTCTCCGCCGAGGCGAAGAGGTCCACCTCTGCTCTGCCGAATAGACGCCACAGTTTCTGAACTGTAAGAGGATGCAGGGACCATTCCCCGGGGGGAATGGGGTTCCTGGACAGGCTGTCTGGACCGTCGTTCAGATGTCCCGGCACGTGCGTCGCTCTGAGCGAGAGCAGGTGACACTGAGACCAAACCAAGATGCTGGAAAAGATTCCTGGATCTGACTCCGCCCTGACGGTTTAGATAAGAGACCACGGCTATATTGTCCGAACGGATCAGCACGTGGTGGCCCTGAATGCGCGGGAGGAAACGCATGAGCGCGTTCTCGACCGCCAACATCTCCAAACAGTTTATGTGAAGGAGGCTCTCTTGAGCTGACCAGGGGCCGAAGGCCGGTGAGCCCTCGCAGACCGCCCCCGAACCCGTGTTGGAGGCATCTGTCGAGATGACTTTTCGGCGTGAAACTGTCCCCATGGAAACGCCCGCTGAAACCATTCTGCCACTAACCATGGCTGCAGAGCTGTGATACAGGTCTGCGTTACCTTTATCAGCTGGTGGCCCGTGGACCACGCTCGGTGAGACACACGGCTCTTCAACCAGAGCTGAAGCGGGCGCATGCGCAGTAACCCCAGCTGGAGTACCGCGGAGGCTGAGGCCATACAACCCAACGCTCTCTGAAAAGTTTTCAAAGGCGTGAGTCTGTTCATCTGAAAGGATGCGGCGAGACGCTGCACACGGTGCGCGCGCTGCGTTGACAGACGCGCCGTCATCATAACCGAGTCCAGCTCTATACCCAAGAAGGAGATAGTCTGACTGGGTTGTAGTACGCTCTTTGTCCAGTTGACAGAGAGGCCCAAAGCTTCCAGATGGTCGAGGAGAACTGTACGATGAGACAGTAACTCTCTCTGAGATTGTGCCAAAATCAGCCAGTCGTCCAAGTAGTTCAGTATTCGCAGCCCCTGACTCCGCAGGGGGGCGAGCGCCGTATCCATGCACTTCGTGAACGTACGGGGTGCCAGGGATAGGCCGAACGGTAGGACGGTGTATTGATAAACCTGGTCTTCGAAGGCGAAACGTAAGAATGGCCTGTGAAGGGGATTTATCTGGATCTGGAAGTATGCATCTTTCAGATCTAGAGATATGAACCAGTCCCCCTGGCGCACATGCGCGAGGAGTTTCCTGATAGTGAGCATTTTGAACGGTCTCTTTACGAGAGCTTTGTTCAGAGATCTGAGGTCTAATATTGGTCTGAGACCGCCGTCTTTCTTGGGGACAAGAAAATAACGGCCGTAAAACCCCGAATCGCTCATAGCCAGAGGCACCCTCTCTATAGCCCTCTTGCACAACAGGCTTGCTATCTCTGAACGGAGCAGTGACACTGCTTCTGGGTTCACAGTAGTTTCTAGCCGCGCTCGGAAGCGAGGAGGGCGGCGGCGAAACTGTAAGCGATAGCCTAGCTTTATTGTGTTCAACACCCACTGGGAGATTCCCGGAATAGCTTCCCACGTTTTGAAGCGTGACGCTAGGGGGTGAATGGCTACATGGTCCCCATTGCTGCACTTCGCGGGCTGCGCGAGCGCGCTGATAGTGTTTATAACAGCGGGACTTACACTTGGAGAGGAGTTTGAGGGCCCTGTAACAGAGTGAACAGAGGTGGGACGCGCACACTGGCTTGTGGGCGCGCTTACGCACTCTGAGACTCGAGCGGGGTAGTCCCGCATTATGAGAGTGGACTCTGTGTGAGACAGGGGAACTGAAGTGCTTTTGTGTATGAGTGAACACAGTGTTGTGGGCACATTTCGTACACAAGAGGCTTTTATGCTCTTTTTGAGATTTCTCTGGGTCGCCGTGAAAACGGCGTTTGTGCTCATGCAAGCGGGAAGGGAAACCGGCTTGGTTATGGCTGAAAACACTGCTGCAGTAGCCGCCTGGGCGGGGACTAACAGAGGGCGAATCTTTGACGGCGGTCCGGCCGCAGCGGGAGAGCGCCGTCTTTTTCTTCTCAGCTGTGCTAGGCAGACTTTGGTTGCTCAGGTTTCAGCGCGATTCTAGGCCGAGGCCCCCGAGGAGGCGGCGGCCTGTGACGGCTGTCAGAGCGGGAACGCGGGCGGCCGCCCTGGCGTCGCTGAGCAGTCTGGCTGTGCTGAGCTGTGCGCTGGGGTGGGGCTCGTGCAGGAGGCTGATCACGTGGGCGGCCTGCAGAGGAGCTAGCGCGACGAGGCAGAAAGAGGTTCATGGCCTGAGAAGCTTTCTGAACTTCGGAGAAGCGGTCGACGATACCCGTGACGGCAGATCCGAAGAGGCCGGCTGGAGAGAGCGGGGCGTTGAGAAAGGCGGCGCGCTCGGAATCTCCCATGTCGGCGAGAGTGAGCCATAGGTGTCTCTCAGACACACAGATGGCGGCCATGCATTTCCCCAGGGCTGAAGCAGCAGACTTTGTGGCGCGAAGGGCAACGTCCGTGGCGCTTCTCAAATCTGCAACAGAAGGGGGGTTCTTTCCGCCCTCATCCCACTCATGCAGCAACTCGCCTTGCAGAATTTGCAGCACGGACATCGAGTGGAGTGCAGACGCTGCCTGGCCGGCGGCTGAATATGCGCGGCCGTGAAAACTTGAAGTCGCTCTGCAGGCTTTCGAGGGAAGCACAGGTGATGAGCGCCATCTAGCAGAGGGCGGGCATAAGTGTGCGGCGACCAAGTGTTCCACAGGAGGGATGGCGAGGTAGCCCTTCTCTGCGGCTCCGTCCACAACGCGGAGCGGGGTGGAAGAGTCAGAGCCAGATCTGGCAGAGAGCGGGGCATTCCAGGACTTTGAGAGCTCAGCGTGTAGCTCAGGCAGGAAGGGCGCAGCCCGTTTGGCAGCAGGAGTCGAGCGCTGGCAGAGGTAGCTGCCGTCCATGCGGTTGATGGTCTGCTCGGGGGGAGGAGACCAATCGAAGACCGAGGCGCTCAACGGCCTGTGTGAGGAGGCGCATTAGCTCTCCTTCAATGCCAGCGCGAGTCCTGGAAGATTTGCGGTTCGAGGAGACCTGAGAACCGGACCAATCCTCACTGTCGGAAGCGAGAAGCGAACAAGTGTCCTTGATGTCCGCGGCGTCATCGGAGGCAACAGAGCTACCACTCGGCGGCAACTGTTCGTCCGGAAGCGGCGGAGAAGGAGAGCGGGAGGCTACAGGCTCCGGCGGAATGAACGCTTCTTGCTGGGGCTCCGGCGGCCTCTGAGCGCGGCGTTTCTTCTTCCGCGGCGCAGGCAGAGGCGGCTTGGGAGCATTTTTTGCAGCCAACAGTCGAGCCCGCAGGGTCAACATAGGCATGGTATCGCAGAAGTCGCAGCCGCCATCGGCGAGGGCGACTTCGGCGTGCTCCGGTCCGAGGCAGAGGGCGCAGATGACGTGGCGGGTCTCCAGCCTCGAGGGGAGCGCGGCAGGAGCCGCAGGAATTCCGAGACATCTTTAAAAAGACGCTCGCTCTTTTAGATACAATAAGGAAAACTCTGAGTAAAGGATACACTCCATCGGATGGCGCTAGCTCACAGGACGGCTGAAGGTGGCGAAGTCGGCCGGCTTCCTCAGTCTCCCAAACGCTCGCTAGAAGGTGCCTTTTCGACGACGGCGGCTTCTCTCTCAGGATCAGCAGATGCAGGTGCGTCGCTGAAGGATGAAAAATCAGTTTATTCAGCCTATTTCGGGATATTTATAGTCTCGTCCACACCCGTTTCGGCGGGCGGTGACGCATTGAGAGCGAGACAGACTCTCATTGGTCGCGGGTTCACTCGCGCTCCCTCATAGGCTTAAGCAGTTCTCCGTGAGCGAACCAATGAGCGGCTAGCTAGCCCTCTCATGGTCTGCTGCAGCTGAACTGCGTTGACAATGGATACAAAATTATAGGATAATTTTTTGGCTTCAATTTCTCAGAAAGATGGAATCTTTCCCATAGCGTAGCTAGCTTACGCAATACGAGAGAACCTCTCGTAAGAGAACTTAATAAAGATACATTTTGTACATATTCATGCCTCATTGTCTGGTGATTATGGGAAGGAGATCGAACTTGTGTGCCCTTAATTGGTGTTTCCCTAGCTAATTCAATGCTGGGGTGGCGTAGCCGCTACTTGCTATAGCTCTGTATATGAGAGCGTCCCCGTCATGCCACATTATATTAGCATAATGAAAAATGAGAGAGGCTGTAGAACAAATCAGTATTATGAAACAAACTGTTTCATACAAAAGGATTTTACTAATTTTCTCTGGGCCAAATATTAAAATGAGACTGACACAGACACAGAAAGGCACACAACTCTTAACACATATTAATGGATATGGTGTAAACGCTGATGTATTTTCATGTTGATACATATATGTGAGCATGACATATGTGCGCAGAGTTCCTCTCATGAGTTCAAACACTTTCTCTGATGTGATCATATAAAAGTGTGAAGTTTACTTTGTATTCAAAGAAGCTCACCTCGGATCACTTCAGACTGCTGGATATATTTCCACTTTGTGCTTTCTTTTGAACATCCTTAAAAGGATACGGCTGTGCTCACAATCAAGAGCCATAGCCATTTTTAAGTTTATTAGAGCTAAGCACAGGCTTTTTTGTATTTGTTTTCTGTCTCTCACCAAATAATGGCACCCAGAAGTAGTGAATTACTGAGAACGGGTGTTTATGTACCTCATAACAAGAGCTGATGCTTTTATGCCATAATAGTGTCGGAAAAACTGAGAAATGTACCTTTATTCCAACAGAATGACCTTCTAGCTAAAAAGCAGAAAGCAGTGCTTTATGGGAAATCAGGAACATAAAAGGAAAACTAAACGATCGCTTTGCCTGGACTTTAAAAATAAAGCCTTCGTTCCTGAAAATTTTCTCATTTCAGTGTTGACATGGCCTCTATTGCTTGTTGAGGTCATACGCTTTGATGCAATATGTAACAGTGCTCTAAGAGTCAGAATAAACCCACAGTAATTGATCTTCAAGTACATAGATGGGAAAGCACATAGATCACTTCTGGGATTGACAAGGGTTCACAATGAAGGTTAAACCTTGGCTGACAAACTGAATGGTACCAAAAGACATAGTCAGATATATGGCCTCTGTGCCTACAAAGACATGGGATTAGCTCCAAAGAAAACAACATCTCCTCAGAGAAAAACAAGCAGAAATCAGATAAGTATTTTCATCTCTTGTTGACTGTTATTGATAGACCCCTTTACACTTGGCATTAAAAAGTTTCACATCCAAATAGTATGTTCTTGAACTGGGTTGCTTTTAGACCTTGCCGCTATAGAAAATATAGAAAATGGAAAGAGGAGGCTACAGAGAAACATTTTCCTTAATTATTCTGAATTTGAAAAACATTGGAAGATATTTCAAAAAGCTTTCCATCATTTTGAAAGGTAAAAATAAGGTAATGTATATGGTCTGTTGCATTTATCCTACTTCCCACAGTAAAGGACGCTATGCAACACAGAGCTTGGTTAGAAAAAAGGAGCTTTAGCAAGTTCTTGTGATATCAGAGCAACAGCACCAAACATTGCAATATTTTACCGACAAACAAAAGTAGACCATGGAATAATATTTGCTGCTCAATCTTTCAAAGTGATGAATAATGATTACTTGTAAGGGAAACATCGAATGGAGTAGACCAAATACGTATGTAGATATATGCGGCTAACGCATTAGCATTTACATTTACATTTTCAAATGCAGTTAGAATCCATCTCTGACCATCTCTGAATGTGGTTGCTCAGTAATCTGCTCAAAATGAGCCTTGGATGCACTATAGGTACACCTGACATTTAATGTGGTCAAGTGCTATCTGAATGTGATACGATCAAACACGTTGATGTCAGGGGAAAATTAAGCCATAGTCATCCTTTCTTCAGTGAACATTTGTCATCTTAAAGAAGAATAAATATCAAATGAGTACATCCAAATGAGAAAACATAATCTAAATGTTCCTCTACAAATGCCTGCTTTGATTAGAACAAATGTCAGAGTTTGTTATTGTCATTTTTCAAATGTCATTAACCTTGTATTTTTACCTCAAAGTCTCAGAGGGAGGCGTCCCAAGAGCCATGACTGGGGAAAGAAGATAAATTCCCTGCACTTTTGCTCTCAGACCAAATTATTTCTGGAAGTTTTAATTGGTATGAACTTCATGGTAGAGTGCCACCACAGTCGTCTTGAAGTATTGCTTGGGTAAAAACAATCTATCAGTGGCCAGCACATTTGAACTCTGGCAAAGCTCTCTAAAATAAACTTGAATTGAAAGATATAGTGACAGAAAAAAAAAATAGATCTCTGGGCTGTTTTTGCAGTAATTGAAGGCCTGTGAGTGTTCATTTTGACATCTTGGAAGACAGGTTTTTCCTATTTTCTTTTGTACTGTCAGTGAGATGGCCAGCTCAAGAGTTCATGCACCATACAGCAATAAGCCTAATAATGATACCAATGTATCCATGCTTAGGAGTTGACAGGATGAAACCCATATCCGAGCAAAAATACTAAGAGGCAGAGTGTATGCCTCATGGATTTCAGAATATTAAATGTTCTGTTAATATTTGACAAAAGATAATAATCAACACTGTTCACAACATTACTAAGCCAAAACACTATACTTTCAGAAACAATGTAAAAAAAAAAAAAAATCTGTAACTGTATGCATATTTAGCAATTTATAAGACAGGAAATTTCCACTGACCTTAACGATGAGATGTTTAGTTGTAGCACCACTAGCATCACCAAAAGAACTGCAAAAACAATGGCTGTTGCAAATTCCAATGCCTCAAACTCACACCATTGATTGGTGAAACCATTGATTGATGAAACCATTGATAACTGATTTGGGGAGGGGGGGGGGGGGGTGTTGCCGTGTCATAATTAAGAAACAAATAAAGCAATGTTATGATAACAACACAGAGTCACAATGTGTTGTAGGGAACTCAAGTTTACAAATGGCTTACTTGTAAGTAGTACAACATAGTCTCTGCATATTAAACTTGGATAGAAGAAAATATTTAAAAATTACATGCTTCAGCTTTAAATTTTGAATGTATCAGCTCCCATCTGAGCTCCCACATCTAAGAATACACCAAACAATCTGTGTGTAACAGTTTCCTGTTTTCTTTGTAGTATGTAATTCACTCAGACATCAGGAATGCCCAGATCCCCAGATGCTGGAACCAGATCTTTGACTTTTAAACCATGCCCTGATATGTAAAAATAAAAATTCCCAGATAAGGGAACCCCACACCCTCATACAATTACACAGGACAGCACCAATAAACTCCCACAATAATACAAACATGAACTGTTATTTTACTCCCTTTATTTTCCATAGGCTATATATATATATATATATATATATATATATATATATATAATATATATATATATATATATATATATATATATATATATATATATATATATATATATATATATATATATATATATATATATATCAAAAAAGGCTCAAAGGGTACATTAGGGTAAATCAGTGATACAGAGTAATGTAGGAACCCTAAAATGTGATTACAACAAACTGCAGATGTTGAAAGAGCAATGATGGTTTCAGATAACCTTGATTCAACTCAATATAGTAGTATATAAGTGAAAAAAAGTAAAATACCATGGACACATTTCCATGCAGTTTAGTTTCCATGGTGACAGTGTGACCTATTGTGCCAAATGAGATAAATAGTGTTAAAGTCAACAAGAGTATTATAGAGTATCTAAACGACACAGAGGATAATAATTGTCAAGGATAGCAGAAGCTCACTAAGATATCTGATGACACATTTTTCAAGATCATTACAGCCCTTCTCAGTTAATTAGCTTCTAACTGTCAAGTTTATTGGTTCATTGATGCTTTTTTAAATACTGAAACAATTCTGTCAATAGCCTGCTTTTATAGAGAGTAATTAACATTTGCAATTGATTAACCTTGTGTGTGTCTTCGGGTGACAGTAGAACATTTAATACAACAAATATAAAAAAGCTTGAATCAGCATAATACTTGGCTGTCACTTTCAAAGAGCACAAATGTTCTTTTACCAAGTCGTTGTGAAGTACACTCCTCAACAAATCAGCAAAAACATCCTGGTTTTGGTAACATCATTGCATGGTATGACTAAGGCAGTCATAATGACATATTGGGCCCTATCTTGCACCCAGCGCAATTTACTTTGTACACTGCTGAAGGATGCATGACCTAGAAGAGCGCAAAGAGCGAGCTGGAGTGTGAGGGGTAACTAAACTGCAGAGATGGGCAAGGGCCGTCCCATGAATCGCTTTATACGTTAAAACCAATGTTTTGAATTTGATGCGTGCTTGTATAGGCAGCCAATGCAGGTCATAGAGTACCGGGGTGATATGTTGTCGAGCAATTGTATGTGTCAAAAGCCGGGCGGCTGAATTTTGAATATATTGCAATTTTTTGATGGATCGGACCAGCATAGAGTTTATTGCAGTAATCAAGCCGCAACGTAATAAAGGCGTGAATAAGCTTTTCTGCATCTGAGAGCGATAGAAACGATCGCAGTCTGGCGATATTTCTAAGATGAAAAAATGCAGTTTTTGATATCATTTTAATATGAGCATCAAACATCAGTTCTGGAAATAAAATAACGAAACAAAAAAATCTGAGTTCAAAAATAACCCCAAGATTGCGCACTTGTGAGGACGGAGTAATAAAATCATAGCTAGTAATCAAATTTAAACTGTTAAATTTTAGTAAACCCGTTGGAGTACCGACAAATAGAAGTTCTGTTTTCGATTCATTAAGCTTAAGAAAGTTGTCGTTCATCCAGGCTTTTATCTCCTCCAAGCAGGTGGTGAGGGCTGTAACTGCAAGGTTTGGATCAGGGTGCATGCTGATATAGATCTGCTTATCATCACCATAACGGTGAAACCCAAAGGCAAACATATAAATGCTAAATAAGATAGGACCAAGCACAGACCCTTGTGGGACACCATGCGGAACTAGTGTAGGCGTAGATTTGTATTTACCCAAAGACACAAACTGGAATCGATTTGTGAGATAGGATGTAAACCATTCAAACACAGTACCAGAGATTCCTAGCCATACAGACAATCTGTCAAGAAGGGCAGCATGAGTTATAGTGTCAAAAGCAGCAATGATGTCTAATAATACTAAAATACTACAGGCACCCATATCTGCAGAAATGAGAAGATCGTTTGTGACCCGGACAAGAGCAGTCTCAGTACTATGGCCTGATCTAAATCCAGACTGGAATGGTTCTAGGAGATTGTTCATGGACAGGTATTGCTGTAGCTGGCCAACTACAACTTGTTCCAGGACCTTAGCCAGAAAAGGTAGATGGGCAATAGGTCTATAGTTAGAAAGAACCAGTCTTTTTAAGGACTGGTGAGATGGCAGCTAACTTAAGTGCTGAAGGAACCTCACCAGTTAATAAAGAGTGATTAATGATACCAGTGATAGAGGGGCACAATAGTGTTAAGCACTTTTTAAGATCTCAGTAGGCATGGGGTCAAGAGAGCATGTAGATGAATTCATAGACATGACCAGTTTTGAAATATCATCTGTGCTAACAGTGACAAAATTAGTGAAAGTAGAAGATAAGTTTGTAGGATGTGGCTCGTTACACAGCCGAGAGGAACGAGTATCATGGAGCTATAGATATCTTGAACTTTCTCTGTAAAGTATTCATGAAATTTGTTACACATCGCAGCAGAGGAAGAAAGGTTTTGGTTATGAGGTGTAAAAAGTTTGTTAATTGTTTTAAACATCAATCTTGGATTACCTGCACCTTCATTAATCATATGTGAGTAATATCTCTCTCTAGTTGATTTAAGGGCAAGATGATATTTCATTTGCTGTTCTTCAAACATCAGTTTATGGACAGTAAGGCCAGTTTTTCTGTACAAGTGCTCAGTCTTTCTTCCTTTGGTTTTAAAGGGTACCTATCATGGAATTTTGAAAATTACCTTTCATGTAGTGTGTAACATAGATCTAAGTGAACAAAAACATCCTGCAAAGTTTTAAATATGAAAGTTCACCGTATACAAAGTTATTGTCTCTCAAAAGTAAGAGTCGACTCTGAGTCGCTGATATGAATCGATAGACGAACGATGCTTTCTCTCCAGCTTTCGTACGTCACTTGTACAAGTTATTTGAATTCGACACGCCCACTCAGTGCGCGCGCCGAGCAGACAGAGAAACCTGAACACCATCATGTCGACGAGACTCTGTTCTGAAGTGCGAATCAAAAGCAAACTTTTTTTTCACTGCCCAGGGACAAGCATGTGAAGACTCAGTGGCTAGAGTTTATATTTACAACTATACCACACAAGTATAGCCACCTTGAGCTGTGTTCGCGTTATTTTAATGACGATTGCTTCACAAACACAAATGCTTTCAAGTGTGGATTCGCGATCAGCTTCCTCCTCCGAATCACAACCTGTAAGTACTATTAATAATTGTTGCTTTTATGTATGTGTGTGTGTGTGTGTGTGCGTGTGTGCGTGCGTGCGTGCGTGTGTGTGTGTGTGTGAGAGTGAGAGTTACGCTCAGCAGCTTCTAGGTCTCCAATGTCATTTTTTTTGTTTTTTGAAATATGTGAAATTATGTGAAGCGTATTGTAGTACTGCAGTGCTTTATCAATATGTTTAAGCTTTGGGCTAACGCAAAATATAACTGACTGCGTCATCTGACCACTCACCGCCGATTAGCGTCACGCAAAGGAGGGGTTTGGACAAATGAGTCGTCAAACGAATCATTAGGGAGTCGGTGAGCAAATCAGGTAAAAATAAATGCATATTATAAGACAACAAGTTTTTTTGTCATTGCATGCATGTAAAACTGTTGTTGGGGACTCCCAGAACATTATTAGGAACATTTTAAATGCCATAATAGGTACCCTTTAAGTGCACGCAATTCATTAGTAAACCAAGGGGATGATCTAGCGAAAGAAACGACTCGTTCCTTCAATGTCCACAGAATCAGTCACAGGAAGCTCAGCAGTAGTGCTAAGGAGCAACTGGGGATCAATGTTCTTAATATTTCTAAATGTTATGACACGCTCTTTAACAACTTTTAAAGAGGCAGAGATGGTAAATTCACAGGTTAATAAATTATGGTTGCTGAAGTACAGGTCCTTAATTCCAAGTTGGTTGACATCTAGCCCGACTGTGCAGACCAAATCCAATGTGTGTCCAGATTTATGTGTGGGGAAATCAACATGCTGATTAAAATTAAAGCAGTCCAATACATGCATGAGATTAGCTGTTTGAGAACAGTCTGGGTTATCAACATGTATATTTATGTCCCCTACTAGCAAAATATCTGAACAATTCGAACTCAATAAAGTCAGTAGTTCATCAAGTTCAGAAAAAAAGAATTTACCTTAGGAGGACGATAAATAAGTATAATAAATACAGGAGAGTTTCCATTAATTTTTACCACCAAGCACTCAAAAAAAGACATTTCGGGTGTAGTGATTAAAGCAATGGGCAGTTCAGATTTATATAAAATTGCAAGACCACCACCTTTACCGGTAAGTCTAGGTTTGTCAATATATGTATATCGAGGTGGCAAGGCCAGGTTCAAGTTGTAAAAGTCATTTTGTTGATGCCATGTCTCACTAAGACAAAGACAGTCAAGTTCCCTTTCGTTGTCACTCCGAGTTCCGAAATGGGGGGTTTCGCTTAGAAAGCCTATCAACTTCGAGTATACAAAACGAGCCAATGGCAAAGAAATGCCATGGGTCTGCGGAATTTGCATGACGTAACTCCGCCCCACCTCGTGGGTATAAAAGGAGGAAGTCCGCAGAATGCAGATATGTTTTCGCTTCAGAGCCAAGTTTATTTCTTCACTCCACAAGCCATCTCTGAATTGTCAGCTTCACAAGCGAGTTCCTCAGTGTTGGTGTGACGGCGATCTCCGGCGGGCGCGCTTCCTGCTTATCTGTGCATGCGCCATGTGCAATGGTCATGCTGCCGCAGGCTCCTGGACAGGACCCCAGCGCCTATGGCATGTCAATTGCCTCGAGTTGCTGGCAGTACGCCTTGCCCTGCACCGCTTTCAGGGGTCAACACGTACTAGTCAGATCAGACAATACCGCCACAGTAGCGTACATCAACCATCAAGGAGGTCTACGCTCGCGCCGTATGTCGCAACTCGCCCGCCACCTGCTCTTATGGAGTCAGAAGCATCTGAGGTCGCTTCAAGCTATTTACATTCCCGGAGCCCTGAACAGTGCAGCCGACGAGCTCTCAGGGTTTCAGCCCCTCCCTGGCGTTGGTTCAGCTGATTTGGGACCAGTTCGGGGACGCACAGATAGATCTGTTTGCCTCTCACGACTCGACCCACTGCGACCTGTATTATTCCCTGACCGAGGGCACGCTCGACACGGATACACTGGCGCACAGATGGCCGTGGGGCCGCAAATATGCGTTTCCCCCAGTGAGCCTTCTTGCGCAGGTTTTGCGCAAAGTCAAGGAGGACGAGGAGCAGGTCCTTCTGGTTGCACCCTACTGGCCCACCCGGACCTGGTTCTCCGAACTCATACTCCTCGCGACAGCACCTCCTTGGCCCATTCCTCTGAGGAAGGACCTTCTTTCTCAGGGACGGGGCACCCTGTGGCACCCTCGTCCCGATCTTTGGAGCCTCCACGTGTGGGTCCTGGACGGGACTAGGCAGGTTTGAGTACCCTACCACCTGCGGAGGTGGCTACCATCACTTCCGCTGGAGCGTCGTCCACGAGACACGTCTACGCGTTGAAGTGGAACCTCTTCGTCAGCTGGTGCTCTTCTCGCCGAGAAGACCCCTGGAGATGCTCGATCAGTGTTGTGCTTTCCTTCCTTCAAGATGGGTTGGAGCGAAGGCTGTCTCCCTCCACCCTCAAAGTCTATGTTGCCGCTATCGCTGCACACCATGATTTGGTAGAAGGTAAATCTGTGGGAAAGCATGACCTGGTCATCAGGTTCCCGAGAGGAGCGAGGAGACTGAATCCTCCTCGCCCTCCTCTCGTTCCCTCTTGGGACCTCGCAGTGGTTCTAACTGCCCTGCAGAGTGCTCCCTTTGAGCCTTTGCAATCAGTGGACCTTAAGCTCCTGTCAATGAAGACAGCGCTCCTGGTTGCACTGGCCTCTATCAAGACGGTAGGGGACCTGCACGCATTTTCCGTTGACGAAGCGTGCCTGGAATTCAGGCCGGCTTACTCTCACGTGATCCTGAGACCCCGGGATATGTTCCCAAGGTTCCTACCACTCCCTTCCGGGACCAGGTGGTGAACCTGCAAGCGCTGCCCTCGGAGGAGGCAGACCCAGCCTTGGCACTGCTCTGTCCAGTACGTGCTCTCCGCACCTATGTAGACAGAACGCAGTGTTTCAGGACCTCAGACCAGCTCTTTGTCTGTTATGGTGGGAAGCTGAAGGGAAAGGCTCTCTCCAAGCAGAGGTTGTCTCACTGGATAGTGGACACCATTGCTTTGGCATACCAGCAGCAAGGTCGACTGTGCCCCCTTGGTGTGGCATCCTCTTGGGCTCTAGCGCATGGCGCCTCGCTAACAGACATCTGCAGAGCTGCAGGCTGGGCGACACCTAACACATTCGCCAGATTCTATAATCTCCGAGTGGAGCCAGTCTCCTCCCATGTACTGTCTTTTTCAAGCTAACATGGGACCCGTTCAGGTGTCTTCGCTTGCTCGCCATTCCACTCCACGGACTGGATGCGTGCGATATTCCTCAGGTGAGCTTTCCGAAAGCCCTGAGTTCCTCCTGCACTCCTGACGTCAGCGCCAGTGTCTCTTCCCTGAGCGTCGGCTAGGTGCCTCCCGTGTGCATGGTCCCTCTCCGGAGCAACCCCTATGTGTGTATTTCCACTGTAAGCCTCTCTAAGCATGTGTCTTTCCCTTGGCAAGCCACCTTGCCACCTCCTTTGGTTGAAATATTCCATCTGCGGCTGGATACCCCAGTGTTCTCCATATGTTTCATTCGGGTCATATGTGTATTCTCTAAGTCCCCCCCGTTGGGCTGGCAATATTTTGCATATTTCCTCTAAACTATGGGATATGCTCCCCAGTGTACCTTGGTATTTCCTGTGTTAAATAGGAGTCCTGCTAGTCTCACGACAGGGATCTCAGATTTATGCAGGACACTGGAAGACAGCTGTGAAGGTGGTGTGATTAGACTGGTAACCCCATTCGTCGTCATCGAACGGAACTCGGAGTGACAACGAAAGGGAACGTCTCGGTTGCGGATGTAACCCTCGTTCCCTGAGTAGGGAACGGAGACGGTCCGTCTACTTGCCACTTCCGCTGTACCGCGGGGATCGCCTGAGCTCAGTCTTGGCTCCTCAGCGAAGAAACATATCTGCATTCTGCGGACTTCCTCCTTTTATACCCACGAGGTGGGGCGGAGTTACGTCATGCAAATTCCGCAGACCCATGGTATTTCTTTGCCATTGGCTCGTTTTGTATACTCGAAGTTGATAGGCTTTCTAAGCGAAACCCCCCATTTGTCATCATCTGACGTAACGTCTCCGTTCCCTACTCAGGGAACGAGGGTTACATCCATAACCGAAACGTTTTCCATCCAAGATTGTATCCTAGAGCAGTGCTGCTTTCTTATTCATGGACCGCACGTTTAATTGTGCAAGTCTAATTTTAGATATTGCATGCTCATCATGCTTATTCTCTGAGGACATGCGTGGACAGGATAGATTAGTACAAATGCCACGGGAACTTGGATGTCCAAATCTCCGGGAGTCGGAGCAAAACACATTTATGCAAGCCGGCAGGTCATGGCCCATACGAGAGTCACAATGTACATATTTTCACCGACACAGCAGTTCGGATGCTCTCAGGACATTTTGAGTACAGTCACTTAAAGGTAATTGAAGATCCAATGATAAAAGTTCAGAGAATAAGTACCTTATCATATTGGGGTTCCACAGTTTAAGTTCCTGTATTTCAGTGAGTCCGATTAGACCAAGGTGATGAATATTGCGAGTGAAAACGTACTCGGTTACTAACGTAACCTCGGTTCTCTCTAGAGAGGGAACGAGTACTGCGTAATATCTTACGCTACGGGGAAAACTCTTTTCCACGAGATATTGAAGCCAAAAATTATCCTTAATTTTTTTTATGTAAAACGCTTTGCGGCAGCAAGCAGACATAGGCGAGACAGCTCGCGCGCCTATTGGCTGCCCTGCGGCAACAGCAGCAGCCTATCGAGAGAGGCTCTGCGTGACGTCACGACGAATGGGGGCCTTTCGCGCCCATATAGTCACGTCCCGCCAGAAAGGGCGTGGTCTCGCCCTATAACTAGGCTCGATAGCTGCTCTACGTTGGTTTTCATCGCCGAAGCGAACCAGAGCGTATTCCAAGCACGGCAAGATACGCAGTACTCGTTCCCTCTCTAGAGAGAACCGAGGTTACGTTAGTAACCGAGTACGTTCTCTTACGAGAGTATCTCTCGTACTGCGTAATATCTTACGCTATGGGGAACACAATGCAACACGCCGTGCTGGTAGGGATCCAACACCAAAGTCCCAGGGGCCGAAGCCCGGGGCGCATATAGTGCATAATCACCATAACTCACAGAGAGTGAGGGAAGAGAGGCTAGAAGCATCATTCCCTGTAAATAGCATCCGAAGGAGCTAATCATGTGACAAATAGACCATACCGTCAGGGTGAAGATTCAGCCTGAACTGGGTGGCCACAAGTGTGTCGACATTTTAATGAGCTGCTGTACCGGTCAGTGAGCAATACGCAGGTCAAACTCAGTATCCGAGCCGCACAGCGGGCAGATAGCACTGAATTTTATACCGCCAAAAGCTTAGCTTGCAAGGCGGGAACCTCCAGGTTATAGTATTTTATAAATGTAGACGGCGAGGCCCAGCCCGCGGCCATACAAATATCTTGCAGGGTAACCCCGCTAGACCATGCCCACGAGGAGGCCATGCCTCTTGTGGAGTGCGCTCTAACACCCAAAGGGCACTGTAGGCCCTTAGAAGTGTAAGCCAGCGCTATGGCACCGACTATCCATCTGGATAGGCTCTGTTTCGAAGCGGCAAGTCCCTTAGCACGGCCGCCAAACGAAACGAAAAGCTGCTCAGTCTGTCTGAAACCAGACGAGCGGAACACATAAGCCCTTAGTGCCCTGACAGGGCCAAGGAGACTCGCGTCCTTCTCCTCATTGAGAACCGGAAGGGCAGACAGGGAAATCACCTGGGCCCTGAACGGTGTGTTGAGGGATTTTGGCACGTAGCTGTGCTTCGGTTTGAGTATGACCTTTGAGTCATTAGGTCCAAACTCCATGCATGACGTTCTCACTGAGAGCGCTTGCAAGTCCCCTACGCGCTTCACTGAAGCGAGAGCCATAAGAAACGCTGTCTTGAAAGACAAGTGTTTCATGTCTGACGACTGGATTGGCTCGAATGGGGCACCTTTCATGGCCTCCAAGACCGTGGAAAGGTCCCATGTCGGGACTGAAGGGGGCCTGGGAGGGTTTAGCCTCCGAGCTCCTCTAAGGAAACGCACGACAAGTCGTTCTTTCCTAGTGACTGGCCAGACACCGGTTTTACAAACGTTGCTATGGCCGCCACGTATACTTTGAGCGTGGAAGGGGTCCTGCCCTTATCCAGTAGCTCCTGAAGGAAGGAAAGCACTTCCGTAACCCCGCAGTCTACAGGTGAAAAGCTCTGCGCTTGACACCAAGCAGAGAACACAGACCACTTCGAGGTGTAGAGCCGTCTGGTAGACGGGGCTCTAGCCTGCGTGATCGTGTTTAACACTCCCTCTGGGAGGTCAGCGGGTACCCGTTGATGGCCCATGCGTGCAGGGACCACAAATCCGGGCGAGGATGCCAAATCGAGCCTCCCGCCTGAGAGAGGAGGTCTCTCCTCAACGGTAAAGGCCATGGGGCAGCGCTGGTCAGCTGCATCAGGACAGGGAACCACGACTGGTTTGTCCAGAGCGGAGCTATGAGTAGCACTGGGCATCCCTCCCTCCTGATTCGCCTCAACACCTGAGGCAGGAGTGAGACAGGGGGAAAAGCATATAGGGGGCGGCGGGGCCAAACATGGGCCAGCGCGTCCCGGCTTTTCGAGAAGAATCTCGGGCAGTGAGCGTTTTCTTGGGACGCGAACAGGTCCACCTGCGCTTTGCCAAACGTTTCCCACAGCAGCTGGATCGTCTGCGGGTGCAGAGACCATTCTCCTGCTGAGACGTTGTTTCTGGACAGCCTGTCTGGCCCCACATTTAGGTGACCAGGCACATGCGCCGCTCTCAGCGAGAGCAGGTTGTGCTGAGCCCAGACCAGGAGGCGTTCCGTCACCCTGTAAAGGTTTCGGGACCTGACGCCGCCCTGGCGATTTATGTACGCCACCACTGACATGTTGTCCGACCGGACCAATACGTGGTGGCCTATTATCTGGGGACAGAAGCGCCGTAGCGCTTTGTCGACTGCTATTAATTCCAAGCAGTTTATGTGAAGGAGCTCTCCCGTACTGACCATAGGCCAGCTAGCGGTCTGCCCTCGAGCAGTGCTCCCCACCCCGAAGTGGAGGCGTCCGTAGACACCACCTTCACACTCGAGGGGATCCCCAGACTCACACCTGACTGATACCAGTCGGTTACTTTCCACGGTTTCAGAGCCGAAATGCACTGAAGGTCGACCCTGAGGCGAAATAGACCTGCGGTCCACGCCCTGGGGGGAACTCGTGCTTTTTAGCCATAGCTGCAGTGGGCGCATGCAGAGCAGGCCCAACTGGAGTACGGAGGCTGCTGAGGCCATCAGACCCAGCATTTTCTGAAACCTTCTGAGCGGGACTATAGAGCCGTGGCGGAAGGATTTCGTGACGTGCTGAATATTCAATCCGCGCTCCGGTGACAGGCGTGCCGTCATGGATAGCGAGTCTAACACTGTTCCCAGAAAGGAAATTCTCCGACTGGGAAGCAGTGAGCTTTTCGCCCAATTGACTGTAAGGCCCAGCTCCTCGAGGTGCTCGAGTAAGGCGGCCCTGTGTTCTATGAGCTCCGTTCGTGAACGAGCTAGAATCAGCCAATCGTCCAAGTAGTTCAAAACTCGCATGCCCCGAAGTCTCAGGGGGGCGAGGGCCGCGTCCATGCACTTCGTGAACGTACGGGGTGCTAGGGACAGGCCGAACGGCAGGACTGTGTATTGATATGCCTGGCCCTCGAAGGCGAATCTCAAGAATCGCCTGTGATGGGACGCTATTTGTATTTGAAAATATGCGTCTTTCAGATCTATTGACATGAACCAGTCTCCCTGGCGCACTTGCGCAAGGATTTTCCTGGTCGTAAGCATTCTGAACTGGCGCTTCACAAGCGTTCTGTTCAGCAGTCGCAGATCTAGAATGAGTCTGAGCCCACCATCTTTTTTCGGTACCAGAAAATATCTGCTGTATAAGCCCCCTTCGCCCTGAGATAGAGGTTCTATAGCCCCTTTTCTCAGTAGTTTTGCTATCTCGGCTCGAAGTAGATGAAACACTTCGCTTTACACCGTAGTTTCGACGCGCGCCGTATAACGGCGGCAGCGTCGAGCGAACTGTAGCGAATAGCCTCTCGTTATAGTGTTCAACACCCATTCTGATACCCCGGGAAGCCTTGACCACGCATCTGCGTGAATAGCTAGGGGTAGAATGAAATCTGGGCTCTGGCCGCGGCAGGACGGCGGCTCGAGAGCCCCTGTGTACTGGGAACACAACACCGTGTTTACAGCGTTCAAGCGGGGGGCGCGCTGATCACAGCGGGCAGCCTGGCCGCACTCAGCTTCTCTATGGCGGGACGCGCAGAGAAAGCGAGCGGTGCGAATCCCGTGGGATTCGGCGCGTGTGAGGGAATGTGGGCACATTTACTAAATGCGGGCACATTTACTACACTGAGAATACTGTCAGCTCACGCCGACTAAATCACTGCTGTGTTTACAGCGTGCGAGGCGCGCGCTGATCACAGCTGGCAGCCTGGCCGCGCTCAGCTTCTCTGTGACGGGTTGTGCAGAGAAAACGAGCGGGGGCGAATCCCGTGAGATTCGGCGTGTCTGTGAGAAATGCGGGCGCGAGACAGCGGGCACATTTCCTGCACGGAGAATACTCGGCTCGTGCCGACTGAATCAACGCTGTGTTCACAGCGTGCGAGTGTTCTCATTCTTACAACACTCGTAACACCATCGGCCATGGCCGGAACACCAGAAAATGCACTCTTTATTGGATTTATCTGGGTAGCCATAGAAACGGCTTTTGTGCGCAGGCAAGCGGGCTGAGACACCGGCTGCTTCACTGCGAAATACACTGGGACAGTCACAACGCATGGAACTGAACGAGCGAGAAGTTTTGGTGGAAATCCGGCCGCAGCGGGATCTGAACACTGTCACTTTCCTAGAGAGACTAGGAAGGCCTTGAGACCTCGGGCTTTACCTCAATCCTCGGCCGGGGCCCGCGCTGAGGGGGGCGGCGTCCAGCAGAGCGAGAGCGCGGTGTTTGATCTCGGGCCTGGCGGCGCTGCTAGTTAGCCGAAACGACGGCCTTTGTGCGCAGGCAAGCGGGCTGTGGAACCAGCTTGCTAACTGCGAAATACACTGGAACAGTCACATTGCTTGGAACTGAACGAGCGAGAAGTTTTGGTGGAAATCCGGCCGCAGCGGGAACTGAACACCGTCGCTTTCCTATAGAGACTAGGAAGGCCTTGAGACCTCGGGCTTTATCTCAATCCTCGGCCTGGGCCCGCGCTGAGGGGGGCGGCGTCCAGTAGTGCTGGGTATTGACACAAATTTCACAATTCGATTCGATTTCGATTCACAAGCTTGCAATTCGATTCGATTTCGATTCCGATTCGATTCGATTCAATATTGATTATTTTGGATATCAGTTACAATAAATGGCAAATTTTCTCAAGGAAATCAAATCTCTTAACTAATGCTGTAAACTATGGGAGTCTAGTTGTAGCCTACTAGGCTTCATTAGCTTAATATGAAGGTAATAATGTTTTATAACTGTTTTGTAGCTATAAAAACACTTAAATTACACTTTTATTTATTTTTATAATAATAAGATTATATGAAATATAAACATTTAAATGGTGGCTATCATAAAAACTTGCCAGATCTATTCAAATATGCATTAAATATTGAAGAACATTAAGATTATAATGCATATTTAATATGATATTGAAGAACATTAAGATTATAATGCATATGTAATATGGTGCATATATTTAGCAAAATGCTCCTCTCTAGAGTTATTTTTTCTAGTTGACTAACGAGTTTATGGTCACATGTGGTTTTTCTGAGGTAAATATGACGATACATGACATTGATTACAAGCTGTTTAACTGACGTCTTTTCCATGGTTGAAAGAAACGCTGATTAAGCGAATCAATGTGACATGATACGGATTTCGATAAGTTGTACTCTATCTTTTAACACACTTTCTGATGCTCATTCATGTTTATTTCGCGCTGTAACTGGTATTATTAAGCCGGAAGAGAGATCAGCGCTGCTGCTTCTCTGTAGCTGCGCCAGAGCGATCTCACGCCACAGCGCCAAAACGGTATTTATGTTTTTGAATTTTGAAAGAAAATGGACGTAATTTGAAATTTGAGACTTTGTTTCATATCAATAGTAACAAGGGACAAAGATTTTTGCGATTTTTTTGGATGCGCGCAGCCGTGCTACAATGTTCCATTCATTAAATGAAACAGGATGACTAATCAATTCTTGAGATTTAAGAATCGATATCGGTTCGTAAAAATGAGAATCGATTAATATCGAGAAATCGATATTTATTACCCAGCCCTAGCGTCCAGCAGAGCGAGAGCGTCGAGGAACACGGAGCGCTCAGCTTCCGTCATCTCGGATAGCGTTAGCCGCAAATGTTTCTCACCATTCAGGGGGGGAAAGGCGCGGGTCTCGACTGTGACGGAGCTTCGTCTTTCCCGAGAAAGCGTCCGTCCAGCCTATTGCGCGTTAGTTGCGCGAGCGCCTTTCAGTCGAGGCCGATGTAATCCACGGCTTGAGAGAGCGGACGCATCGGCTCAGTTTCAATGCCGTCTCCGGTAAGTTCGTCGAGCTCAAGTGCGGACGCGGCGGCAGATGGCGGCCGCTGTCCGTCTGGGAGCGACTCGAGCGAAGCCGGGCGAAGCTGTCGGGCGAACCGGCGAGCTTTGGCGGGCTGGAAATAGCTCGGGCGCGCGCTGGGCGCGGCGCTTTTTGCGGCGCGGCATCACGGCGGGCTGGGATGCGGGCTCGGAGAACGAAGCTAGGCGAGTCCGCAGAGTCACCATAGGCAAGCGTTCACAATGATGGCATCCGCCGTCAGCGAGCGCGGTGGCCGCGTGATCCTCACCCAGGCAGGACACGCAGATGACGTGGCGGTCCTCATCGCTGAGTGGGGCTCGGCAAGAACCACAGGAAGGCATCTTTAAAAAGACGCCGCTCTTTTAGAGGGGTGGGAAAAAAAGCAGATAATGCAATCACACACACTCCTCTCACTCAGAGGAAAGGATATGTACGCCGGAAAGCGCAGCAGGTACGGCGGCTGAAGGCGGCGAGGCCAGCGACTCCAGACTCAATGGCACGTCCCGCTGAAGGCTACAAGTCGACGGCGCGGCTTCTCACTCTGGATCCAGCGATGCGGGAGGCTTCGCTGAAGAGATGAAAAATCAACGTAAGAGCAGCTATCGAGCCTAGTTATAGGGCGAGACTACGCCCTTTCTGGCGGGACGTGACTATATGGGCGCGAAAGGCCCCCATTCGTCGTGACGTCACGCAGAGCCTCTCTCGATAGGCTGCTGCTGTTGCCGCAGGGCAGCCAATAGGCGCGCGAGCTGTCTCGCCTATGTCTGCTTGCTGCCGCAAAGCGTTTTACATAAAAAAAAATTAAGGATAATTTTTGGCTTCAATATCTCGTGGAAAAGAGTTTTCCCCGTAGCGTAAGATATTACGCAGTACGAGAGATACTCTCGTAAGAGAACTGCATACCGGTATCCAATCCAGTAGAATCCTTGAGAAATCCCGAGTTCCATATATGATACAAAAAAAACAGCAACACCAAACCAGCAGCAGATCCACACACTCACTCAGGCTCCGGTCAATAGGAGAATGCGGAACAGGTGGGATCAGGTGACGGGCGGCGAACAGCAAAATAGTAGGGAAACAATAAGGACGCCGGAAAAGATTAAAAGCAGCCAGCGGCCTCTTTCTAAAACCAGCAAGGTAACATAGCATAAAATAACAATAGTAAAATACTTTAAGATTTATGATTTAAAAAACACATACGGCAGAGAAGCGGCAGCCCAACTGCGCCAGCGTGCTCTCTCACCGGAAGTCGAATGATGGGTAAGATGTTTTATGCCTGTTTAACCAAAGCTAATTTGGCTGGGTTTCTCCCATCCCCATAAAATGTCACTTCTCTGTCTTTTACAGCCCTGACAAGAACGTCGGCTATGAACCGCTCCTGGCGTGCACCTGGCAAATCTGCCATCATAATAGCAACCTGCCCTGAAACAAGCACGCCTGCTTTTAAAGGGAATGTAAGATGACGCTCTGATTGGTTTATTTCACGTTACGCCCAAACCACACCTATGAGTTATATAGTTACTTCAGACCAACCAATTTTAGATTGAGATCCGCCCACAAAGTTACTTGCGTTTTGCATTTGATACTTGCCTTTCAGATCGTTAAAATATTGCCCATAGCCTTATAATTGAATGTGATAGTTGTGAAAGATTAGAGATTATAAAACAATTAATTCCGGTCCTCTAATATTGTCACGTTTTGATGTATTGAGTTCTGTTTTGTATCTTGTCTACCCCTGTCTTTTGTGATTTTTGGTTTAGTCCTGTTAGTTTTTCCCGCTCCTCGTTTGTGTCCAATTTTATGCACCTGTTTTCAGTTAATTATCTTGTTTGGTTCAGTGTATTTAAACCCTGTGTTTTCCCTCAGTGTTTGTCGATCGTCGTCTATGTATGGTTGTGTGTAAACCCTGAAGTCCTGGAGTTTTGTTCTTGTTTCATTTTGAAAGTTTCATTTTGTTATTAAAACTATTATATTGAAGCTTCCGTGTCCTCGTCTTCGGTCACCTGCACCCAACCCTGACAGAACGATCGACCTACAAAAAGAAAGAGAACTGAATATGGGCCGAAGGAGGAAAAGCAAGGTGGTGAGCCCCTTTGAAATGCCTATCCTTTTCCAACATGAGCGCTCACTCGAAGAATATGCTGGTCTATACCTTGAGCTCTACGATGATGTGACGCTGGAGGAAGAAGAACTGAAAAAGAGTTTCTGGGGTGGACTAAAAGACCCTCTCGCCCAGATAATTTTGGTGAAGGACCTCAATCTATCCTTCCTGGAGTTTTTGGATCACACGCTGTGGGCCTGTGGATCCAGCTACCACTTGGAAGATCTACCACTCCAACCAGCTCCAAGCACGCCAACGCCTGAGCCCATCACCTGCACGCCAACGCCTGAGCCCATCACCTGCACGCTCACACCAGAGCCCATCGTCTGCCCACCAGAGCCTGCACACCGCATCAGCCCTGCCGCCAGATCGGTCCCTGGACTTCCCCGGCTGATATCCGGTATGACTGATCCCCCACTGATATCGGTGCGATTGGCCAAAAAGAAGGCTGCCGAGGCTGGGGTTCAAGTCAGCCACATCCAGCCAGAGCCTGAGCCCGTCGCCTGCCCGCCAGAGCATGAATCCAGCCCCAAGCTCCCTGATGTGCTGGCCCCGTCCAGTTCCGAGTCCCCTGATGTGCTGGCCCCGTCCAGTTCCGAGTCCCTTGATTTTCTGGCCCCGTCCAGTTCCGAGTCCCTTGATGTGCTGGCCCCGTCCAGTTCCGAGTCCCATGATGTGCTGGCCCCGTCCAGTTCCGAGTCCCATGATGCACCAGAGCCAGAGCCTGTTGACCCAGCGCCAGAGCCAGAGCCCGTTGACCCAGCGCCAGAGCCAGAGCCCGTTGACCCAGAGCCAGAGCCCGTTGACCCAGCGCCAGAGCCAGAGCCCGTTGACCCAGCGCCAGAGCCCGTTGACCCAGCGCCAGAGCCAGAGCCCGTTGACCCAGCGCCAGAGCCAGAGCCCGTTGACCCAGCGCCAGAGCCCGTTGACCCAGCGCCAGAGCCAGAGCCTGTTGACCCAGCGCCAGAGCCCGTTGACCCAGCACCAGAGCCCGTTGACCCAGCGCCAGAGCCCATTGATGTCAAGTCAGTTCCCGATCCTGAGCCTGTCCTCCCCAAGAAAATTTTGGGGGGGCGCTATACGCCTTCGCCGTGGCCGGCCAAAGATCCTTGGAGGCCTGAAAAAATAGCACCGCCATGGCCACCCGAAGGGTCTTCACCACCACGGCCACCCGAAGGGTCTTCACCGCCGTGGCCACCTGAAGGGTCTTCACCGCCGTGGCCACCTGAAGGGTCTTCACCGCCGTGGCCACCTGAAGGGTCTTCACCGCCGTGGCCACGCCCACAGCCTGCTCCGCCGTGGCCACGCCCACAGCCTGCTCCGCCGTGGCCACGCCCACAGCCTGCACCGTCGTGGCCACGCCCACAGCCTGCTCCGCCGTGGCCACGCCCACAGCCTGCTCCGCCGTGGCCACGCCCACAGCCTGCTCCGCCGTGGCCACGCCCACAGCCTGCTCCGCCGTGGCCACGCCCACAGCCTGCTCCGCCGTGGCCACGCCCACAGCCTGCTCCGCCGTGGCCACGCCCACAGCCTGCGCCGCCCTGGCCACGCCCACAGCCTGCGCCGCCATGGCCACGCCCACAGCCTGCTCCGCCCTGGAGGCTTCCCGGACCTGCACCATGCCCTCGTCAGCCTCCAGGGCGCCCACCCTCCCACCCCTTTGGATGTTATACGGCGCGAGGACGCGCCTTCGGGGAGGGGGGAGGTACTGTCACGTTTTGATGTATTGAGTTCTGTTTTGTATCTTGTCTACCCCTGTCTTTTGTGATTTTTGGTTTAGTCCTGTTAGTTTTCCCGCTCCTCGTTTGTGTCCAATTTTATGCACCTGTTTTCAGTTAATTATCTTGTTTGGTTCAGTGTATTTAAACCCTGTGTTTTCCCTCAGTGTTTGTCGATCGTCGTCTATGTATGGTTGTGTGTAAACCCTGAAGTCCTGGAGTTTTGTTCTTGTTTCATTTTGAAAGTTTCATTTTGTTATTAAAACTATTATATTGAAGCTTCCGTGTCCTCGTCTTCGGTCACCTGCACCCAACCCTGACAAATATGATTTAGCAAGCAGCATGTCTAAGTGCTGATACAATATGTAGTATTTACTGTACATGAATGTGAATATTATCAGGTAATAATGATGAAGTCTAAAGTCTGTTTCTCACAAAAGCAGTTCATATAAAAGCAAGCCATGTTTTTTTCAAGTATGGTACATTAACATGAAAGGGTCTTTTTATATATTCTTGAGTGACATTTAGAATGTTATTGTGACTACAGGAAATGGATAAATGCATTAAATGCATTATGAAATACACGGACTGGCACATAATTATCTTACATGGCCAAATGTCTCCATAACGCCAGCTAGTCCTTATGCCTTTTGAGATATAATGTTCAATCAGGGTCACACTGAGAAATACTGCCTCCATTGCTCTCATTTACATCCCACCAGTTAACCCTTTCACACGTAATTTTAAAATATTCTAACTGACCCCCCAGCGTGAGTTTTTCAAGGCAGCCATTATTTAGAACCTGTGACTTTAATGTTTCCATGGTGACGCGTAATCACCAATATTTCAAAAATATGAATAATATGAATATGATGAACAGTTAAATTGTCCTGACAAATCAGACCCAAAATGGCAAACAAAACTTGAGTCTAGCTGTACTATAATGCTACTGCCATTTTTCTGGATTGTAATTGCTCAATTAAATTTCTAAGGTTTCATTTTGTTGCTGCTTTGCTGAAAAACATAACAACAGAAGCAATTTTTGTGAGTAAAGTTTTCTGTCATTTTCTAACTTTTGTGTGAAAAGTGCTTTAAGGTGATTATGAAATATGTTTGCACTCTCTGTAAAACATATTTTGTTCTTTGTACTTTGGGTGTCTTTGGGGTATATTTCAGTCTTTTTATTCTAATCCAAGCCTTCCTTTTCACTTTGTTTATTTTTCATTTTTAATCATGTTCTTCCACAGGCCGTACCAAATGTTCCTATGCTTCAGAAGACAGCAGGTCATGGTATGCTCATATTTAAGAAGAACACATTTACCTTAATCACACACAACCAAAAATTTCAAATTAATACTTTAGATCTACTTTTCAAAAGTCTTTTGCCAATCTCTACAAATTTCATAAGAATCAAGCATTTCTCACACGTTTACCAGCTGTTGCCAACACCACTATTATGCTTCAAGCATTCCAGTTTAAGGTTTTGTGTAACCCAAAAATCAAAAGTTCAGTCTCGGAGAAGGGAATAATCCGGAGACAACTCAAACCCCTGGCTGCTCCAGGAGAATGACAAAACAATCACCAGCACAAAATCAAAGCAAATGTACAATGTACAAAATAAACACAGAAGTGGATATATTACTTACATGGTGTTATGATTGATTTTCTACCATCAATGCAATAATGCCTGCATATCATGTTCTCTTCATCACTATGATTAGCTGATTGCCCTGTTAATGTGTAATACCTCTCATGTTCACAAACCAAATGGGTCAAACTGCTGGAAATGGATGGAATAATTAACACATTAACAACTGAACCCACTCAGTCTACACCATTTCTGCTCACATCTGAATCACAATGTACTTGAAATGATGATTTAGCCGTTTTTTCAGGACCACTCAGATTAGTTAAAATCTGTGAACATCATGACACCTGCGGTCTTTAACGAGTATTTGCTGAGTAATCCAAAAAAGGTGATTATTAATAAAAGGCATAATAGCCGAACAACAGAAAGTTAGTAGTAAATGGAAAAGAAAATCTATATGAAATATGACTGAGTTATTTGCAGCTATTTGATACTCAGTATGTATGATTAGTACACAAATTTGGCCAACAAAATGGGAGAATTTTAAACCATATTATCTGTTATTGTTAGCTCTGAATGAGCACTGTGTATATGAATCACTGAGCACTGTGACATCCGGTCCCACATCTATTATGTTAATCAACCTCTCATGCCATGTTCCATGTTCCAGGATGCTGGTGGAAAATATCTAGCAATGAGGAGAATACTATGGCAACCAACTCTGAGCTCAACATATCAAACCATTTTTATAGACATAATATAAAGCAATTGTGTCATGTCACATTAGAGGATATTCTAATGTGTAAAAAAAAATTAAGATATGCTGGTCACATAATATAGAGCAAATAATGATGATAATAATAGTAGTAGCAGTAATACATTGCTTTTGCTTTAGTAAGGTGACAATATAAAAATGTAATTTAATTTTGGAAAGAAGATTGTGTCTTTAATATTGCTTACATTTTTTCACACAATATACATAGCATTCTTGACAAAAAAGTTTGAAAACTCTTGGCTTTGCATATTTGCGTCAAAATAAACCATGCCAGACTTTTTTAGGACCAAAATACAGTACAGTATGTATTACAGTACAGATGTAAAGTTATTTGATGTGAGGTGCAGTCCAAATTCGCATGTGTCCTTTGGTCACAGTTTGAATGAATAAAATACATTTTCACTTTACAGCTAAAACAAACAAAAAATATTTATAGGTGGACCCCTGAATGTAGGCTACTTGTTGGACATTTGATTTCAAGAACATTAATGGAAAGCTGGCTCTCCTATTGCTGCTATAACAGCTTTATTCTTCTGGGAAGGATTTCCACTAGATGTTGGAACATGGCTACGGGGATTTGCCCCAGTTAAAATCTGAGATCAGTGAAGTCAGGCAATGATGTTGGGTGATGGGTTTAGCTCGCAGTAGTGCTCTGAATCATGTTCAATTGTGTTCAGATCTGAGCTTTGTGAGGCCACACCACACTCAGTAAACCAATTCCTTATAAGTAATGAGGTGCCATGCTGAAAGCCAATGAGCTCTTTGGTACATCACATTTTACTATAATCGATTGTCTAAAGGAAACTGTATGTCTGTTTCTTTTGGTTTGTTTGTTTGTTTGTTTGTTTGCTCCTGTTAGTAATGAGTACATCTGAAACGGTTAAAATACCAATCCTGTTCATATTAAGTGGTGCCCATAGGCCATGTTGTGTACCACAGGAAAAAATTACCATGTTTTAAAAGTCTGGTAATTAGAAGCTGCTTGAAGTATTTACCTTTGGTATCAGTATGAAAAGATGTGTTTGAGTCAAATTTTCCATAAAACCTTGCATGGAAATTGCATTGGGATCTTCCACGTTTTTGTGACTTCTCCGTTTCCTGGCTTTAACATCAGCAGGTTTATTTCTCCCTCTGGAAAATGGTTATATCACCTTTTTTTCCAGAAATTTTTCTGCTGCGTTGCGGTGCCAGGATGCAGCCAAACTGTGTGAAGTGTTGAATTATGCTAATGATTGATAATTTGCTACATGACACTGTGTACTGTGGTCTACATAATAGCCTACTTATTTGCAGTCACAACGAGAGACAGAGTTTCAGTGGGAATGTGCTACAGAATATGCATGTTAATGATGATCTCTAAATTTCCCCAAGCTGTATAACAACCCAGGTTGTCAGTAAAAGCAATAGACAAATCTGCCCAGAGGACTATAAACCGTATTGTCAGTTTGATCCATAATCTCAATTAATCCACATCTGCCACTGCGAGTACAGAAAATACCAACATACAATTATTTTAATTTTGAACCAGTTTGTGCCGTGGTGATTTTTTATCTCTTTCCATGTTTTATTTAGGTTTGTCAGTTGGAACACTGTCAGTCCCAATACTGTGAGTTTATTAAACATGCATAGACACTACATTTGGTAGGAAATGTGTGGAATTAACCAACATTTCAATGAATTTTCTGGATTCAGTGCATTTAAAAAATAGAGCAAAAACATTACAGCCACAATTATTCATCAATCAATAGTGCTAAAGAAGAAAGAGGAAGAAAAAAGGAAGAAAATTAAGGGCTATAGACCACAAATTACACAAGGCAGTAGTTAATAGCCTACACCACCTGTCAAAATTTGATTGATTGACATGTGGGCGTGGCTAACTTTGATAGTCCCGCCCCTTCCGGTCCCGCCTTTGTCCCGCCCCTTCCGGTCCCGCCCCTTCCTGTTACCTTTGACCCGTCCCGCCCCTTCCGGTCCCGCCCCTTCCTGTTAAACTTTGACCCCGTTCCGCCCCTTCCTGTTACCTTTAACCCAGTTCCCGCCCCTTCCGGTTAAAGCTTCTGTCAAATTGATGGATGTGTGACAGATAGTTCTAGTTCCCGCCCCTTCCGGTTACAGCTTCTGTCAAAATGATGGATGCGTGACAGTTAGTTCTAGTTCCCGCCCCTTCCGGTTACAGCTTCTGTCAAAATGATGGATGGTGACAGTTAGTTTTATCGTTTGAAGATAGTTTGATACTTGTTACTTTGAAGTTAGTTTGATACTTTTGAAGTCTTTGAAGCTGGTGTTTTGTCACCACCCCACATTCCTGAGCCGTACAATGTATAAATGGCTACGCTGTGAAAGTGATAAGAAAAAATTGTGGACGTTTATCTGTTCTGTAAAAGAATATAAAATAAAATCTTACTAAAACCTAACACACACACACACACACACACACACACACACAAAAAGTATAAATAAATGTAACTATTCACTGAACCAAATATTTCAGTTTAAATAAAATGAGAGCCACAAATATATACCAAACAGTTAAAAAATGTATTAGAGAGTTGAAAATAAAAACATACAGCTTATGTAAAACCTCACACAAAAAGTTAAAATAAAATGGAGCCACAACAATATTGCAAACAGTTAAATGTATTAGAGAGTTGAAAAAACAAAAACAAAAAAAAAAACAATGCAATGTATGAATGATCTCACACTTACTCGAAACATAGGGAGCGGAGTGCGCATCTATGTGTGTGTGTGTGTATGTGTCAAAGCAGAAATTCCCCTCCCTCCCACTCCCACTCCCACATTGCTGGGGACCTTGGAAGTTTATCCTCACACAGAAGTTGAAAAATTATGCTCTATATAAATGAAATGGTTATAAAATTTACATCTAGTCATTTACAAAATATAACATTTAACGCTAACTAGAGTTGAAAAACATTGATCTTTAAAAGTATATAAATGAAATGGTTATAAATGTGCAATTATTAATTTACAAATATAATATTTAACACTAACTCAAGTTGAAAAACATGCTGTTCAATTAAAAGTATATAAATTAAACAAAAATAAAATCATCTTACTGTTTCACCATGGTTGAAAAAACCAAAAGTGGTTCCCCTGAAGTCTTTTCTCTCTGTCACACCAGCGTGTGACTGGCCTGGTATCTGTTTTTGTGACACTTTCCTGAGCCCATTGAGAAATATCTTACACAACAGTTGAAAACCATTGTATTCCTTTAAAAAGTGTATAAATTAAAGTATATCATATATAAAATAAATAGTTTACTAATTTAACTAAAGTTGAAAAGCATGTTGTTCATTTAAAATCTTACTAAATTACTGAAGTTGAAAAGCATTCTGTTCATTTAAAACAAATATTTTACAAATTGTACTGCACAAATTATGTTAGATTTAGATAAAATAAAAATCATCTTACATTTTCTCCAGGGTTGAAGTAGCTCCTATCACATAGATGTCCATATTGACCATTTAAAGTTGAAAAGAACCCCAGAGTATTTCTCTCTCTCTCTCTCTCTCTCTCTCTCTCTCTCTCTCTCTCTCTCTCCTCTCTCTCTCTCTCTCTCTCTCCTCTCTCCTCTTCTCTCTCTCTCTCTTCTCTCTCTCTCTCTCTCTCTCTCTCTCTCTCTCTCTCTCTCTCTCTCTCTCTCTCTCTCTCTCTCTCTCACACCAGCGTTTGACAGTCAGAGGGGTGTGTTCAGTGATCAGAATGAGACTGAATGTTTTGCTAAATGTATTTTTATAGTGTTTAAGTATTAAGTTTGAAATAGATCTTTTAAAAAATATGCTTTTAATTAAATCCAATGAATTCATATAAAACAAATATGCTATATCGATGGTCTCTGGGGAAAACTTGACTATTTATTAGGGTGCATGTAAAGAACATTGAAATTTACGGCTCTCACAAGTTATCTCACACTTTGTGTGAAATGTTTAATAATTCCTCAAGTAGTATCTGTGAGAATAACCCCACATAGGCCTATCTGTAGTGAGAAAGCAACAATGAAGACTTTTAGAATCTATCATGCCTCAGGCCGAGCCCCATTGATAGCCTTCCGATCACCAGCACATCTTCAGAGAAATACGTTACTTTACAATAAAGTTAGCTTCAGGATATAGGGAGACAGAGCAGATGAACCTCTGTGCATCATGTAATGTTAGTCTGCTAACGCCTTTCCAGAGCCAAAGTTTTGTTCGTACTAAATTTATTTCAAAGCATAATCGTAAAAGTTTAAATATGATCTTTGAAAAATGACAAATGTATTCAAACAATTTAACCTTAGTTTTAGCTAAACTAATATATATACAGAGAGAGATAAAAACTCCTTACATTTACATAGAACTGAAGAAGTGGTAGAAACTAGATATATGCAACGATAAAAAAAAAATAGTTTAAGCTGTCAGAAACAAAAACCCTCACAGATCCTTCAGGGATAAACTACAGGGTTAGATGAAGCTTCACAGAGACGAGAGGAGTGTCAGGCCAGATCACCTTCTGGGGTCACAATACCTCAGCATATGCAAAGTTAGTTTGCTTTCCACGGTTTTATTCATATTAAACTCGTTTAAAAGCATAATCTTAATTTTAAATGAGATCTTTTTAAATTAAAAGACTGTTTAAATCAAATCTGTAAAGTTTTATTAAAATCGTATCTTCTATTTATCTTCTACTTCTGTATGATATAAATGATTTTCATAAATTTAACCTAAGGTATTATTTTTACTAAACATCGTTTGTTCAAAAATTCAATAAAAATGTTATAAATCAAGAACTGTGCTTTGGCGTCTTAGATCTTATTTCAAACAGTATTTTTGTCCATGCGACATGAAACACGTTGTCACAATGTTTTTGTTGTTTTAAAAGAAATCCCAGGACTCTACATTGCTCTTATTTAGATTAAGCTGTATCATTTAGAAAATCACCACACATGTTCAGAGACACGATGTGCCTCTGTGGTCCATGACGCTGCATATTGTCTTGAGCGAATATTGAATTTTACTCGTCTTAATTCAAAGCATGATCTTACTTCTTCTACGGTAGCTATGATCTATTGTACGTATAAGATCATTTTTTACTTTTCTTGTATCTCCCAAACTATCCTTATTCATTGTGGAAACACACAGGGTGAAC
Organism: Chrosomus eos; assembly: GCA_036326025.1. Lineage (NCBI taxonomy): Eukaryota > Metazoa > Chordata > Actinopteri > Cypriniformes > Leuciscidae > Chrosomus > Chrosomus eos. The sequence continues at coordinate 25,692,269 of CM070830.1, forward strand.
CCCTTTACTGAGAGTATACTATCGGTTATCTACTCAAAATATATGTCGAATTTTAAAATGTTAGCCATTTTTGATGCGACAGGTCACATGAACAGACTTTGGGGAGAGCTGATGATACTATAGCGGGAAGCATCCCCTTTGACCTCGTCGATTTTCTAGGTTTTTTGTCAAATACCCTACAACTTAGTCCTTCATGGGACGCTGTGTAGGAATTTCTCCCATCTAGCGGTGATATTGTATTTTTCATTCAAACGCATAGTGCTCTCTAGCGTCTCGCTTTTTCAAATGCGTGTTGCAACTACGGTAGCCGTTATGTGCCAAGAAGCTATGACAATACGTCTTCCAATAGCACTTCACCGAGTTTAAATATACATGTCTTTTCAACTATACAAAAGCCATCCCGATATTTACCCTTGTTTTGAATTTACCGGTCACGTTTTCATTTTAGGTTAAATTTGTATGCTTTATCACGGCTATGAGGATTGCATTATGAAGTACTGTGCAGTGCAGAAAAGGTTGACTAGTTGAGCTAGGCTAGTGCTGTTTGTCCCTCTCTGCTATTATAGTTTTTCAAGATGGTGGAACAACATGGAGGCCTCCATGGACTTAACGTACCATGTAAATAAAGATAAGAAATTCTTTGCTTACGAGGATAAGTCAGTTCGTTGTCAAAGGTAATTTTACACCAATGAGAAAATATTTATGAATAAAGACATTGATTTTAGCTAATAAAATACTTTATAAAAAACTACCATAAGTTTAATTTCAGATGTGTAAATTACAAAACTCAATTTTTCAACCGAGTGAATCTACGCATGAGAGGTCTTCAGAAGTCATAACTTCAAACCAAAAGATTAAAAACCAAAGATTAAGCTAAATGACACTAGGTTCCAGCGTACCCCAGCCCAAAATCAAATGCTGTTTTACACTTTTCAAAGTATGATCTAGCTTTAAATTTATAATAAAAAAAAGTTAAAAACCAAACTTCATCTTCATACCAGTTGTGTTCTGACACAAGGCCATTAGCTGATTCTTTTTGTTTTATAAATTTACTTTACTTATTTCTACAAATATCAGCCAGATAAATATGTACTTAATACATGATAAACAAGATAATCATGCTACCAATTACGTCTGACACAATGTTTTTTAAGAAAAGTAGTGTTTTAAAATGCAACTAAACCAGATGATTTTTCTTTTTGACAAACCTACAGAAATGCATGTCAATTACTAAGTTTTACGCATAGTGCAAACATGCAATGTTCGAGAAAGTATAATCTCTGCGAGGTCTCACCCTCAAACGTAAAACTTTGTGGTGAGTGATACGGGGATAGCTTTACTAAAGGAAAATATTATGGAAGTAATTTTCAAACTATATTTTATTAATATTATGGTTTTCATGTTGATTTAAAGTTTTTCTTATTAACTATTATATTACCTTTACTTCAATATCCAGCACAAATTTTGTTCAAAAATTGTTCTCTGATCCCAAATAAACAGATAATGTAATGTTCACAATCTACAATTAGATATTATCCTGCTTAGTATGTGTGTAAATAGTAGTGGTTAAATCTTTGGCTGTATTTTGTCACACCGTAGCGATGCAAAGTTCCACACTCTTGTAAAGACTATGGTCTAACTTTAAAACATAATCTTTATACAGTAATGCAAAAGACCAAATCACTAAGAAAGAAGGGTTGAAAAAACACTGTTTATAATAAAAAGACAAAAGTTTGCAAATGATGGTTTTATTACTATTCAGATAGCTAGCCGATGTCACTGTTTCACATGTTGGACCGTATGTGTTTTAGGTGAAGTCTTTTCTTTGAGAGCCGTCAACATTCAGTGTTTATAGGAATAAATGACCGTTAATAATTTAAGTGATACTATTTCTGTTTGAGAACTAAATTGATACTTTGTTTAGTTCAACCTTCCCTCTATCTATGTTGCGGAATCACACAAAGTATTAACGTGCTGCAAGTATTACTTACTTATAAGTAAGTATTAACGCGAAAAGTAAGCGCATGCTGTTTTACACTTAAACTATTACAACCAAATCACATCTGACTATGCAGATAAAATTGCACAAAAGTAAATTCTAGTGATCAACTTGCTAAAAAGTAAATACAACATGAGCCATACAGAAAAGCCACTTGTGATCAGTTATTAAGTGGCCCTAATACCTGTGAACTTACATGGTTACTAGATATGTACTTAGTATGTAACTACAGTGTAAATACACATTGGTACATAGTATTTACAACAGTAATATTTGTGTAACTACACATATGTAACAACCCACGGAAAGGTATGTGTAAGTACAAATGCGTAACAGGACATTGGTAACAACACTTTTTCCACTACAGTAAGTACACATGTGTAACAGGCATTGTGTAACTACATTTTGTAACAACAATATGTATTCACACAAGTTGTTCCACTTCCACACGCAGTCTTCCATACTGTAGTTACCAGTTAACAACACACTGAAACCATGATGATTCCTATGTGTATACCATGTATTTACTATATGTCCGACAGGACTTATATTGAATTACAGCTAAAGTTTTCCCTTGTGGTACCAGTGTACTTGCATGGTTACTCCTCAGGAACTCTGCACTTGATACAATGTGTTCAATTGTCATAACTTACTGTGTATTATGCAAAACCCAAACCTCTGTGCAACACTGTATTAACAGTGTACTTACATGGTAACTCCTCAGGAACTGTCTACTTAATATAAAGTGTAAAATGGTCATAACTTACTCTGTAATATGCAAAACCAAAACCTCTGTGCAACACTGTATTAACAGTGTACTTACATGGAAACTCCTCAGGAACTGTCTACTTAATATAAAGTGTAAAATGGTCATAACTTACTCTGTAATATGCAAAACCCAAACCTCTGTGCAACACTGTATTAACAGTGTACTTACAGGTAACTCCTCAGGAACTGTCTACTTAATATAAAGTGTAAAATGGTCATAACTTAACTCTGTAATATGCAAAACCCAAACCTCTGTGCAACACTGTATTAACAGTGTACTTACATGGAAACTCCTCAGGAACTGTCTACTTAATATAAAGTGTAAAATAGTCATAACTTACTCTATAAATGCAAAACCCAAACCTCTGTGCAACACTGTATTAACAGTGTACTTACAGGTAACTCCTCAGGAACTGTCTACTTAATATAAAGTGTAAAATGGTCATAACTTACTCTGTAATATGCAAAACCAAAACCTCTGTGCAACACTGTATTAACAGTGTACTTACATGGTAACTCCTCAGGAACTGTCTACTTAATATAAAGTGTAAAATGGTCATAACTTACTCTGTAATATGCAAAACCAAAACCTCTGTGTAACACTGTATTAACAGTGTACTTACATGGTAACTCCTCAGGAACTGTCAGGGTCATTGTTGTGTACCACAGTAAATGCTAAACACAAGGTTACGTAGTGGATAGTAAACTCTGAAATATAAATGTGATAGTTATGCTTTGATAGATTCTGGGATATTACTGCATAGCACTTTTAAAGATTTACTCTTTATTTTATATTTTTTGATTTTACATTGTGGTGACCTATTTGCCTTTACAGTAAATTACAGTGTTCTGTAAACAATAAACAAGATTAGCCTACACTTTAAAACCTTAAAAAAAACCTTGTTTAATCATTTAACCATTTTGTAGCATTTAGTTTATTTACTGTGAGACACAAAAAGCGTTTTCTCCAATAAAACACAACATAAATTCACAAAATACATCAATTTTATTAACCTGATGTAATCCAAATCTTTAGAATCCATACGTTGTTTGCAAGAAACAGATCAAAATTCAGCCCTTTATGATCTTCATCTCCATTTCTCAGCAGCGACCGCAAAGTGCAAACGTCAAATCCCGCGCTCAGGCGCGCTGGTGATGAATTCAAATTAAAAAAATGCGCCTTCAAGCAGCGTTACGACATGTTTTACGGCCGTGATATCAAACGCTCATTGGCTCTCGCCTGCTTCGTCACAAATTGCGACATGCCGTGTTTCAGTCGGTGTAGTAGGCTACAGAGAAGCGCGCGTGCCTTCACACAGAGCGAACCGAAACCACATTAACATTTTCATGGATTAATAATTTATATTCTGATCTGTACCTCATACACAACTATTATAATACTGCCAGAGAGGACTGCGGCTGCAACGCATCATCATGTGAACCACTTTTGGTACCGGTTTTTTACATTTTCGCAATAAACAAATTATTGTGAAATTTATAACGTTACTTGTCTGTTTTTTTTTCTTCATAAGTGTAGCCTACGTAGTTTTAAGGAATGGTTATGGGGAGGTTTAGGGGTATGAGTAGGATTAGTGGCTCAAAATATATTTTAATGCTATTGTTAATAAAACTATGAGAGGTTTGGGTTTGCCTAGATGGTCTCTGTTATGACCGTTTTACACTTTATATTAAGTGGACAGTTCCTGAGGAGTTACCATGTAAGTACACTGTTAATACAGTGTTGTACAGAGGTTTTGGTTTTGCATATTACAGAGTAAGTTATGACCATTTTACACTTTATATTAAGTGGACAGTTCCTGAGGAGTTACCATGTAAGTACACTGTTAATACAGTGTTGCATAGAGGTTTGGGTTTAGCATATTACAGAGCAAGTTATGACCATTTTACACTTTATATTAAGTAGACAGTTCCTGAGGAGTTACCATGTAAGTACACTGTTAATACAGTGTTGCACAGAGGTTTTGGTTTTGCATATTGCATATTATAACGTTACTTGTCTGTTTTTTTTTCTTCATAAGTGTAGCCTGGTACTTGCCTGTGTAAATGGTACTTATGACCATTTTACACTTTATATTAAGTGGACAGTTCCTGAGGAGTTACCATGTAAGTACACTGTTAATACAGTGTTGTACAGAGGTTTTGGTTTTGCATATTACAGAGTAAGTTATGACCATTTTACACTTTATATTAAGTAGACAGTTCCTGAGGAGTTACCTGTAAGTACACTGTTAATACAGTGTTGCACAGAGGTTTGGGTTTTGCATATTACAGAGTAAGTTATGACCATTTTACACTTTATATTAAGTAGACAGTTCCTGAGGAGTTTCCATGTAAGTACACTGTTAATACAGTGTTGCACAGAGGTTTTGGTTTTGCATATTACAGAGTAAGTTATGACCATTTTACACTTTATATTAAGTAGACAGTTCCTGAGGAGTTACCATGTAAGTACACTGTTAATACAGTGTTGCACAGAGGTTTGGGTTTTGCATAATACACAGTAAGTTATGACAATTGAACACATTGTATCAAGTGCAGAGTTCCTGAGGAGTAACCATGTAAGTACACTGGTACCACAAGGGAAAACTTTAGCTGTAATTCAATATAAGTCCTGTCGGACATATAGTAAATACATGGTATACACATAGGAATCATCATGGTTTCAGTGTGTTGTTAACTGGTAACTACAGTATGGAAGACTGCGTGTGGAAGTGGAACAACTTGTGTGAATACATATTGTTGTTACAAAATGTAGTTACACAATGCCTGTTACACATGTGTACTTACTGTAGTGGAAAAAGTGTTGTTACCAATGTCCTGTTACACATTTGTACTTACACATACCTTTCCGTGGGTTGTTACATATGTGTAGTTACACAAATATTACTGTTGTAAATACTATGTACCAATGTGTATTTACACTGTAGTTACATACTAAGTACATATCTAGTAACCATGTAAGTTCACAGGTATTAGGGCCACTTAATATAAAGTGGGACCGACATTTTATATACTAGTCAATTAGGCCGTTTACATCTTGCGTCTTTTTGTTTTTGTACAGTTTGCAAAAACTCTGAGCATGGTCAAACATATAGGAATTTATGAAAAACATGAACAGATATTTCTACATGAGATATTTATTTTAGAACATCTTTCAGCTATGTCTACGAAACATTGACATGAAAGATGAGTATTGCTGTTTTTCTGTTACCTATAAAACGTACTCGGTTACTAACGTAACCTCGGTTCTCTCTAGAGAGGGAACGAGTACTGCGTAATAGCTTACGCTATGGGGAAAACTCTTTTCATCGAGATATTGAAGCCAAAAAATTATCCTTAATTTTTAATCAATGTAAAACGCTTTGCAGCAGCAAGCAGACATAGGCGAGACAGCTCACACGCCTATTGGCTGTCTTGCGGCAAAAGCAGCAGCCTATCGAGAGAGGCTCTGCGTGACGTCATGACGAATGGGGGCACTTCGCGCCCATATCGTCACGTCCCGCCAGAAAGGGCGTGGTCTCGCCCTATAAACAAACTCGATAAGCTGCCATACACTGATTTTTCAACTCTTCAGCGAAGCTCACGCATCGCTGGATCCGGATGAGAAGCCGCGCCGTCGACCTGTAGCCTTCAGCGGGACGTGCCTTTGAGCCTGGAGTCGCTGGCCTCGCCGCCTTCAGCCGCCGTACCTGCTGCGCTTTCCGGCGTACATATCCTTTCCTCTGCCTTAGAGTGTGTGTGTTTGCTATATTTGCATTTTTCTCCCACTACCTCTAAAAGAGCTGCGTCTTTTTAAAGATGCCTTCCTGTGGCTCTTGCCGAGCCCCACTCAGCGATGAGGACCGCCACGTCATCTGCGTGTCCTGCCTGGGTGAGGATCACGCGGCCATCGCGCTCGCTGACGGCGGATGCCATCATTGTGAGCGGCTGCCTATGGTGACTCTGCGGACTCGCCTGGCATCGTTCTCCGAGCCCGCATTCCAGCCCACCGTGATGCCGCGCCGCAAGAAGCACCGCGCCCAGCGCGCTCCCGAGCTATCTTCTGCCCGCCAAAGCTCGCCGGTTCGCCCGCCAGCTTCGCCGGTTTCGCTCGAGTCGCTCCAAACGGACAACGGCCGCCGTCTGCCGCCGCGTCCGCACTTGAGCTCGACGCTTAGTATTCTACCCCTAGCTATTCACGCAGATGCGTGGCCAAGCTTCCCGGGTATCAGAATGGGTGTTGAACACTATAAGGAGAGGCTATTCGCTACAGTTCGCTAGACGCCCAATTCCTAGACGCCCTATTTCCAAATATAAATGGCGTCCCATCACAGGCGATTCTTGAGATTCGCCTTCGAGGGCCAGGCATATCAATACACAGTCCTGCCGTTTGGCCTGTCCCTAGCACCCCGTACGTTCACGAAGTGCATGGACGCGGCACCCGCCCCCCTGAGACTTCGGGGCATGCGAGTTTTGAACTACTTGGACGATTGGCTGATTCTAGCTCGTTCACGAACAGAGCTCATAGAACACAGGGCCGCATTACTCGAGCACCTCGAGGAGCTGGGCCTTACAGTCAATTGGGCGAAAAGCTCACTGCTCCCCAGTCGGAAAATTTCCTTTCTGGGAACAGTGTTGGACTCGCTATCCATGACGGCACGCCTGTTACCGAAGCACGGATTAAATATTCAGCACGTCGCGAAATCCTTCCGCCACGGCTCTATAGTCCCGCTCAGAAGGTTTCAGAAAATGCTGGGTCTGATGGCCTCAGCAGCCTCCGTACTCCAGTTGGGCCTGCTCCGCATGCGCCCACTGCAGCTATGGCTAAAAGCACGAGTTCCCCCAGGGCGTGGACCGCGGGTCTATTTCGCCTCAGGGTCGACCTTCAGTGCGTTTTCAGCTCTGAAACCGTGGAAAGTGACCGACTGGTATCAGTCAGGTGTGAGTCTGGGGATCGCCTCGGGTGTGAAGGTGGTGTCTACGGACGCCTCCACATCGGGGTGGGGAGCGCTGCTCGAGGGCAGACCGCTAGCTGGCCTGTGGTCAGTACGGGAGAAGCTCCTTCAGATAAACTGCTTGGAATTAATAGCAGTCGACAGAGCGCTACGGCGCTTCTGTCCCCAGATAAAAGGCCACCACGTCTTGGTCCGATCAGACAACATGTCAGTGGTGGCGTACATAAATCGCCAGGGCGGCGTCAGGTCCCGAAACCTTTACAGGCTGACGGAACGCCTCCTGGTCTGGGCTCAGCACAACCTGCTCTCACTGAGAGCGGCGCATGTGCCTGGTCACCTAAATGTGGGGCCAGACAGGCTGTCCAGAAACAACGTCCCAGCAGGAGAATGGTCGCTGCACCCGCAGACGATCCAGCTGCTGTGGGAAACGTTTGGCAAAGCGCAGGTGGACCTGTTCGCGTCCCAAGAAAAACGCTCATTGCCCGAGATTCTTCTCGAAAAGCCGGGACGCGCTGGCCCATGTTTGGCCCCGCCGCCCCCCATATGCTTTTCCCCCTGTCTCACTCCTGCCTCAGGTGTTGGAGCGAATCAGGAGGGAGGGATGCCCAGTGCTACTCATAGCTCCGGTCTGGACAAACCAGTCTTGGTTCCCTGTCCTGATGCAGCTGACCAGCGCTGCCCCATGGCCTTTACCGTGGAGGAGAGACCTCCTCTCTCAGGCGGAAGGCTCGATTTGGCATCCTCGCCCGGATTTGTGGTCCCTGCACGCATGGGCCATCAACGGGTACCCGCTGACCTCCCAGAGGGAGTGTTAAACACGATCGCGCAGGCTAGAGCCCCGTCTACCAGACGGCTCTACTCCTCGAAATGGTCTGTGTTCTCTGCTTGGTGTCAAGCGCAGGGCTTTTTCACCTGTAGACTGCGGGGTTACGGAAGTGCTTTCTTCCTTCAGGAGCTACTGGATAAGGGCAGGACCCCATCCACGCTCAAAGTATACGTGGCGGCCATAGCAACGTTTGCAAAACCGGTGTCTGGCCAGTCACTGGGAAAGAACGACTTAGTCGTGCGTTTCCTTAGAGGAGCTCGGAGGCTAAACCCTCCCAGGCCCCCTTCAGTCCCGACATGGGACCTTTCCACGGTCTTGGAGGCCATGAAAGGTGCCCCATTCGAGCCAATCCAGTCGTCAGACATGAAACACTTGTCTTTCAAGACAGCGTTTCTTACGGCTCTTGCTTCAGTGAAGCGCGTAGGGGACTTACAAGCGCTTTCAGTAAGCGTGTCATGCATGGAGTTTGGGCCTAATGACTCAAAGGTCATACTCAAACCTAAGCACGGATACGTGCCGAAATCCCTCAACACACCGTTCAGGGCCCAGGTGATTTCCCTGTCTGCCCTTCCGGTTCTCAATGAGGAGGACGACGCGACTCTTCTTTGCCCAGTCAGGGCATTAAGAGCTTATGTGTCCCGCTCGTCTGGGTTCAGACAGACCGAGCAGCTTTTCGTTTCGTATAGCGGGCGTTCCAAGGGGCTTGCCGCTTCGAAACAGAGCCTATCCAGATGGATAGTCGATGCCATAGCGCTGGCTTACACTTCCAAGGGCTTGCAGTGCCCCTTGGGTGTCAGAGCGCACTCCACGAGAGGCGTGGCCTCGTCGTGGGCATGGTCTAGCGGGGTCACCCTGCAAGATATCTGTACGGCCGCGGGCTGGGCCTCGCCGTCTACATTTATAAAATACTATAACCTGGAGGTGCCTGCCTTACAAGCTAAGCTTTTGGCTATCTAGACTTCAGTGCTATCTGCCCGCTGTGCGGCTCGGATGCTGAGTGTTTGGCATGCGCATCGTTCAGACCGATGCAGCAGCTCCATGAGTACTGGCACAAGTAGGGCCACCCAGTTTAGGCTGAAAGCTTTCACCCTGGCTGCGTGGTTTAATGGTCATATGGTTAGCCCCTGTGGGTCTATCTATAAGGAGAAATGCTTCTAGCCTCTCCTCCTTTACTCTCTGTGAGTGTGGGGTGATTATGCACTACATGAGGGATTTTGGTGTTGGATCCCTATCCGCACGGCGTGTTACACTGTGTTCCCCATAGCGTAAGCTATTACGCAGTACGAGAGATACTCTCGTAAGAGAACGTACTCGGTTACTAACGTAACCTCGGTTCTCTCTAGAGAGGGAACGAGTACTGCGTATCTTGCCGTGCTTGGAATACGCTCTGGTTCGCTTCGGCGATGAAAAATCAGTGTATGGCAGCTTATCGAGTTTGTTTATAGGGCGAGACCACGCCCTTTCTGGCGGGACGTGACGATATGGGCGCGAAGTGCCCCCATTCGTCATGACGTCACGCAGAGCCTCTCTCGATAGGCTGCTGCTTTTGCCGCAAGACAGCCAATAGGCGTGCGAGCTGTCTCGCCTATGTCTGCTTGCTGCTGCAAAGCGTTTTACATTGATTAAAAATTAAGGATAATTTTTTGGCTTCAATATCTCGATGAAAAGAGTTTTCCCCATAGCGTAAGCTATTACGCAGTACTCGTTCCCTCTCTAGAGAGAACCGAGGTTACGTTAGTAACCGAGTACGTTTTATAGGTAACAGAAAAACAGCAATACTCATCTTTCATGTCAATGTTTCGTAGACATAGCTGAAAGATGTTCTAAAATAAATATCTCATGTAGAAATATCTGTTCATGTTTTTCATAAATTCCTATATGTTTGACCATGCTCAGAGTTTTTGCAAACTGTACAAAAACAAAAAGACGCAAGATGTAAACGGCCTAATTGACTAGTATATAAAATGTCAATTACAAAACTGATCACAAGTGGCTTTTCTGTATGGCTCATGTTGTATTTACTTTTTAGCAAGTTGATCACTAGAATTTACTTTTGTGCAATTTTATCTGCATAGTCAGATGTGATTCGGTTGTAATAGTTTAAGTGTAAAACAGCATGCGCTTACTTTTCGCGTTAATACTTACTTATAAGTAAGTAATACTTGCAGCACGTTAATACTTTGTGTGATTCCGCAACATAGATAGAGGGAAGGTTGAACTAAACAAAGTATCAATTTAGTTCTCAAACAGAAATAGTATCACTTAAATTATTAACGGTCATTTATTCCTATAAACACTGAATGTTGACGGCTCTCAAAGAAAAGACTTCACCTAAAACACATACGGTCCAACATGTGAAACAGTGACATCGGCTAGCTATCTGAATAGTAATAAAACCATCATTTGCAAACTTTTGTCTTTTTATTATAAACAGTGTTTTTTCAACCCTTCTTTCTTAGTGATTTGGTCTTTTGCATTACTGTATAAAGATTATGTTTTAAAGTTAGACCATAGTCTTTACAAGAGTGTGGAACTTTGCATCGCTACGGTGTGACAAAATACAGCCAAAGATTTAACCACTACTATTTACACACATACTAAGCAGGATAATATCTAATTGTAGATTGTGAACATTACATTATCTGTTTATTTGGGATCAGAGAACAATTTTTGAACAAAATTTGTGCTGGATATTGAAGTAAAGGTAATATAATAGTTAATAAGAAAAACTTTAAATCAACATGAAAACCATAATATTAATAAAATATAGTTTGAAAATTACTTCCATAATATTTTCCTTTAGTAAAGCTATCCCCGTATCACTCACCACAAAGTTTTACGTTTGAGGGTGAGACCTCGCAGAGATTATACTTTCTCGAACATTGCATGTTTGCACTATGCGTAAAACTTAGTAATTGACATGCATTTCTGTAGGTTTGTCAAAAAGAAAAATCATCTGGTTTAGTTGCATTTTAAAACACTACTTTTCTTAAAAAACATTGTGTCAGACGTAATTGGTAGCATGATTATCTTGTTTATCATGTATTAAGTACATATTTATCTGGCTGATATTTGTAGAAATAAGTAAAGTAAATTTATAAAACAAAAAAGAATCAGCTAATGGCCTTGTGTCAGAACACAACTGGTATGAAGATGAAGTTTGGTTTTTAACTTTTTTTTATTATAAATTTAAAGCTAGATCATACTTTGAAAAGTGTTTAAAAAAGCATTTGATTTTGGGCTGGGGTACGCTGGAACCTAGTGTCATTTAGCTTAATCTTTGGTTTTTAATCTTTTGGTTTGAAGTTATGACTTCTGAAGACCTCTCATGCGTAGATTCACTCGGTTGAAAAATTGAGTTTTGTAATTTACACATCTGAAATTAAACTTATGGTAGTTTTTTATAAAGTATTTTATTAGCTAAAATCAATGTCTTTATTCATAAATATTTTCTCATTGGTGTAAAATTACCTTTGACAACGAACTGACTTATCCTCGTAAGCAAAGAATTTCTTATCTTTATTTACATGGTACGTTAAGTCCATGGAGGCCTCCATGTTGTTCCACCATCTTGAAAAACTATAATAGCAGAGAGGGACAAACAGCACTAGCCTAGCTCAACTAGTCAACCTTTTCTGCACTGCACAGTACTTCATAATGCAATCCTCATAGCCGTGATAAAGCATACAAATTTAACCTAAAATGAAAACGTGACCGGTAAATTCAAAACAAGGGTAAATATCGGGATGGCTTTTGTATAGTTGAAAAGACATGTATATTTAAACTCGGTGAAGTGCTATTGGAAGACGTATTGTCATAGCTTCTTGGCACATAACGGCTACCGTAGTTGCAACACGCATTTGAAAAAGCGAGACGCTAGAGAGCACTATGCGTTTGAATGAAAAATACAATATCACCGCTAGATGGGAGAAATTCCGAGATGGTCCTCACTGCAGAACATGAAATCCACGGGGAGGAGTCGGATCTAGATCCGACTCCTCCCACCTTACATACCTAAACGTACCCAGCTCCACCCCTTATCCCTAAACCCACCCCTAAACCTACCCAGCTCCACCCCTTATCCCTAAACCCACCCCTAAACCTACCCAACCCCACCCCTTAATCTGGATCCGACTCCGCCCCCCGGATCTCGTGTACTGCAATGAGGTGCTACTGGAAATTCCTACACAGCGTCCCATTAAGGACTAAGTTGTAGGGTATTTGACAAAAAACCTAGAAAATCGACGAGGTCAAAGGGGATGCTTCCCGCTATAGTATCATCAGTCTCTCCCAAAGTCTGTTCATGTGACCTGTCGCATCAAAAATGGCTAACATTTTAAAATTCGACATATATTTTGAGTAGATAACCGATAGTATACTCTCAGTAAAGGGGTTCACCTGTGTGTTTCCACAATGAATAAGGATAGTTTGGGAGATACAAGAAAAGTAAAAAATGATCTTATACGTACAATAGATCATAGCTACCGTAGAAGAAGTAAGATCATGCTTTGAATTAAGACGAGTAAAATTCAATATTCGCTCAAGACAATATGCAGCGTCATGGACCACAGAGGCACATCGTGTCTCTGAACATGTGTGGTGATTTTCTAAATGATACAGCTTAATCTAAATAAGAGCAATGTAGAGTCCTGGGATTTCTTTTAAAACAACAAAAACATTGTGACAACGTGTTTCATGTCGCATGGACAAAAATACTGTTTGAAATAAGATCTAAGACGCCAAAGCACAGTTCTTGATTTATAACATTTTTATTGAATTTTTGAACAAACGATGTTTAGTAAAAATAATACCTTAGGTTAAATTTATGAAAATCATTTATATCATACAGAAGTAGAAGATAAATAGAAGATACGATTTTAATAAAACTTTACAGATTTGATTTAAACAGTCTTTTAATTTAAAAAGATCTCATTTAAAATTAAGATTATGCTTTTAAACGAGTTTAATATGAATAAAACCGTGGAAAGCAAACTAACTTTGCATATGCTGAGGTATTGTGACCCCAGAGGGTCATCTGGCCTGACACTCCTCTCGTCTCTGTGAAGCTTCATCTAACCCTGTAGTTTATCCCTGAAGAATCTGTGAGGGTTTTTGTTTCTGACAGCTTAAACTATTTTTTTTTATCGTTGCATATATCTAGTTTCTACCACTTCTTCAGTTCTATGTAAATGTAAGGAGTTTTTATCTCTCTCTGTATATATATTAATTTAGCTAAAACTAAGGTTAAATTGTTTGAATACATTTGTCATTTTTAAAAGATCATATTTAAACTTTTACGATTATGCTTTGAAATAAATTTAGTACGAACAAAACTTTGGCTCTGGAAAGGCGTTAGCAGACTAACATTACATGATGCACAGAGGTTCATCTGCTCTGTCTCCCTATATCCTGAAGCTAACTTTATTGTAAAGTAACGTATTTCTCTGAAGATGTGCTGGTGATCGGAAGGCTATCAATGGGGCTCGGCCTGAGGCATGATAGATTCTAAAAGTCTTCATTGTTGCTTTCTCACTACAGATAGGCCTATGTGGGGTTATTCTCACAGATACTACTTGAGGAATTATTAAACATTTCACACAAAGTGTGAGATAACTTGTGAGAGCCGTAAATTTCAATGTTCTTTACATGCACCCTGATAAATAGTCAAGTTTTCCCCAGAGACCATCGATATAGCATATTTGTTTTATATGAATTCATTGGATTTAATTAAAAGCATATTTTTTAAAAGATCTATTTCAAACTTAATACTTAAACACTATAAAAATACATTTAGCAAAACATTCAGTCTCATTCTGATCACTGAACACACCCCTCTGACTGTCAAACGCTGGTGTGAGAGAGAGAGAGAGAGAGAGGGGAGAGAGAGAGAGAGGAGAGAGAGAGAGAGAGAGAGAGAGAGAGAGAGAGAGAGAGAGAGAGAGAGAGAGAGAGAGAGAGAGAGAGAAGAGAGAGAGAGAGAGAGAGAGAAATACTCTGGGGTTCTTCAACTTTAAATGGTCAATATGGAGAATCTACTTATGGCATAGGACTTCTACCTGTGATAGAATTCAATGGAGAAATTATTTTTTTTTATCTAAATCTAACATAATTTGTGCAGTACAATTTGTAAAATATTTGTTTTAAATGAACAGAATGCTTTTCAACTTCAGTAATTTAGTAAGATTTTACAGTTTTTTTCCAATTGCTAACACACTAAAATGACATGGACAGCTCAATTATTTAAACTGACACACAGAGAGCAAAACCTCTTCTCAAGTCTCCAAAACTCTAAACACATTTTCTGCTTTACACACATTTTGCAATTCAAAATGGCACTTTTTTAAATGCACTGAACACGGTTTTCTGCATAAGACACAACAATCTGACATAAAGTCACATGTTTGCCATTTCAAAACACTGCCATTTACAGTTTTTCTCGATTGCTTAAACACATTTGCCCACTCTGACATCACATTTTCAAAACAGTTAACACATAGGATAAAACTAAAGCTCAATGGCCAAAATGACTAATTTTGTTAGCAAAATGCTCTAACACTCACAAAACATTAAAAACATGTAACATAAGCAAATATTTCCATCAAACAACACAACTTGTGGTCAAATTATTTATTCTTTTAATCAATCATTACACAATGGACAACAAAATACAAAATACAGCCATCAATATGAAATTATACTTTACAAACTGGATTACAAAAATGGATACTGGAAAGAAACTACCAATGAAACTTATGGTGAATATATTAATATATATATATATATAATTTATTATTATATATATATCATATATATATATATTTATTATTATATATATTTATATTATATATATATATATATATTATATATTATATATATATATATATATGTGTGGATTCTATAAGTAAGCAAAAAGCATGTCAATTTACATTACTATATGACAGTCACATAATGGGATGATAAAAGATCTGCATTACTGTATACACAGTTTGTTCTGCTAACAGGGCAATACAGTAAAGCTGAAATAGTGGTATACATTACAGTAACACTGTAAATTACCTGTTCATTCTGAAAAAGCCTGACAATAGATGCCACAGTGCTCCGACTGAGAATGGGCTGGACCCTTTGTCCAGCCTCTCTAAAGGACAAGCTATGATTGATGACATGGTCAATACTGTAATTGTTTTTCATTTGAAAATTTCATGTTTTTAAATTTCAATTGAAACTTCAGCTCGATTTCATCCTCTTGCTATTGCAGCTCCTCCACCACGCATACAAACTCCTCTTCCTCTGGCCCCTCTGCCATGGCCTCTTACTCCTCTTAGTCCTCTTCCTCAAACTCCTCTTCCTCCTCCTCCCTTCCTCTGGCCCCTCTGCCATGGCCTCTTACTCCTCTTGCTCCTCTTCCTCAAACTCCTCCTCCCTTCCTCTGGCCCCTCTGCCATGGCCTCTTACTCCTCTTCCTCCTCTTCCTCCTCTTCCTCTGGCCCCTCTGCCATGGCCTCTTACTCCTCTTCCTCAAACTCCTCTTCCTCGGGCCCCTCTGCCATGGCCTCTTGCTCTCCTTCCGTGCCTATGGCCTCTTTGATCCATGCTTGCAAATAGCAACACAGAGGTGGCATCTTTTATAGATGGATGAGGACTGATTGCTGATTGAAGAGTTGTGCAAATGAGTTTCACACAGGTGGATAGAGATTTATAATTATGCAAGTACTTTCTATCAGCTGTTTATAGATGTTTTCCTTTTGTTCAACACAGTGAATCCAATAGAGTTTGGTTCTTTCAATGAGATCTGTGGTAACTGTTTTGAAAAAGGATGTGTGAAACAAATGAAAAAGTGTTAAAGCATTTGCAAGAGAAAACTTCTGCTGTGCTAATAATACGATGATGAAGATCAAGCGGATCCCAGTTTCATTTAGCGAGCCTTAGCAAATGAGAAAAACTGTAAAATGACAATACATGAGCTAATTGGTTAATACATGTGCCAGCTGGCCAAACACTTCACTGGTTAATGGTTAACACTTCAATCAGGATGTAAGCACTATGAAAAGACCACTGGTGAGCACCTTTTTTTTACAACAACAATGGAAGACGAGGAAGAGGAAGAGGGGGAGGAAGAGAAAGAGGAGAAAGAGGAAAAGTAAGAAGAGTAAGAGGAGGAGGAGGAAGAGAAAGAGGAGGAAGAGAAAGAGGAAAAGTAAGAAGAGGAAGAGTAAGAGGAGGAGGAGAAAGAGGAAAAATAAGAAGAGGAAGAGAAAAGGAGGAAGAGAAAGAGAAAGAGGAAAAGTAAGAAGAGGAAGAGGAGGAGGAAGAGAAAGAGGAAAAGAAGAGGAAGAGTAGGAGCCCCTAGAAGAGTTATTTTCAGCATGGCGGTGGAAGGTATAGGACCGGCAGCCCTGTGTGCGCATGCCTCTTTTGCAGGCTATGGAAGAGGCATGAGGAGATTGATGTGTGTGTGATTCAGGGATGGATGTGTGTGTGATTCAGGGATGGATAAGGCACTCAAGGCGCTTCTTCCTTCGATGTCTGGCAAGGGAAGATATTGCCTGTGATGTGGCCTGACCCAGCTGTCCGGCAAGATGCTGCCTAATTATTTTCTTGCCTCTTTTTTTTATACATTTATTTTTTCTGCAATTTTGTTTTTCAGTTTACTGTTTTTTGTGAGCATATTTTTGTTCAGGCCAATGTAAATATATCTGCTGTGCTTATGTTGCACTGACTTGTTTGGTGAAAAATAAAAAAATAAATGTTTACTAAACAGCATGTGTGTGTATCTGCAAATATTTCTGTCATGTGAACAATCTGAAGAATTTTCTACAGTTTTTCAAACTATTTTAGTATTATAGCAAAGCATACTAAAGATGAGAGTGCTTTTCATAATGCCCAACTGTGTGTAGTTCGTTAGACAAAAATCTGGTAATATGAATGAAGTGTGTACCATTTCGTGCAAAAGTTTGATTTTGATAATGCTATATGTAGTTTTGGTTGCAGTGCTTCATTTTGCAGGAGATATGAGGTATTTTGCAGTTTGGGTGTGTGGTTTTGTGAATTGTGTTAAGTATTTTGATAAAACCACACTAGTTTGCAAAATTGTGTGTTAGCAATTGGAAAAAACTGTAAATGAACAACATGCTTTTCAACTTTAGTTAAATTAGTAAACTATTTATTTTATATATGATATACTTTAATTTATACACTTTTTAAAGGAATACAATGGTTTTCAACTGTTGTGTAAGATATTTCTCAATGGGCTCAGGAAAGTGTCACAAAAACAGATACCAGGCCAGTCACACGCTGGTGTGACAGAGAGAAAAGACTTCAGGGGAAACACTTTTGGGTTTTTTCAACCATGGTGAAACAGTAAGATGATTTTATTTTTGTTTAATTTATATACTTTTACAGTTTTTCTCGATTGTTTACACACATTTTCTGAAAGAATGCCTCATATTCTCAGAACTCTACACACAAATCAAAAAACACACACACAATGGGCAAAACCCCTCACTTCTCCTGCAAAATGAAACTTTACATTCAAAACAATGTTATTTCTTCTTAAAATGGTATGTTGTTTTCAAATGACACACACAAACCATCATATGAATAGACATTTATAAGAACCAGTTGAACACTGATGTGCTCAATGTAAAACACTGTGATGAATGGAAAACACTTCTTCTCCATTCATCATAATGACTCAGGCCTTTTTTGTTCAGTGTTACACTTACTACAGACAGTACATACATAAGTGTGTTGTAAAATATTTGAGAATATTGTTTTTATACCCAGAACACACAAATACATGGCAACAAATATATTTTATTTTTCCCACAAAAACAATGGGAGATAGATCGCACATTTCGTACATCCCAACCAACACAAAGTTGCACATACAGTGGTCTACATAGAAAACAACAGAAAAATGTACTGTATGCAGTTACAGTAAAAATAAAATAAAATAAAGAACTATGCTGCATCTTCTCTTCTGCTTAGGTCTTTTATGCTAAAGCTCTGATTGCTAATTGTAAAACTGTGTGACATGTGTTTGCCCATGTGACGAGTCAGTGTGCAGATCTGAATGGCAGTGTGTTCCTTGTGAAAACAAGAGGTTTTGTGCATGAAAATTGTGCCAAATGCAGAGAATTGTGTGTAGTGTTTTGAGAAATGTGTGTTTTAGAACTGCAATTTGAGTGTAAAGCAGGAATTGTGTTTGTAGTTTAGCAGAATTGGTTCAGGGGGTTGGGGAATGAGTTACATGTTGTGGTTATTGTGTCTCAAGTACCGGGATTTGTGTGTAAACTATTGAGAAAAACTGTAATTGAACAGCATGTTTTTCAACTTGAGTTAGTGTTAAATATTATATTTGTAAATTAATAATTGCACATTTATAACCATTTCATTTATATACTTTTACAGTTTTTCTCATTTGCTAAGGCACGCTAAATGAAACTGGGATCCGCTTGATCTTCATCATCGTATTATTAGCACAGCAGAAGTCTTCTCTTGCAAATGCTTTAACACTTTTTCATTTGTTTCACACATTTTTCACACCCTTTTTCAAAACAGTTACCACAGATCTCATTGAAAGACCCTGAACTCTATTGGATTCACTGTGTTGAACAAAAGGAAAACAGCAAATAGAAAGTACTTGCATAATTATAAATCTCTATCCATCTGTGTGAAACTCATTTGCACAACTCTTCAATCAGCAATCAGTCCTCATCCATCTATAAAAGATGCCACCTCTGTGTTGCTATTTGCAAGCATGGATCAAAGAGGCCATAGGCACGGAAGTAGAGGAAGAGGCCATGGCAGAAGGGCCAGAGGAAGAGGAAGAGGAGGAGGAGGAGGAGGAGTTTGAGGAAGAGAAGGAAGAGGCCATGGCAGAGGGGCCAGAG
This sequence comes from Chrosomus eos, assembly GCA_036326025.1. Taxonomy (NCBI): domain Eukaryota; kingdom Metazoa; phylum Chordata; class Actinopteri; order Cypriniformes; family Leuciscidae; genus Chrosomus; species Chrosomus eos. Next base: position 25,711,709 of record CM070830.1, read on the forward strand.
GAAGAGGAGGAGGAGGAAGAGGAGTTTGAGGAAGAGAAGGAAGAGGCCATGGCAGAGGGGCCAGAGGAAGAGGAGTTTGAGGAAGAGGAGTTTGAGGAAGAGAAGGAAGAGGCCATGGCAGAGGGGCCAGAGGAAGAGGAGGAGGAGGAAGAGGAGTTTGAGGAAGAGAAGGAAGAGGCCATGGCAGAGGGGCCAGAGGAAGAGGAGGAGGAGGAAGAGGAGTTTGAGGAAGAGAAGGAAGAGGCCATGGCAGAGGGGCCAGAGGAAGAGGAGGAGGAGGAAAGAGGAGTTTGAGGAAGAGAGGAAGAGGCCATGGCAGAGGGGCCAGAGGAAGGGAGGAGG